>CM053785.1:889420354-889982854 GCA_028749045.1 Cupressus sempervirens | reverse complement strand
GGAGATGGAGAATACAACTACTTAGAGGATTATTACAACTTCCTTGGTAAGTAATAATTTGAAAAAGCTATATTTATGAGACAAAATTGTGTTTACTTCAACATAAATCATAAAAATTTAAGTAGAGCACTTGGAACAAGAGAGAGCCTTGATGATCCTCTTCAAATAGATACATGGGCATATGGTAATAAACTTCTACATTTTTATAAGAAGCTGGCTGATATTGTGAAGGAAGAAATTTCATAGTTTTGGCAATCTTGCTCAAGTGTCTTACCAAATGTGAAGGATGTTTTGAAGTTGAGAATTAGGAATAGAGACCACACCCCACATCCAACATATTGTTTAGAGGTATGATGACTAATGTTGTTTAAACAATTTTGTGAGACTCAATTGACATTGCATATTTCACAAAGGGATAATGAATCAATAAATATATTATATTGTGTGCCACTTGAGATTCAAAATACATGTTTTTGCTAATATCATGTGGAGTTTTTATGCACCATGAACTATTGCACTCCATCCATTCTAATTTACATACTAAAAAGATGTTGGAGATTTGTGGTGCTAGTGGGCATCCAAAATCATCAAGAGATTTAGTAGATCAATTTATATGCCCTGTAGATGATGGTTGTTTCTTTTATAGAAATGATTTCTTAAATGAGAAGTTCTCACAATGTGGTGGTTTATCAAAGTTTATGACATGTTTCCATGAGGGGTGTGAAGAAGATTTTGGAAAGATAGTAGTTTGAAAAAAGGTATATGAAATGGTGAAATACACATTGAAGACTAGAGGTGAAGTCTTTAGGTGTGAACTAGTTGTAAAATAAATCCGTATGGGTGATTTTATTTTATATTTCAAGAAAAATATTTTTTATAGGTATGAAAGACATAGTCATAGGTCTCAGTGGTTGGATCAATAATTTAGAATGTGTAAGGACACTTTATCCATAAGTACTATTATATCATTTTTTGACTTTCCAACGAACTACACATTGTAGCACCAAAATGAAACAAAATCAAAATATTATAACTCCAGTTTGATTGCTATTTTTGTCCACATAACATTTAAACATGCCCCTAATAGTGCAAAAGATAATCAAATAGTACAATTTTTATATGAGCGATGATACATATCATTCTCATGAGTTTTTCCAACATTGTTTCAAGAATTACTTTGAGTTCTTGAAGGAGTATGTTATTGCTATGGATAAGAATCTCATTTGGTTAGATAACTGCATAGGTAAATTCAAGAATTATTGAATCTTTTAGTGGTTGTGTAGAAATAATGTAGATAAGTGGCATACCTAATATTTGATTTTTTTTAAATTTTGGGCATGGGAAAGGGGAGGATGATGGAGTAGGGGCATGTGTGAAGAGAGCTCTAGTTAAGGAGAAAATAAATATTTCAAGTGCAAAAATTCTTAATACTCATAGAATAGTTGATTGGTTTACTTCTACATTATCACAGGGGGGACTCTGGATTCATTAGTGTATAGGTTCTTTTGATTTTTTGATGAGGGATCCATAGGTGATAGATTTGATTGTTCTACAATGATAGATTCTTAAAAGATGCATTCATTTCATAGCTCTGATTATAGTACATGTGATGTAAGTCTAGATAGTTTGCTTTCTTAGTCCCTATCTTCTCAAGGACTTTCTTAGGCATTCTCTTAGCCTATCAGGTTTCAATTTAATACCCTAACCTCTAGAGAATCTCTATCCTATCCTCTAACTACTCACTACCTAGTCAAACCAAGGATTTTTGCTTCTTCCTTCACCAAATGCCTCTACAAACTAACTAGCCAACTCCAATTCTTTATCCATCTTGTTAATTTCAACAAGTACATGAAGTGAGGGGCTCATAAATGAGATACTAGACTTCTCCTAGGCTTCTAGACATAGATCCCACAAGTTTTCCTCATGTTCTTTGTAAAATTGTCAAAAACAGGCCTAATCAATTTCTATAAAAAGGGTGACAAATTTTTTATGGATTCAAGTACACTTTTGGAAATCCTAAAGGATTTTGTGTGTCTTAGGTTCATAAGTCATCTGTACACCTGAAAGCAATTTTATGCCTATATTTAAGGGTTTCACACTAGGAATGATATTTCTAACTAGGGTCTGATCAAAATCTTAGCAAAAATTGTTTTGAAAATTCTTCCTCTTTTACATGGAAACACTAATAACCACTCTCCATCTTGAATCTCATGATTTGAATTATCTTTCACATTCAAACCTCCAAAAGCTACTTAAAAGTGTTGTGATTGCCTAACCAAGTGACTGTGACTTACGTAGATCATCACATTTAAAATGCTTCAACAACTCTCTAGGGCCCCAAAATCTATATACATAATGTACATAGGATCCACTTCCATTCCCCTTAATTCCATTATGAATCCATGGTAGGAACTCATGGGTAGCCAATTTTTCAAAATTTGTCAAGACTAGAACAACACACAATCTGATTATAAAATATTTTGAAAAACTAATAAAATGAACTTCTATAACCTAGAAACCTAAAACAAATAGAACTGTACAAACATGAGCTCCAATAATCTAGTGCAAAGACTCAAACTTCAATCCATTATTGTGAACATGCAATCCAAAAGATGAAAAACATGAAAAATGGGGAAAAATTCATGGTTTTCAATAACAAAAGCTCCTTCTTACAATCTCCAACTCTTGGAATTAGTCATTTCATGGTTTTTATATGTTTACTATGAGGTTTTAGATAGTTATATCAACTATCAACCTCAGATCGATGACATTTTCATTTCTTGCTCAAATGTTGTCAAGCAAGTTTTTGAAGTTGCCGACTGTTGTGGTTCCACAATGCATGCCCCATTTCCTATCAGAAATGGTAGCCTCCTACTTTATTTTTGGCTTTTTTGGGGCCCTAGTCTAGGGTTTGAGTCATTTTGAGGTCTTACCTAATCCCCTAGTTCACATTTTAGGTCTTGATAGAGAAACCCTGTTGACGAGAATTAAAATATTAGAGGAGATAAAAGTTTAAAACTTGCAAAATTTAAAGGGAACACTAGCACACCTAATCTAGTGCGCTAGTGTGCCAAAGGAGAACATTGAGCATTAGTGATGTGTAGATGTGCACCTATAAAATTATGCACCACCAAGGGTGCAAGGACCTATTTAAACCCTCCCCCCCTCTCTCATTCTTACCTTAATTTCTTCCTCCACCAAAGATCTCCTCCAAACACTCCATTACCATAGCTCTCACATCTATCAGGTGCGCCTTCCACATGTTTGCTCTCTTCTCATTTTGCTTACCTCCTCCTTGCAAGAAATATTTCAAACAGATGAATATCCTAAGGTGCATAGTAGCGCACCTAATTAGGTGTGCTATTGCGAAACTTAACAACTCTACAAAACATAAAAACAACTAAGAAACATGAAAGAAAAATGCATCAATTAAAAATTGGATGTGCATTGGTGCACTTGTTTGGGTGCATTGATGTGCACCTGATTTGATTCCAAAAAACCTAAAAAGAATAAAGAGAATAAAAAATGTAAGTTTAGATGTGCATCAGTGCACCTAATCAGGTGCATTGATGCACATTTTAAAATTATCAAAAGACTTAAGAAACTTGAAATGTTCCACACTAGGCGCACCTTTTTGGTGCACCTAGTGCGCTATATTTTATTCTTGCTTTTTGAAGGTCAAATTTGGTCTTTCTAGTGATTTTTAGAGCGTCTTGATGTCTAGGTTTTTGTGCAAGACAGTTTTAGGGCATTATTAATTCTTTTTTCTCTAACCTTGAACTAATGGATTTTTTTGTGTGTAGATATAATGGCATCCTCATCAGCTTCTATGGGCAAGAAAATGACACTAAAACTAGTGATTTTCAAATTCCAAGGCATTCCAACAAAGTCTAGGTTTCCAATGACTACTCTGAAATCAAAGATACAAACTTAGGGCATACTAATTTGGGGGAATTCCTAATTTTTTTTAATGAACCTACTAAGAGGTTTGTTATGGTCTTGACGTTGATCCGATTAGGGCTAGTAAATGTAGCTTTGCACCTAATGTCGATACAATCTTTAGAGCTCATAATGACACTTGCATAACACTTTGTCTTTGAGGAGAGAGTTGTGAAGAGCATAACTAGAGAAATTGTCCTTGATCTCTGACCCGACAACATTGAGAAGGTATTCCATCTTCCACTTGTAGATCAATTCATCGAGCTTAACTATGAACAAGTAGAAAGGCGGTACCAAGAACATATTGAGGAGGCATCTGAGATCATTCAATTATCTTACCTTATAGAGAAGACTCCTATGGGAAAGAAGGTTGGTAAATTTGACATGACTAGAGGATATATGAAAGAAGGCATTATATATGCAATTATACTTTTGAGCAAGGTTATGAGTTTACTTGCAGCTGGGCACTTGAACATCTTTGTGGTACATTTTATCAAGACCATCAAGACTGCAAAGATGCCACTTGATTGGGCCTCTACTTTGAGTGAAAATTTATGTGAATAGCTGGAGGTGGTATAGAAGAAAAGGAAGTTCTATATGACATCATATTTGGTGTACTTGTTAGCTACAAGGGTGATAGACTATCTAGGGTTGTACAAGAGGGATAGCATGCAAGATCCTAATGCATGGCCATACATTGTCTACCCTCAATTGGTAAATAAGAAGCTCTCAAAATAGAGCAAGGAGTATAAAATTGTTAATGATGCGTTTATTTTTTTCATAATTAGATTCATAGAAGGAGATTATGCAAAGAGATTATTAGATGATGTAGTGGCACAGATAATGGTACTTGGAGAATATTACATTCAATTCAAAACATTTACATATCTAAGTGTAGCTAGTACCACTATCAACCAAAAGAAGCTTTTGAGGTACCCTTGTGATACACTCATCCTCTTGGAGATTGCTTGACAGATTGCATCTACATAGATTCAGAAAGCAACATAAGCATTGTTGGACATGGCCTCTAACCAATGGACCTTTTCAGGTACTTCAAAAATAAGATATTTCATCTTTTTAGTGTGAATGAGATCAATATCCCCTAGAAGAGTACAATTCCCCAAGGCCATGTTTTGATAATATCAGGAGGGTACAATATCTAGTGAGCAAGACATTTTAGCATGAAGAAGCCATTGATGATCATTGGATGAATGCTACAAATGACTATGATGTCTAAATAAGGGATTAATGTAGGATGACTTTGTAATTGGTAGAGAAGGCCCTAAAGATAAATATTTCATTGAGGACATTGAAAAAAGACTCAGAAGAGTTGCTTGATCCTTTGTTCAATGCAATTTAAAATTGGAGAACGACCCATAGTGAATGCTGAGGTTGATAGGAAAGAGAATTCTGACATTAACTATAGGGAAAGGCACATTATTAAAATGATGCAAGATTGGATCAAGAAACCATTTAAACTTAATCCAATACCTGAAACAATAATCTTCCATGCACAAGCCCACCTAGTCAAAGGTAGAGGGAAGAAATTCACGATCCCTACCTTTGTAGCCTAGTCACCAATAAGACCTGAAACAATATACTAACTTGATAGACTAGTTGGATACTATCACCCTCAAGAGAGAAAAGGAAAGGGAAAAAGAAAGAGGAATTCTCCATAGAGAGTGGAGCTAGAAGAGGGTGAAATTCCAACACCTCCATAACCAAGAGAAGTAAATGTACAAGGGTCGGAAGATACTAGGGCATCACAAGTTTAGGATTACCCACAAATGCCACCAACTGCTTCACCTAGCTGAACAAAGATAGAAGTTGAGATTTAAGATGTCTCTTCACCTTGGCATATAGAACAAGCATCCTCTTCTGCGCCTAAGAAAGGAAGAAAGATCAAGACTCCAGTCAAGAAAAGACAAAGGGTGATCAGTAGGATAGTTTCTTTCCCATCTATTTTGGAGCCTATTCCTAAAGATGAGGAAGAAGAAGATGATGAGGACAATTTACCTTTAAATAGAAGACCCAAATAGCATTAAGATCCACAAAACAAAAAAGGAGAAGAAGTTCTACTACTACACCGCCACCAATTCCAGAAGAACCTCTACAGATGACCACATCAGAGGATGAAATGCAGCGATGGATTGATAAGCAAGATGTAGAAGGCATTGATATCTTTAAGATGTCAGATTTTGATTTCATGCCCATAGGTACTGAATTGGTGGGGGATAAGATTAGGGATAGACCAAAAAATGAGCCCCAACAGGAAGATTGGACTCAAATGCCCCCAGAGTCACAAGGTCCTAGGATAACTCCTCCATCCTCATCGCAAGTCACAACTGTGGATAAAGGCTCTGCTGCTCCTCTACCACCAAGTACAGAGGAAGAACAAGTTCATAAGGAATAGGAGGAAGAGCCATAGCAAGTATCAATAGATGAAGTGTTTAGAGAAGGGAAAATGGTTCAATATCCTCGACAAGCTTCTCAGGACATTGAGGTAAGAACTATGGGCTCCACTAAAATAGAGACTATAGAGGGAGAACCTTCATAGAGGGAGAAAACCTCAGAAAGGAGTAATAAGGGAAAGGGGATAGTAGAGCATTCTCCTTCATCCTCAAGAGGAAAGCCTTTGTCATAATGGATCCCAAGATGGTTCTGGAGAGAAATGATAAGAAATAAGAAGCAACAATTTAATGTTGATGAGGAAGACATGATAAAACTAATTGAGGTTCTAATGAAACCTAAGTTCCCATCAAGAGAGGCAAGGGCATTAACTTTCATCAATAATGACCAAGATCAAGATTTATTTGCACAAGTGGCTATCCCACCTCCTAATTTAGAAATAGAAGATTTGGATTCACAAGATTAAAAAATTAGGGAGGTCATGCTTGGGAAGCCTACATTGGATACATCCAAGTTGATGGTCACCATGGGGATGAAGGAGGTATTTAGGAGTTTGGAACAAGGAGTAGAATTAATAACACTTCAAAGGCAAAATGAAATCCTAAAGAGATATTTAGCCAAAGTTGTTGGTCCCTTGGATCCTGAACACCCTTAGGAGACTCTGAATGTTGCACTTCAAAGAAGAGATAGGGGAGGAGTACAATTGGATTCATTTTTAAATGCCTCTCAACAATGGTAGGAAAGTTTTGAGGAAAAAGGTGTTCTAATAATCCAAGGAAATATGAAGCTACTTCATGTTATGCAAGAAAATGTGGATAAAATTTTGAAACAAAATTTCAATATTATGGATGAGGTACATGCATGGAAAAAATATTTACAGGTGCTACAGGCCATAAAGGGGCATATGTATAGAACACTTATGGATGTATATGTAAGGGGCTGGTGATTCGCGATATGAGACCTTGAGGCCGGATGGGCCTGTGCTGCAAAGCTGGGTGCACACAGGTGTGGTGTAGGCAGACGTGGGTCTCGCCGAGGTGTAAATGGGACTATGTCGTGTGCTGGGCAGACATGGTTGTGGTGTAGGATCTTGTCCGGGACATGATCCGAGGTGTAGCTTGGGACTGTGTTGAGAGTGGTCTCCCTCCAACATAGTTGTGGTGTAGGCACGGTGTTGGATCCGGGCCGAGGTGTGATCTTGGGGCTGTGCTACGAGATGTTCCCTCTAGCATAGTTGTGGTGTAGGCGAGGCGTGGAGCCGAGCTGAGGTGTATCCGCGGAGGGTAAGTGCCGGTGTGCATGAAGGATGGCTTGGAGAGTCCATCTCCCTCGAGAGGGTCGAAGTAGAGTAGTCCCTCCCTCTGGTCTTCGGGAGACAGAGGTGACGCGAAGTCTTTAGGAGCAATGAAGTGTTGCTCCGCCGTTACGTAACATGGTGAGGTTTGGTACTATGGCAAAGGTCCCTGTCTCAGTGTAGCAGAGGAGCTGGATCAATGTTGACAGTCTTTCCCCTTGGGGCTGTCCGGTGTCTGAAAGCTAGGGAAGCGGTTTTCCTAGTCCTGCGGTAGGAGGCAATATGGTTTGTCCGAGTAGGAGCATTGTGGGCTTGAGGTTAGCTGTGCGG
This sequence comes from Cupressus sempervirens, assembly GCA_028749045.1. NCBI lineage: Eukaryota > Viridiplantae > Streptophyta > Pinopsida > Cupressales > Cupressaceae > Cupressus > Cupressus sempervirens. Next base: position 889,974,882 of record CM053785.1, on the reverse strand, counting down.
GAATGGTGTCATTGTGCTGAATGGCTAAGTGGTGCGGTATCGGTTGGGTGTGGCCATGGGTGCACATCCTGGGTGCTTGGTTGCATGGGTTTGCATTGAGGTAGGATCTCAGAGACCGTGGTGGTCCAGTATGGCAAGCGGGATGTAGTGTCTTGGAATGATGCTAAGGAGATGCTGAGTCAAGTGGGCAGATCGTGTCAAGTATCCGAAGAGGTAGTCGGTGGACATGACTCAAGGAGGTGAGTCATGATGGAAGGCTAGGAACCAAGGCTTGTGCTGCATGAGTGAAACGAGTGAAGTAGATGGGTGGAAGTGGTTCAGAGGTGAAGCTATGGAGTGTTCACCGAGTTGGTCCAACCGGCCAGCGTCCCACAGGGTGGGTGGATCATGGAGCTAGGGTGTGGAACTCAAGTAGGTTGTGCAACGCAAAGGGATCCGTGGATTGAGCATGAGACGACGTGGATGCATGAGGAGGTTGGTTTGAGTGCACCGGGTGTACGAGGACTTGAGGGTCACCAACAAGGCATGTAGACATAGACTGGGGTGTCGAAGCAGTTGGGGCTCATGGTGGGGATCCAGAGTTGGCTAAGGTTGACGGTTGTTCCGTGGGGAGCAAGGGTTGGGCTTCCGTGGGCTCTGTGGGGAGCTAGGGAGACCAACAAGGGATGGAGTGCCGTGGAGGCATGTTCATGTTAAGGATTGGATTGGAGGACTCTATGAAGTTCAGAGAGGTGCCATAAGGATGCCGAGTATACCTTGGAGGTGTGCGTATGAGCCAGGAAGTTCAGATAGGTACCGTGGAGGTGTCGAGTATGCACTGGGTGTATGCGTGTTGAGCTATAAGGTTCAGAGAGATGTCAAGATGGTGTTGAGTATGCTTAGGAAGCATATGCATGAGCTAGGGAGTACTCTTGTGGTCCAAGTCAGCCAGTGTGGATGCAGTGTTCAGCAAGGGAATCTAGGAGGTTCTCGATGCAAGGTTGCAGTGGTGCAGCGTTGGACTCAGGGAGTCAAGTGAGTTGAGCATGAGGAGCTCTGGGAGCTCGGTGCATTCCCAAGAAGTGGCAAGATGATCATAGAGGATCATAATGTGGTCAAGAGACTCGTGGGAGTTGAGATCACCTATGTGGCCGATGTCGGAGTAAGGTGGGCTTATGGGAGTCGCCGAGGCGAAGATATCACAAGGGCTAAGTAGGGGTTCAGCGCTGAGGTTGAACAGGGGTAGGGCCAGAGGCTCGAGGATGCGTGCGTGGAGCACCTAAGGAAAAGAACCAAGAGTAGGATGGTTCGGCATGCGCTTCTATTCCGCGAGAGTGTATGTTTAGGTAGTCAGATGCGTGGGCATTTGATGAAGACAGGGAGGCGTAGTCTGGGTGAACGAAAATGGTCGCATCTTACGGTGGATCAGAAGTAGGGATCGCCAGTGCCGCGCGAGGTTTTGGAGATTCTCAAGGAGAAGGCTTAACCTGGGCATAAGCATAAAATTCAGCCCCGTGAAAGTTGGTATCAGAGCTGATTGCTCTAAGCATGGTTAGAGTTTGTGCGTGAATCTTGGAGTGATCTTGCTTTTGTTACCCCAATTCTTGATGAGGAGATGATATTGTGCATGATCTGGTCGGAGTGTTGCTTTAGGTTGTTATTGCTCATGTGGGAGTAGGCAGTGGAGCGTGGATCTTTGGCAGATTGGCTTGGGTTTTCATCGGCTCTTGGAATTGGCATCAAGTTATAGAGATGGTCAAACTGATATGTAGCTTGTGGAGAGTTGATATCGACATTGTTGGAAGCAGTTTCAGCAGTGGAACTTGGCATGGGTCAAGATGTGGCCGGGGGTCACAAGGCCATAATGCAGGAAGATGGACGTAGTGCAACATGCTGTTGTGAGTTCATTGGAATGCAATTTAAGTAAAGATGGCAGTGTCTAGGACATTTTAAGACCAGCTTAACAACAGTTTGGGCTGCAAAGGCGCAGTGAGGTGTAGGAGTTGGAGAGGCAATTTCGAGGAGTATGGAAATTGGGCTGTAGGTTGGCTTGTTGGGTCAGTCTCAGTGCGGTGTAGGATGGTGTGTGGACATTATCCGAGGTGAAATTGAGCTGCTACATGGTGTAGATCAGTGTGGGCTGCAAGGAAGCAGTGCGGTGTACGGTCTCTTGATTGTAGATCCGAGGTGAAATGTGGGCTTGCACAAGGTAAGTCCGTTGATGCTAAATATTTGGGGCCATTTAAGATGGTGAGGCGTAGGATTTCCATGCGGTGGAAGTCCGAGGAGCAATACTGACGGTGTGACAAGCAGACTTGGAAGTCGTGGTGACGGTCTAGGCGGCGGTGTCATGGGTCAGTGGTGTTGGGCGATGTGGAATCGTGAGGTGTAGGTTGATGTGCAGGGCATCTTCCGAGGAGAATACGGATTGGGCTGCGAGAGCAGTGCGGTGTAGAACTTGCCAAAGGTGGGTTCGAGGAGAGGAAACAAGTACTGAGAAGTCACCAAGTTCTAGAAGTGTATTGGTGAGTGTATTGGTGGTTGGATGTGAATGATTCCTGAGTTGATGTGTTGGGGACGAGTGGATGCAAGGCATGCCGAGGGTTGGCCAGCAGTCAGTCAGAATGGCACAGTTGAAGACCGGTTGCAAAGCCAAGGTTGAAGGTGATGACTTGGGAAAGTGGATTTGGGAGCTGCCAAGGGCAGTTTGGCATAAGATTGTGGCTTGAAGAGATTTGGGTTATGATCTGAGGAAGGTTGTGCTAGTACTAGGCATAGCACAAAGGGTCTGGAAGTGAATCGGTAGGCAAGCGTTGGTGGCCGAGTTGATTTGCAGTGTGTGGGGACGAGTTGGGTGCAGGGCACGCCAGAATGCTCTTCAGCAGGCAATCATAGTGGCACAACAGGAGTCGAGAGGCCGAAGGTTGACCGTGTGAAGCTTGGGAAAGCAGTATGGCTTGTGCATCGGGGTGATGGCGAGCTTGGATGTCAGTAGATGATAGCGGAGGCTGAGTGGAGACGAAGCAGTAGTGCTAAGTTCTCAGGGGTGTCATCAGGGATGATTGGCTCAGTGGAGTGAGACAAGGATATGGTTTCATGCAAGTGGGTTCAGTATCAGGGATGCTGACAAGCACCAAGTATGTTGTGGAAACAGAAGGTGTGCACCAGAGGTATGAGGCGATGACAGCAGCCAGTGTATGGGATACAAGACATCTGTGGATCCAATGCGACAGGGTGACAGTGGTGTCGGCATCGAGGACGTCGCCTGTTTTTAAGTGGGGGAGGATGTAAGGGGCTGGTGATTCGCGATATGAGACCTTGAGGCTGGATGGGCCTGTGCTGCAAAGCTGGGTGCACACAGGTGTGGTGTAGGCAGACGTGGGTCTCGCCGAGGTGTAAATGGGACTATGTCGTGTGCTGGGCAGACATGGTTGTGGTGTAGGATCTTGTCCGGGACATGATCCGAGGTGTAGCTTGGGACTGTGTTGAGAGTGGTTTCCCTCCAACATAGTTGTGGTGTAGGCACGGTGTTGGATCCGGGCTGAGGTGTGATCTTGGGGCTGTGCTACGAGATGTTCCCTCTAGCATAGTTGTGGTGTAGGCGAGGCGTAGAGCCGAGCTGAGGTGTATCCGCGGAGGGTAAGTGCCGGTGTGCATGAAGGATGGCTTGGAGAGTCCATCTCCCTTGAGAGGGTCGAAGTAGAGTAGTCCCTCCCTCTGGTCTCCGGGAGACAGAGGTGACGCGAAGTCTTTAGGAGCAATGAAGTGTTGCTCCGCCGTTACGTAACATGGTGAGGTTTGGTACTATGGCAAAGGTCCCTGTCTCAGTGTAGCAGAGGAGCTGGATCAATGTTGACAATCTTTCCCCTTGGGGCTGTCCGGTGTCTGAAAGCTAGGGAAGCGGTTTTCCTAGTCCTGCGGTAGGAGGCAATATGGTTTGTCCGAGTAGGAGCATTGTGGGCTTGAGGTTAGCTGTGCGGGAATGGTGTCATTGTGCTGAATGGCTAAGTGGTGCGGTATCGGTTGGGTGTGGCCATGGGTGCACATCCTGGGTGCTTGGTTGCATGGGTTTGCATTGAGGTAGGATCTCAGAGACCATGGTGGTCCAGTATGGCAAGCGGGATGTAGTGTCTCGGAATGATGCTAAGGAGATGCTGAGTCAAGTGGGCAGATCGTGTCAAGTATCCGAAGAGGTAGTCGGTGGACATGACTCAAGGAGGTGAGTCATGATGGAAGGCTAGGAACCAAGGCTTGTGCTACATGAGTGAAACGAGTGAAGTAGATGGGTGGAAGTGGTTCAGAGGTGAAGCTATGGAGTGTTCACCGAGTTGGTCCAACCGGCCAGCGTCCCACAGGGTGGGTGGATCATGGAGCTAGGGTGTGGAACTCAAGTAGGTTGTGCAACGCAAAGGGATCCGTGGATTGAGCATGAGACGGCGTGGATGCATGAGGAGGTTGGTTTGAGTGCACCGGGTGTACGAGGACTTGAGGGTCACCAACAAGGCATGTAGACATAGACTGGGGTGTCGAAGCAGTTGGGGCTCATGGTGGGGATCCAGAGTTGGCTAAGGTTGACGGTTGTTCCGTGGGGAGCAAGGGTTGGGCTTCCGTGGGCTCTGTGGGGAGCTAGGGAGACCAACAAGGGATGGAGTGCCGTGGAGGCATGTTCATGTTAAGGATTGGATTGGAGGACTCTATGAAGTTCAGAGAGGTGCCATAAGGATGCCGAGTATACCTTGGAGGTGTGCGTATGAGCCAGGAAGTTCAGATAGGTACCGTGGAGGTGTCGAGTATGCACTGGGTGTATGCGTGTTGAGCTATAAGGTTCAGAGAGATGTCAAGATGGTGTTGAGTATGCTTAGGAAGCATATGCATGAGCTAGGGAGTACTCTTGTGGTCCAAGTCAGCCAGTGTGGATGCAGTGTTCAGCAAGGGAATCTAGGAGGTTCTCGATGCAAGGTTGTAGTGGTGCAGCGTTGGACTCAGGGAGTCAAGTGAGTTGAACATGAGGAGCTCTGGGAGCTCGGTGCATTCCCAAGAAGTGGCAAGATGATCATAGAGGATCATAATGTGGTCAAGAGACTCGTGGGAGTTGAGATCACCTATGTGGCCGATGTCAGAGTAAGGTGGGCTTATGGGAGTCGCCGAGGCGAAGATATCACAAGGGCTAAGTAGGGGTTCAGCGCTGAGGTTGAATAGGGGTAGGGCCAGAGGCTCGAGGATGCGTGCGTGGAGCACCTAAGGAAAAGAACCAAGAGTAGGATGGTTCGGCATGCGCTTCTATTCCGCGGGAGTGTATTTTTAGGTAGTCAGATGCATGGGCATTTGATGAAGACAGGGAGGCGTAGTCTGGGTGAACGAAAATGGTTGCATCTTACGGTGGATCAGAAGTAGGGATCGCCAGTGCCGCGCGAGGTTTTGGAGATTCTCAAGGAGAAGGCTTAACCTGGGCATAAGCATAAAATTCAGCCCCGTGACAGTATATACTACTAAAGAGTTCAATTTGATTGATGATTGGATATAAAAGGTAGAGAATAGTAATAAGGTAATGGAATCATTACATGTGGAGATCTACTAGCTCAAGGACCAAGCTCGACAATAGATTTTGGAATCAAAGAAACATTATAGTGATGCATGTCTCAAAATTTTTGAAGATCATGCACGAGGGAAGCTAATATTGGTTAAGGTAGTAGTGGAGAAATTTAGAAATATTTTTGATGAGGTTTCTAATGATGATGACATCCAACAGGCCTTCAGGATAGAGGAAGCCTTATTAGAGTTGGATACTAAAATTGAGGATTTTGCTGAGACTCGTATATATGTAGATAATTACTGGTAGAAGGTTAAGGATAAATATAATGCCTTGGATTTACTAGATGTGGAAAAATATCACTAAGATTATTAAGGAATTCAAGGGCAAGCATCCAGACATAGCTTTGGTATAAAAGGGGAGAAAACCCAGAAGCTAGAATTTCAATTTTGACACTTGATGAAATTTGTAATTTTGGACCTTTGAGGTGCATTGCTGCACTAGGTGCACAGGTGCACTTTTTTCAAAAAGTGTTGGAAGAATTTTGGAGAAGTCAGAGGTGCATAGGTGCACTAATGCACTTTCTTCTAAGGTGCACTTTTCCAGAGGTGCATCGACAATTAACTGCTAGTTCCAAAATTAGAGCTTTCCATGCATTAGAAACACATTCTGATAGCAGTTTAACTTTGATCGATGCCCAGTGATGGATTAACTTCTACTTTTGACACTTCCAGACACTTCTACTTTGACTAAAGGCTTTTTTATTTTTATTTTCTCATAATTTCTTTATTTTATGACATGTAAAGGCTCATGCATCCAATTAATGAATATAAAAATGGATTCCTACTAAGCACTAGTTAGATTGTTAGTTTGTATGTAATTAGTTTGTTTTATTAAATTAGAAGTATATGATTACATAATGATATCTCTCACTCTTAATACAAATTGAGGAGATGATTTCTTATAAATATGGGAATGCAATATGTAACAAGGGCCATTCATTATTTTTCAATAATATTATTCTTTTGGTGCTCACATTTGGAGTGTAGTAATTCTTGCCTAAATGTGTCATATTTCTTGTGAATGTATGTTCATGGAATTGTGATTGAGCCAAAGTTTATTGCATTATTTTTGGTTGTGCGATCTTTTAATTCTGGTGTTTTCCACTATTTTACAAATTTTGTTGTGCCTACATAACTTTTGTCTTGCATGAGCGTACTGTCCATGGCCCTGTGATTTAATGAAGAGTGAAACATCATATGGTTACTACATTTCCCATCAAAAATTGCATCATTGGAATCAAGGAAGCACTACTCCTACTTTCATTGGTTACCTACTGATTTCTTTGAAGGCTTAACTCACAAGATGTGTTTTTTTGTAGCTTATGTCTATTAGGATTTTGCTTTCACATTGTTTGCTTTAAAATTCTTATTATTTTCTTTACTAACCCCTTGTTAAAATAGGAATCCAAACTAGCTACATTGTTAGATTGCATTCATATAAAAATAAATAAAAATACAAAGACATAGTTCTTTTGTGTGTTTATTTTGAAGTAGTGAGTAGATTTTACATCTTATCAGAGATCATTTGAACCAACAAAGGCCTCCTTGTGAACAAAAACATTTATCTTCAATTGAACAGATTCCAGTAGGTCACAAGATTACCCAAAACCTTGGAGTTGATTTTCAGATTAACTTTTCAAGAGAGCAGTTCGAAGGAATTCCTGCCATTAAGCATCATGTAAAACAATAGCTCAACACTAACAACTTTTACATTTTTGCAACTTTTGAACCTCTATCACTTGGAACCTTCCAAGTAGGTCTAAAATGGTAAATTTATGTTGTTTAGGCATGATTTAGCCTTTATAGAATCATTCCACATGTTTTTTTTACCACTCTTCCCTATTTGAGAACTTGTCAATATTTGACATCTTTCTCATTTCTTGCTTCAAATGATATGTAGGGTGTCTAATCCATGCAAGGGAATGTAAAAAAAATCATGGAGGAAAAGATAGGTTAAAAACCATACCTTCCTCATTCTTTTATGGTCCTAGACCCATAACCCCTAACACAAGAAACATCAAGCAAGCAACCCAAAAAAAAACCAAAACCAAACCACCTAGCTAGGAACAAAATCACACTCTCGACTTGGCTAGAGTTAGTACATGCAAAAATCAAAATTGGAAATAAAGAAAAGGAGATTTGACTAGGTACTCTTGCACCATACTCTCCCAAACAAAACTAAAACCAAACCCACCTAGCTAGGAACAAACTCACACTCCTGACTTGGCTAGAGTCAATACATGCCAAAATCAAAACTAGAAATAAAGAAAAGGAGATTTGACTAGGTCCTCTTGCACCATACTCCCCCAAACAAAAATAAGCTAATCCATCCTTGGATTGAGTAGGTTGAAGTCAATGACCAACCTCTTGAAGTTTGATTCTTTTATCTAAGTAGCATCAATATCATCCTTGAAAAGAAATTTGATTAGATATTCCATGTAGTCCTTCTTCCTAGTCTTCTTGTAGACCCTTGAATCTAGTATTTGATCTACTATTTGAGGTGGATTAGGAGTTAGATTCTGGTATGCTACATCTTATGTAACCTCTTGAAGGTTCTAATCAACATCTTGAATAGGGCCTTTGTGTGAAATCAAATTTGCAACATTGAAGATTGGTGACAACCTTAATTCTTCAGGAAGTTCAACCTTATAAGAATTGTTACCATATTTTTAAAGTATTTTGAAAGGATCCAATCTTCTCATTTGTAGCTTGTGTGGTAACCCTTTTTGCAACCTTTCTTTGTTTAGGTACACCATCACAAGATCCCCTATTTGAAACTGAACATCCATTTTTGATGCATCCACATTTTTCTTTTCTTTGTCAACATTGTCAATGAGAGTCCTCTTTACACTTTCATGGACTTCCCTCACAAAGTGGGAAAAGTCCTCAACATAGTCACTACCATATGCTCCATCCTTCAACTCTCTCAACTCAAATATCCCTCTAGGATGTAAACCATAATTAATTTCAAAAGAACTCTTACCAGTTGATCTATTCATTGTATCATTAGAGGAATATTTAGCCTCCCTAATGAGTTGGTCCCATGTCTAACCATACTCCTTTGTGAGAAAACTCAATAAGTTTCCAAGACTCCTATTAGTTGCCTCTGTTTGGCCATCTATCTATGAATGATACATACATCCAAAAGATAAGTTAGTTCCAAGTTTTTTTCTACAGTGTCTTCCAAAAGTGGCTCATGAATTTGGTGTCCTTGTCTAAAACAATGCTCATAGGTAGTCCATGGATCCTAACCACCTCTTTGAAAAACAAGTGAGCAATCCGAAAAGAATCATGTGTGGTCTTACAAGGGACAAAATGAGCCATCTTACTAAATCTATCCATAATCATATAAATGCTATCATAACCTTGCCTTGTCTTTGGTAAGCCAACTACAAAATCCATACTTATGAAATCCCATGGTTTGCTAGGGATTGGAAGTGGTTGATAAAGACCAACATTAGTAGATGTGCCCTTTGCCTTTTGACATACTATACAACTTTCCACATACTATCTGATATCTGTAGTCATCCCAAGCCAAAAATAGAACCTAGTAATTAAGTCTTGAGTCTTTTTGACTAAGAAATGACCACTAAGTTCCCCATTGTGCTTTTTTGGATCAAATTTTCCCTCGTGGACCCTCTAGGAACACAAAGATGACTCCCTTTAAACAATAAATCATTCTACAATGTATAATAAAAAAAATCACCATGAAATTTTTTTTTGAACTCCTTGCATACCTTATAGATGTGGGTGAAGTCTTCATCATCAACATATAGTTCTTTGAAGCTTTCTATGCCTATGCTTTGGAGTTGAACCTCTTGAACTATAAGGAATCTTCTACTCAATGCATCAACTACATTGTTTTGCACCCCCTTCTTATGTTTGATGGTAAATGTGTAGGCTTGTAGGCATTCCAACCATTTCATATGATTTCTACTTAGCTTATCTTGGGAGATAAGGAAATTGAGGGCTTGATTGTTTGAGTACACCAAAAATTCTTTTGGAAGAAAATAGTGCCGCCACTTTCTTATAGCTTAGACTAGAGCATACAACTCTAAGTCATAGGATGAGTACTTCCTCTTTGCATAATTGAGCTTCTCAGTATGAAAAGCCATTGGCCTTCCTTATTGGCTTAGAAAAACCCCAATGACTACATTACTAGAATCACACTCCACTTGGAAAAGTTTTTGAAAACTAGGAAGCACTAGTGTAGGCAATTCTGCTATCTTCTTTTTGAGTGTCTCAAAACCATGATCAGCTTGTGGGGTCCAATGGAACTTTGTCTTCATTTCACCCTTGATTGTATCCAACATAGGAGCACATATGCCACTAAAATTCCTAATAAAATTTCTATAATACTGGGACAAACCATGGAAACTTCTTACATCTGATGCAGTCTTGGGAGTAGGCCAACTTAGAATGACATCCACCTTGTCTTGATCCATTTTGAGGTTACCAATGTAATCTGCCAATACCTCATTCATTAGCCTCATAAAAGTAGATGGAGCATTAGATAAACCAAATGGCATCATAAGCCATTCATACAAACCTTCTTTATTTTTGAAGGTTGTTTTCCATTCGTCCCCGTCAATTATTTTCATTTGGTGGTAGCCACTTTTCAGGTCTATCTTGGTGAAATGTTTTTCTCCCCCTAAACATTCCATTAGGTCATCAATTCTAGGTATTGGGAACCTATACCTAATGGTTATTCCATTAATGGCTCTAGAATTAGTACAAAATTTCCAAGCCTCCTTTCTTGGGTGCTAAAATAGTAGAGATTGCACATGGGCTAATGCTTTTCATAATTAGGCCTTGGTCTAGGAGCTCTTGGATTTGCTTGGAAATTTCCTCATTTTGTTGAGGGGTTATCTTATAGGAAGATTTTTTGGGAAGGTAGCTCCTAGAAGAAATTATATTTGGTGGCTACGAAGTCTCTTAGGAGGTAGGGTGGAAGATTGTCCATCACTAACAATTTTATGATATTGTTTGAGCAACTCTTGTACTTCATTTGGTATCTCTATTTTCTTGGCAGTAGGTTCGCCTTTAGGTTTCAAAACCAATGAAAACTCAAATCCATCTCCTTCCTCTAGGGTCCTCAAAAAATATTTTTCAACAACCATGAGCACACTTGGACTTAAGGTCTTCATCTCTCTTTCTTCTATCAAGGACTAAATCTTGAAAGTCACCCCATCTTTCTTGAATGAGTAGGCATTTTTGGTTCCATTGTGTATGGATTGGTTATCAAATTTCCATGGCCCTCCAAGTAGAAGGTGGCATGCATTCATGGGAAGAATATCATGTAGCACTCTATCCTTGTATCTCCCTATGGTGAACTCTACCCATGCTTGTTCTCCCACAAGAATATATTGTCCCTTATTGAGCCATGTGACCTTATATGGGTTGGCATGTGGGATTCGTTTTAGCTTTAGCTTGCTAATTTCCTCTTAACTAATTATGTTATTTGTTGATCCTGAGTCAATGATTACTCTACACACTTTCCCCATGATTTTTCATCTGATCATAAAGAGCACCCTTCTTTGACTTGGTTCTTTCTTTATAGTTTCCTTAATCAAGGTCCTCTTAATCATTAGGTTTTCCCCTTCTTCTAATTTTAGGGGTACCTCTAAGGGTTTTTTGCTTCTACTAGATTCTTCTTAACCATAGTTGACCCTTTTTGTGCTTCCTTGGGAAGTTGATCCTTTTTTAGGGAACCTATATGCATGGTATCCTAACTGATTGCAATGGTAGCACTTCATGGTGGAAAAATAGGATCCCCTCCCTTGGTTGCTTCTCCTTCCTCTCCAACTAGTATTAGAGCCTCTACCTCTGTTGAAACTTCCTCTTCCTAAACTTCCTTCTTCTTGTTTAGTAACCTTGTTGTCTCCTTGTGGCCTAGAATTGATCCTCTCCCACCATAGCCTCTTTGACCTCTTGCATCTCTTCCCCTATCTCTACCTCTAAATTTTGTGTCTACCTTCTTCTTGTTCTTCTCTTCCATGTTTAGAGCAAGTTGGAAGCATTTATGGATTGATGTAGGAGTCCATAAGTTCATCTCTTCCTATATGCTCCACTTCAAGCCTCCTAGATAGCTAGCCACTTTGATAGGTTCATCTTCTTGTACTCTTGACCTCAAACACAACTTCTAAAAATCTTTAGTGTAAGTTGCCACATCCATGTCCTTTTTTTAAAACTTTGCCTCTTCTTATGTAGTTGAATTTCAGTCTTTTGGTAGGTATTGTTCTTTCACCTTTGCTACCATGGCTTTCCAATTTGCAATGGGCTTCTTTCCCACTTTATCCCTCTCTTCTTGGAGATACTTCCACCATGTCAAGGATGATACCCTTAGCCTAGATTTGGCTACCTTAACCCTCTATGCTTTAGTCACACCTTTACACTCAAAGTGGTTCACCATCCCTTCAATCCACTCCATTACAATTTTAGTGTCCATCTTCCCTCTAAACAAAGGAATCCCTTCTAGGGATTTTCCACCTAATTCCTCTATTTCCTTTAGGAATGACTTTTCATCTATTGGAGGGTTTGATTTAGGTATAATATCTTCTTCTTCAATCTTCTCTTTACCCTTACTACTACTTTCACCTTCTTGGTCTTTCTTCTTAGTTGTCTCAAGAACTTTTTCTAACTTTGTTTTCATTTCTTCTAGGGATTCTTCAAGGATCATATTTCTCTCCTTTTTCTCACCCATCTCTTTTGAAAACTCTACATTGGTCACCATGATTATTTCTCCAATTGATCTTTAGTTTGAAACATCTAACCATGAACCCAAATCTTCAAGCTCTGATACCACTTTGATGTAAGTCTAAATAGTTTTCTTTTAGTCCCTATCTTCTCCAAGAATTTCTTAGGCCTTACATTAGCCTATTAGGGTTAAATTTAACACCATAAACTCTAGAGAATCTCTATCATATCCTCTAACTAATCACTACCTAGTTACACCAAGGATTTTTGCTTCTTCCTTCACGAAATGCCTCTAGAAACTAACCAAACAACTTCAATTCTTGATCCATCTTGTTCATTTACACAAGTACATGGAGTGAGGGGCTCATACATGAGATGTTAGACTTATCCTAGGATTCTGGACATAAATCCCACAAGTTTTCCTCAAGTTCTTTGCATCTACTCCAAAACTGTCAAAAAAAGGCTTAATTGAATTAGCCCTCCTACTTGGGTTTTTGGACCATAAATCTCAATTTCTCTCAACAAGGTGACAAAAAATTATGTATTCAAGTACCATTTTTCAAAATCTATATAATTTTGTGGGTCTCAAGTTCACAAGTCATTTGTGCACCTAAAAGAAACTTTTATGCCTATAATCAAGGGTTTCACATTAGGAATGATAGTGTTGACTAGGGTCTAATCAAAATATTAGAAATTTTTTTAAAAAAAATTCTTCCTCTTGAACATGTAAACATTAGTAAGCCCTCTCCATCCTAAATCTTGTGGTTTGAAGTATCTTTCACATTCAAACCTCCAAAAGCTACTTGAAAGCACTATGATTACCTAACCAAGTGACTATGACTTTCCTAGGCAATCACATTTATAATGATTAACCAACTCTCTAGGGCCCAAAAAAAAAAAAAAAAAAAAAAAAAAAAAAAAAAAATATATATATATATATATATATATATATATATATATATATATATATATATATATATATATATATATATGATGCAAACATGCTCCACTTCCATTCCCATTAAGTCCTTGATGAATCCACGATAACAACTTATGGGGGAGCCATTTTTGCAAAAAATGTTAAGACTAGAACAACACACAGTCTGATTACAAAATATTTTCAAAAACTAATAAAAAAAAACTTGTACAACCTAGAAACCTAAAAAAAATAGAACTATACAAACATGAATTCCAATAATCTAGTGCAAAGACTCAAACTTCAAAACATTATTGTGAACATGCAATCCAAAACATGAAAAACTATAAAAAAGGGGGTAGAATTCACAGTTTTCAATTACAAAACTTCCTTTTTACAATATACAACTATTGGAATGGGTCATTTAGTGGTTTTTATATGTTTACTAAGAGGTTTTAGATAATTATATCAACTATCAACCTCAAATCCATGACATGTTCATTTCTTGCTCAAATGTTGTCAAGCATCTTTTCAAAGTTGCTGACAACTTTTGAATTTTTTCAATTTTGAATCTTTATGACTTGGAACCTTACAAGTAGGTCTAACATGGTCCATTTATGATGTCTAGTCATGATTTATACTTTAGAGCATCAATCCACATGTTTTTGACCTCTTTGACAACTTGTCTATATTTATCATCTTTCTCATTTCTTGCTCCAAATGATATGTAGGATCTCTAATCCATGAAAGGGAATGGTAAAAAATCATGGAGGACAAGATAGGTTAAAAAAAATACCTTGCTCATGATTTTGACCCATAACCCCTAACATAAGCAACATTAAGCAAGCAACCCAAAACCAAAACCACCTAGGAACAAACTCACACTCCTGACTTGGCTAGAGTTAACACATACCAAAATTAAAACTAGGAGCTTTGACTAGGTGCTCCTAAACCAACATGGACCATTTGGATAGAAGGACAATTTTTCTTTTTTCTTAGTTTTTTTAATTGTGATTGGGATTATTGTGAGTCAAGTGAGTGGGTGGATACATGGGTTCCACATTATCTTACTCCATGATCTCTCATGCCCTCTATCAGAAAATGATGACATGGAAAGGTTAGCTATGTATGACCTGTTGGACTAACCACCCCTTTTGAGATTTGTGACATGGCTTAACTACCTCATGTTTTCTATAAGTCTAGTGGTTGTATCTGGCATTAACATGTCGATCTTTTGGTGCAATGACAACCCTAGCTTGTAACAAGTGGTATTAGAGCTTGGTCATAGGTTTGAATCTCCTTGAGTAATTCTAAGGGGGGAGTTTTGAACTAACGACCAACATTCCCCTTCAAGATTCATGACATGGATTAACCGCCTCCTATGTTCTATAAGTCTAGTGGTTATATCTATTGGAAATCTAATTGAAAAAGCTCATTGCTATTGAAGATCAAAGAGGGAGATTGTTGTAAAAGAATGTTTTCAATAATTTTTTTGTCATTGATGTCAAACCTACTATTTTTAGGGATGATATTTTCTTATAAGATCCAAGTACTATCACTTAGTTTATTGATGAAGAGGATTTAATCAACAAGATGTAACAAGAGCACCTAAGGGAAAGGTTGAGTTATGATGTTGTATTGAAGTGCAAGGATCAGTTAAGACAATGGTTAAGTAATGTATTGATGACATACTCAAGGATACAGAGGGTGGTCACACTTAGAAACATTGGAGGAAAAAGTTGTAACAAGGATTGATTGCAAAGCTTAAACTAAGATCTTTAGTGGGTGCTAAGCAAGTTAGTTGAAGCCAAGCAAATTCTCAGTAGAAGCTGAGCAATAGAAATTCCTAGTGTGTGTTGAGTGATCTTCAATTTCCAAGTGATGATTAGGTGCCGAGCATCAAAAAAATTTTAGTTGGTGCTGAGTGATTTTTAGGTGCCGAGCATCAGGAAAAACACAGTTGAAGCCAAGTAACACAGTATGTGTCAAGCACCAGTATCTCAATAGTGCTGAGCTATTGCATTATTTTAAAAGATGAAGATTCACCAAATCTAAGTCGACATAGTGGTTACATTGAATTTTTTGAATGAGTTGGAAGATAAGGATGATGAGTTGGAGGCACAAAATCCTATGTAAGCCATTTTTGGGCTAATTCTAAATGATTATTCATGAAGTTTCTAGAGGAAACATAATATGGGTTAGATGTAATGAATCCTACCTAGAGTTTATGAATGTCATTAATTTTTTTCACCATAGCTCTCCCACAACCCTAGATTCTATTAGAATATTGCAGCTATACTAAAGAAGAAAATGCATGGGTTGCGAGGATCAAAGCATTATGCCACAACATCCCACTTGGATCTATATAAATATTAAATGGAAGAACACTATGGAAATGCCAAGGTGACAATTCTACAAGTACACTATAAAAATAATATCTTCACACATTAAATTTTTAAAAGTCCAGGTAGCCAATAATACAATTATAAGAGTCCCACCTTCAACAGAAAATCATGTCACAAAACTAGAATTGATCTGTAACATCTCATCTTGTTTTGGCCTTCACAAAAAAATGAAGCACACCAAAATATATTTACAATATACCAACAAGGAATTGATATATGAAAGTTGGGCTTCACTGATCTGGGTATGGACATGGCTTATACATCTTGATGATCGATCATAGAGTGTGATTCAAAATGTTGATGCAAAAAACTTTGGCACATCTTGATGATCGATCATGGAGTGTGATTCAAAATATTGATGCAAAAAACCCTCACAAAACTACATTATACATATACATATATTGCAAAAATCTTTTTACTTTGATGACTTATAAAGTTAAGCCCACAGACTATGAATCAAACCCTGCACAAATTGACTTTGAATTCTATAAAATACTAATAAATCATATTAGTACAATCATAGTAAAATATCCAATTTGACATGGTATTTACATCTGGAGAAATGATTGAAAAGTGAGGAGGAAAGCTATAATTTACCTCCCTTCAACTGAAGCAGAAGTTACTCAAACATGGTAATCTCACAAGGTATTATAAGCAAGCCAATATGGTTGTATATAAACTCCTCCCCGACCTTGTTAAGAAGAGCTATGATTTGTGGGATGCTCAAGTAGGTAGTTGGTATTATAAAATGCTTCCTTTCTTCTCTTCCAACATGAAAAACCAAGTATCCCCTTTGTACATCTAGGGTAGGATAAGAAGGGTTTGAGGTGTATAAAACTACTACATTTGGGCCTGAATTGTGATGGTAGGCCATCAAAATTATGATGGTCACCTATCATCCAATTGACATCAAGAGGAAGTGGCTCTCGTTGGATAGGCATCTGACTTTTGTTGTCTCAATTTGTGATGGAAAGGGTGACCATTACAATTGCGATGGACATATGTGTCATAAATTGAGCTAACTTACTAGCAAAACATTTATTTTCACCATCACAATTGTGATAGAAATCAGTCAAAGACACCATCGTAATTGTGACATCTTTGTGAAAGAAATACTATGGGACCCATGGAAAGTCATTAGAAATGTCCATCACAAGAGAAATGTGAATGTGGTAGGAATGTTGTGGGACTGATGACTAGCCCTCAAAATTTATTGTCGCAATTGCGACAACATGCTATATTAATAAAAAAAATTGGTGGAAAATGTTGAATTAGTATGATGCTCTCATAGCTTAGAATAGATTCACACAGTTAGTTGTCATGAAATCATAGGTTAATATTGAGCTTCACTTGGTTTTGAGAGAATAGTTTAATATTCTCTACTGATCAGGGCCAACCACGTGAAGGTGAAAGCTCATTTGGCCCCATCCACCCCCCCTAACATCTAAATTCCATGTTAAAATCTAAAATATTTAAGAAAGGATCAATGTTTAAAGTTCAAAAAAAGGTTCTAGACTTGCAAAAGTGACATCATTTTCCCATCTTCTAGTGCATGTCATTTTTCTCTCACATCCAAAATAAGATTCTGCCACTCTAAATCAAGAATGCATGTGTAGCTAGTTGTGTTCAAATGCATGGACAACAAGTAGAGTTGATAAAACACAACATGATTACATATATTTAATAGGTCTATTAATTTTTTAAAATTATAGGCCATCATGAACAATGTTTGTGATGGTCTATAACTAAAAATACCTAATTAAAGACCTCTAACAAAAATGAAAACCTCATGTTGTATTTTTCAGCTTCGCCTAATGTTGCATGCATATGAATTGACATTGCATATTGAACTATGGTGTCCTTCTACATTTCCTAAAAATGAAAATTTCACACAATTAGTTTTCATACATACATACATACATCCATACATACATATATATATACATACATACATACATCTACATATGCAATTTTATCACCTTGGAAAACTATATTTGATCCTACTAGCTGGGAAAAGTTGATTTTTTATTTTATCAAACCTAATCTAATTATAGTTATATAGGAATTTGTAATAAATCAAGCTAATTAGCAACCAGACCAATGAATTGCAATGACAAAGGCATAAAATTTGTTAATGAAGTCCCTAAGAAAAGAGATTCAAACAATTAATTATTTGAGAGGGTACTAGAAAAAAGGGAAAAAAGGAGAAGACATGATCATGAATACAATAGTAAAAATAAAAACTATGGACATACTGGAATGAATTTAGAGAAATATAATAGAAATTCTATGAAAGGTTTTGATTAGAGGAATGAGATTTATGAAGGTACTAAAGACAATGATATTATATATGATGTAGAGGGAAAATACAAGAACAAAGATATGGAAAAGATTTTTTATGATTGTAGAACTGGTAAGCATCATACCTTTGTAAAAAGTCAATATGATACAGAGCCTATAAGGGTTGAGACAATGGGATAAACAGGTAATTGGGGCAAAGATGCTGAAGGTGATAGGAAAAAAGCATGAAGAAGATAGAATTAAGCAAGTTCTACTAGCTAGAAACAACTGATTATTTGTTTTATTGTACCTAATTTGATGACAATTCTACAAGAATTTGTAATTAACCCAACTAATCAACAACTAGACCAATGAATCAAAGTAACAAAGACATAAAATCTATGACTGAGGTCCCTGAGAAAAGAGATTCAAACAATGAATCATTTGAGAGCGTACCGAAAAAAAGGTAGAAAAGGAGAAGATTTGATCATGACCACGATAGTCAAAATAAAAACTATGGACATATTGGAATGAATTCAGAGAAATATAATAAAAAGTGTATGAAAGGTTCTAATTAGAGGAATGCGATAAATGGAGGTGCCGAACATGATGATATTATATATGATGTAGAGGGAAAATACAAGAATAGAGATATGGAAACTATTTTTTCTAATCATAGAATTGGTAAGCATCATACCTTTGTAAAAATTCAAGATGATACATAGCCTATAAGGGTTTAGATAGTGATTTTGTCAAGGTTTTGTGTCAAACTACTTGTTACTTGTTACATATAATGTCTTAAAATAGTTAAGTGCTACCTAAATATGTCCAAGGTGTCTGCACACTAGAGGCATACTCCACCTACTAGGCTTCCTACATACCCATATCCACAGGATCAAGACCGTTGAACTACTCACTCTAATGAATATGAAGTTTTGGTTTCTAATTATTTTTTATGTAGTTGTATTCCTATAACCACTAGTGAGATTTACTAACCTAATATAACTCTTTGCCATCATACAACCACTTGGGTGAATCAAGAAGTTTTCTATAATTACAATATTGTAATATCCCAGTGCAACCTTTGTGTTTTAGTTTATAGTTAATGTAAGGTTAAACTATATACATCCTAATTGAATCTTTGTATAGTTATATTTAAAATCTTTTGACAATAATCAATGTGACAAAAGCTTTTCTAAAAGCACATATTCCTTTTATCAAATATAAGGTTGATTACTTGAACATCCAAATGTGTATAAGTAAGTTACCTAGAATTTCATGAGATCAATCTTTAAAGTACTTGGAATGTCCTCATTGCCTCTTGCTACTCTCATGGGAAGTCCATCTTCATTGCTCACAAGAAATTCATCACACAAGTACATCCAAGAATTTCCTCATCACCTCTTGCATAAAATGAATCCAATATTACAAAATGCCCCCAAGAAATAATAGTTCAAGTGAAATAAACACATGAAAAATGAGAGAGAAAAAGAGGAATCTACTTACCAATAGGCATTTCCATTGCATTTGTGGACATGCTACCTGTTGAGTGAGCTTTATTATTTTTCTGTTGTGCCAAGATCTCTCTATTTATATACATGCATTCATACATATACACATACATATAAAAAGATCACAATGGCATGACAACAAGATGTAGAGATCACAAGGGCACAACAAAAAAATACAACAATCACAAGGGCATGATAATGAAATCCTAGATCTCCACTAATCTCCACAATCCACAAGATCTCTCTCTATATATACATACATGCATACATAGATACACACATATGTGTGTTTATGTATGTATATATACATATGTATATATATATATATATATATATACATATGTATATATATATATACATATGTATATGTATATATATACATATGTATATGTATATATATACATATGTATATGTATATATATACATATGTATATGTATATATATACATGTATATGTATATATATACATGTATATATATACATGTATATGTATATATATACATGTATATATATATATATACATATATATATGTATATATATATACATGTATACATATATAGATACACACACACACACACACACACACACATCTACATATGCAATTTCATCACCTTGGAAAACTATATTTGATCCTACAAGTTCAGAACAACTAATTGTTCATTTTATTGTGCCTAATTTGATGACAATTCTATAGGAATTTGTAATCAACCCAACTAATCAGCAACTAGACCAAATTAACAACAACACTAGATACTTGAGATACTCACAGGGAGAGTGTGCCAATACATGCATGGATACATCCCTGGCTTCCATTGTTGGGCCAGCATATGGACCCTTTATATCCAACCATTCATTATAAATTGGGGAATGTGCTTCATGCCTAGCATTGAAGTGATGCATCTGCACATGCAATTTTATCACCTTGGAAATCTATATTTGATATTGTTAGCTAGGAACGATTAATTGTTCATTTTATTGTACCTAATATGATGATCAAAACATAGTCCAAGAAGATGTAGAAGATGTTGGCACAAGAAAAAATGAGAAAATACCGAAATCTATTTTTTTTGGTATTTTCTATGTTCTAGTATTTTGCATTTTTGGAGGCCTCCGGGGCACTTCTAGGCTTCGACAGGGCTAAAAAGTTGCAATGCTATGCTTAAGACTTTGGACGCAAAATGTAGAACTTTAGAAGATCTTTCCAAAAATTTTGATGGTTTGTGTTTTCGAGCTACGAGTAGAAAGTAATGACTTCTACAAGTAGATGTATTTTTTAATATAGATTTTTGTAGTTTTCTATAGTTGTTCGGATTTATTTTGTAATTAATTATCCTATGGACTCTTCATTTTATTTTCCAAGGGATAGTGATGACCCTTGGGATCCATCATACTTGTATAAACTCTATTTTTGATTGAAAAGGATCACTTTTTGGCTTCCAAATCATCTATTGTGGCATTTTAGTGGTTTTTTTCAATTAATTCACAATACTGTAGGTTCTACACCAAGTATTATAATCTAAATTCTTAATTCATATTAGTGGTATCAAAGCTTGTTTTCTCCTATATGTCCCATCATACGTGGTTATCTTATCAAAGGTTGGGATTGGGCACAAGAGATCTCTTAGATTATCTTCCTTTGAGACACACATGGTCGCAGATGGAAAAACAACAAACCGAGGGGATGGATGAATCCTTCAAAACACTAGTGGAAGAGGCATTAAATAAGCAACGTGAAGAAATGATGAAACAATTTTCAGAGATGCTTGAAAAATGAGAGGCACAAGCTAGTCTGAGCAATCCAAAATTTGGTGGGCAAACCCCATTCAAGGTGCAGGTAAATTTTGATATTCCAACGTTTCAAGGAAAAATCGATGCAGATGTTGTTGATGACTGATTGTCCAAATTGGAGAGGTACTTTTGTATTAATAATTTCTCAGATATTGAAAAGATAACCTTTGCCCTCCTCACAGCTGAGAATCATGTGAAGTTGGCATGGGAGGTTCACTTAAAAATTGAAGAAAACCAAGAGGCTTTCTATGATTTTTGATGGAAAACCCACATGGGAAGAACTTGTAGAGCATATAAAATAAGAATATTACCCTAAGGATACCTATGAACATAAATATATGCAACGACAATTACTCCCACAAAAGAAAGACTAATTAGTTTAGGAGTACACCAACATATTTCATGCTCTCTCTGCAAAGCTTGGCATCAAAGACTCATAAAAACATTGAGTTGTAAAGTATAAGAGTGGTCTTCATAGATATATTCAAATTGAAATGGATTTCTTGAATATATAAACATTGTCTAGTGCTTTCAAATATGCATCAAGAAATGATAAGAAGTTCAAACAAAAAGGGAGGAGGGAAAATCCAATGAACAACAAATTGAAAGGTGAAGGTAATAAGCCAATGGGAAAACAAACAACTATGGAGCCATCTCCAAATGCACCAGCAAAGAAGACATGGGACATTAAGAAAATAGGGCAAGACTCATGTATGTGGTGTGAAGTCCATAAAAGTCCCTCTCATAACACCAAAGATTGTAGAACTATAAAGAATTTAACAATGGAAACCCATGAAGAAGATATTGCAGCTAAGGTGATAGATTTTGGGAAAAAAAATGGAGGATGAACAAATCATTGAGGCTAACCCATATGCCACAGTGTCCACTACAAAGGTATTTGTTCATGATGATGAAGATAGATTGTTCCATTCACAAATGTGGGTAGGAGGAAAAGCTTTGCATTTTATTGTTGATAGTGGTAGTCAAAAGAATTTGATATCCACTGAGACTATAAAAAGATTGAATCTGAAGACAACATCACACCCACAACCATATTCTATAAGATGGGTGAGCCAAGGGAGAGATATTCAAGTAAACAAACAATGTCATCTGTCATATTCCATTAAACCATTTAAAGATGAGGTGATCTGTGATGTAGCTCCTCTTGATGTGTGTGATATTTTGTTAGGATAGTCATACATGTATGAACATGATGTGGTGTATGAATCTAGACCACAAAGTGTGACAATAAAATTAGGTTGACAAATGTAACAGATTCTAGAGGTAAGTCCTACACACTCTACATCTTTGATTAGTACAAAACAATGTAGAAGATTAGTAGCCCAAACTGGTACATTTGTGTTATTGATGATTTATCCTAAGGAACAAAAGAAAAGTGTGTGTAATTCTCATTCCATGGTGTACATCACAACAAAACAACAAAGATCAATGGATTAGATTTTAACAAAATTTTAGAATGTGTTTAAGTTACCAATAGGGGTACCCTCACATTGCCAAGTTAGACACTCTATTGTTTTGATACTAGGAACCCCATTACCTGAGGAGCCAATATATAGGAGGTCAGTTCTAGAAAATGGTGAGATAAAAAGGTAGATACAAGAATTGGTTCAGAAAGGACATATCCACCCAAGTGCATCTCCCTATGGTAGCCCAATTGTTCTTGCAAATAAAAAGGATGGTACAAGGAGGCTCTGTATTGATTATAGATCATTGAATAAGACAACTATAAAAAATAGATATCCAATTCCTTAGAGAGATGATCTCTTAGACCAACTTAGAGGGGAAAAATTCTTCACTAAAATGGACTTGAAATCTGGATACCATCAAGTACTAATTGATCCAATAGATGTATGGAAGACTGCTTTTAAATCCATAGAGGGATTATTTGAATAGTTGGTGATGCCTTTTGGCCTCACAAATTCCCTAGCCACATTTATGAGGATGATGAATGATGTGCTTAGGCCATTCATTGACTCTTTTGTAGTTGTGTATCTGGATGATATTCTAATTTTTAGTGAAACATGGGAAGAACATCTGCAACATGTGGAATAGATATTGTCTATATTGCAAGACCATGGACTCTATGCAAATAAGGAAAAATGTTATTTTGGTATAGAAAGTATTAAGTACTTGGGATATGTTATTGATAGTGAAGGTGTTCATTTTGATCTTGAAAAGATCCAAGTAATTAAAGATTGGCCTGCTCCAAGGAATCTCACAGAGTTGCATAGCTTCTTGGGATTAGCTAACTTTTATCACAGATTTGTGTTTGGATTTTCACATTTGTCTTGGCCTTTGAATCAATCATTACAAGGAGGTGTGGAAGAAAAATTCAAGTGGATAGGTGCTCAATAATAAGCATTTGAGGAGTTCAAACAAAAGTAATGTTCTGCACCTATTTTATCTCTTCCTGATTTACAACAATCTTTTGAAATTCAAATTGATGCATCAAAATATGCCTTGGGAGCAGTCCTCATGCAATATGGACATCCAGATGCCTACCATAGTGATAATTTTTCTAATACAGTGCGTAGATATCCTACCTATGATAAATAATTATATGCTATTGTTCAAGCTTGCAAGCAGTGGAAACATTATATATTGGGAAAGGAGACTATCATTCACACAGATCACAAACCCCTTCAATTTTTGCAAATACAAGGCAAATTATAGAATGATAGGTACCAAAGATGGTCAGCTTATCTTCAACAATTTCATCTCAATATTTTTCATAAGAAAGGAAACACCAATAAGGTAGCAAATTGTCTAAGTAGGCCACAAATTGCAAGAATAAGTATGGTATTAGAATCATGTGGTCACCAAATAGAAAATTGGGCCCACTTGTATGGGTAGGATAATGAATTTTCTGATGTTTATACTCAACTTGTGAAAGGTAAACATGTGAATGATTATTACTTACAAAATGGAATGCTTTGCCACTTTGGCCAGATGTGTGTTCTTGAGGAAGAACGTAAGAAGTTAATATGGGAAGCTCACTACAGTCAGGTTGCTGGTCATTTTGGAATAGGTAAGACTACTGCTATACTACAAAAATATTTTAATTGGCCAAGAATGAAAAATGATGTGAGAGAATACATTCAAGCATGTACATAATGTGCTATTGCAAAGCCTACAAATCGTAAGTTGGGTTTATATTTACCACTTCCTATTCTAGATAAACCTTGGCATTCTCAATGGATTTTATGTTCGGTCTTCCTACCACTAAACATGTGTATGATTGTGTATATGTTGTATTAGATATAATTTCAAAAATGACAATCTTGGTAGCCTATAGAAAGGCAATCTTTGCAGAAGAAACTATAAAACTCTTTTTTGTGTATGTTTGGGTTGATTTTGGGCTACCAAAAACCATTGTTTTAGATAAGGATTCTTGATTTCTAAGTAAATTTAGGTCTTCATTATGGGCAATGATGGACACAAAACTACCAATGTCTACTGCATTCCATCCTCAAACAGATGGTCAAACAGAGGTTGTTAATTGAATGATTATTCAAATTCTGTGTATGTATCACTCCAAACATCCTCACACATGGGATGAGAGCCTTCCATATGTACAACATAGCTACAATAGGGAAATTCATAGCTCAACTGGCTATAGCCCATTTTAAGTTTGTCTTAGATATCAACCCTTAGCACCAATAAATGTTTCTATCCCAGTTATGCAATCTAACTTGGTACCATGCTTGGATAAGGAGAAGGACAAAGCTATGAATTTAATTGATAAAATTCATCATTTGCAGCAACAAGTTTATGAAATTTTGGAGGAGACCACTAAGAAGCATAAACAAAGGCATGACCAACATCAAAATCCTCATAATTTTTAGGTTGGGGATAAGGTATGGTTGCATTTACAGAAGGAATGTTTACAAGGCCCTCATAGAAAGATTCATCCTCTTCATTATGGTCCCTACAAGATCATTAAGAAAGTTGGTGAAAATGCATTTGAACTCAACCTGCCTCCATTTTTGGGTGTCCATCTAGTTTTCAATGTAGAACTATTGAAGCCTTATTTCCCTCCTTTACTAAACATTGCAGATGTTGCTGAATAAATTATTCATATAGAGTTGAATCCAAAAGTTGTTAATCCACTCCAAAGTGGCCAAATTGTGGAGGTTTTCATGAAGAATTTGAGGAACCAGATAATCTATTTATATCGTGTGGTGAAAGTAGGACAATTTGTTCAACAGGGAGAGTGGCTTACACATGAACAAATCTAGCTTCATTTTCCACATCTGATGCAAAGTCTGGATTAAATGGGTCCCACTTCCTCTCAAGGGGGAAGGAATGATCAAAACACAATCCAGGAAGATGCAGAAGATGTTGGCACAAGCAAAAATGAGAAAATACTGAAATCTATTTTTTTGATATTTTCTATGTTCTAATATTTTGCATTTTCAGAGGCCTCCAGGGTATTTTGGGCTTTGGTAGGGCTAAGAAGTCATACTACTACACTTAAGACTTTAGACACAAAATGTAGAACTTTAGAAGATCTTTCCAGAAATTTTGACAGTTTGTGTTTTTGAGCTACGAGTAGAAAGTTATGACTTCTACAAGTAGACATATTTTCTAATACAAACTTTTGTAGTTTTCTATAGTTTTTTGGATTTATTTTGTAGTTAATTATCCTATGGACTCTTCATTTTCATTTCCAAGGGATAGTGATGACCCTTGGGATCCACCATACTTGTATAAACTTTAGTTTCGAATGGAATGGATCACTTTTTGGCTTCCAAATCATCTATTGTGGCATTTTAATGGTTATTTTTCAATTAATTCACAATACCACAGGTTCTACACTAGGTATTGTAATCTGAATTCTTAATTCAAATCATATGATGACAGTTCTAGATGAATTTATAATCAACCCAACTAATCAGAAACTAGACCAATTTAACTAGGTTATGGCTCGGGCATGTGCTATTACCATTAAAATCTAACATTCATTCATTCTTTCATCCATTAATAAAATATAACATTCATTCATTATCAGATGAAGTAAAAATTATTATGAGCATCCATAAAATAATCTCATAATATCCAAAGCTAACATCTAACATTAGTTCATCCTTTAACATTCATTAACAGTAGCACATAAACACATAACATTCAATAACATGTGAAATAAGGTATTTAAACATGCCTCAACCAATTATGATTTAATTTTGGATCACCTACACAATTAGTTTGGAATTTTGTTCTCACCAAAATCATAAAGTGTAAGAATGACTATGCCAAAAAGAGCATAAAAAGATGATTATCATGCATCAATGATTTTTAACTCTTTTGGCACAATCATTCTTACAATTTTTTGGCTCAATCTCCAACTGGTTAGTATATGTTTTGAAAAATTATTCTTGGATTTTAAGTTAGGAAAAAGAGATTTATCAAACTTGAAAAAGATGTACATAAATGCAATTAATTTTTAAACTTAAATTTTATAAACTTACAAAGAGAACCATAAAATTATAAGAAACTATTGTGGTTTGTACTATTTGAAAATTATAGTTACAAGTGATAAATTTATATACCTTTGTTTCAGAGAACACAAATCATGGAAATTAAGTATTGGTAGAAGGCACACTGTTAAGTAGAGAATAATTACATCCATCCATCCATACATGCATACGTACATGGTTACATCCTTGGCTTCCATTCTTACATCCTTCAATACATGCATGGTTACATCCTTGGCTCCCATTATTGGGCCAAAATATGGAGCCTTTATATCCAACCGTTCATTATAAATTGGGGAATGTGCTTCATGCTTGGCATGCAAGTGATGCATCTACATATGCAATTTTATCACCTTGGAAAATTGTATTTGATCCTACTAGCTGGGAACAACTCATTTTATCGTACCTAATCTAATAATAGTTCTATAGGAATTATTTGTAATCAACCTAGCTAATAAAAAACTAGACCAATTTAACTAGGTTATGGCTTGGGCATGTTATATTTCCATTTATCATATGGTTGCAATGTTGGAGGCACCATTATTTCCAAAGTGGTAGCAAGCTTTGTATCATTGGCTTTGTTCAAGTCATAATTTTAATGAAGTAACAAAGTGGTTTTTAGGGTGGAAAGCACTATTTTGTCCCAAGATTCTTGCTAATGAGAGAATGCAAGCTACCTAAATATGTTAGAGAAACACCAATTTGTGGCACTTCAGTAGCAACAAGCAACATCAGCATGTGGTCAACAACAAGCCTCAACTTCCATGGGCAATGGGATTCACCTGAATAATTCCATGGGTGCACCTTAGTTGATCTTGAAGGAAGTCATTAAAATATATGCACAAGAACATGACATCCATTTTTTCCTTAAAGTGGGACGTACACATGATCTATCTAGATTTTGTAAAACAAAAATTGCTTGCATAATCTAGAGATAGATGGGTGATTGCATCATTGGAGCAGCTAGTGATCTAAAATTGAAGGAATACACATTTTCTATAAAGTCTCTAGGATGATGTGTAATATATGAACAAAAGACATCGCTCCTTGGATATAATAGGAGGTGCTCAGCTAGATATTCTAGCCATCTTGGGTGATTTGGCAAGAGGCTTTTGCAAGGGAATGAGCCTTGTGAGTTAACATATACTATCTTTAAATAGTTAAGTGCTACCCAACTATGTCCAAGACATCTATACACTGGAGACATACTTTGCCTATTAGGTTGCCTACATACCTATATCCATAGGATCAAGACCCTTGAACTACTCACTCTAATGAATATGTAGTTCTAGTTTCTAATTGTTTTGATGTAGCTATATTCCTATAACCACTAGTGAGGTTTACTCACCTAATACAACTCTTCTCCATCATACACCTACTCAAGAGAATTAGGCGGCTTTCTATAATTACAATACTATAATACCCTAGTGTAACCTTTGTGTTGTAGTTTACAATTAATGTAAGGTTAACCTATATATGTCCTAACTCACTCCTTATAAAGTTTAAGTGAAATAAACACATGAAAATTGAGAGAGAAAAAGAGGAATCACTTACCAATAGGTGTTGCCATTGCATCCATGGCCATGCTACTTGTTGAGTGAGTTATATTATTTTTCTATTGTGCCAAGATCTCTCTATTTATATACATACATACATATATATAAACATATATATACATATAAATATGTATATATATATATATATATATATATATATATAGACATATACATATGTATATATATGTATTTACATACATACATAGATAGAGATCACAAGGGCACAACAACAAGATGCAGAGATCATAAGGGATTGGCAACGAAATGTAGTGATCACATCTCCACTGATCTCCACAATCCACAAGATCTCTCTATATACATCCATACATAGACACATAGATCTATGTTTATGTATGTATGTATGTATCCACACACACACATACATATGTATATATATACATACATACATATACTTACATACATATAGATACACATACATACATACATACATCTGCATATGCAATTTTATCACCTTAGCAAATTGTGTTTGATCATGCTAGATGAGAACAACTAATAATGGTTATGGCTTGTTTCTTTTTGTTGGTGTAATTAAATATTCACTAATTACACTTACTTAAGCTTACTTAGGATAATGCATTACATAGTAGTTTGTGATTGAGACACTTGGTAGTTTGTACCTCAATTAAACACATGGTGTAGGAGAATTCCACTCTGGGTGGTCATAGTTGTTATCTCATTCCACCTTTAGTGTACTTATCACATTATCATCCTAATCATTGCACATACTTTATTGCATAATGGAGGATGATCCACATTTTGTGGACATGTGATTCCACCTTGTGTGGGTGATAGCTTATCTTCTTCTTATCATTGTCTCTTATTGCCTCTCTTATATAAGGAGGCCTATTATGTACATTTCAAATCAATCCACTGGATGTCAATCAAGTCCATTATCAATAATAGCTTTCTCACATCTACATGCAATTGTCTTGCCAATCTCTTGTGGAAGTTATCTTGGTCTTTCATTTGATCCTGGGAGTGTTGTAGAGTCACCTAAAACTCTAACATGGTATCAGAGCTCTCATGGTGTGAAGACCTCTTCTCAAGAAGTGCAATATTGGCTTGACTTATTGTTGGTGCAACATTGATAATTTGGACATCACAATTTGGAGGAGATTTTGGGAGTCATATTTTGTGACCTTCTATTGTAGTTGAAAATTAGAGCTTGCTGGTTCAAATCAGAGGTTGGCATCATATAGAGGAGGTCCAAAAACCCCTAAATAAAATTTTGTTTCATCCAAATCACACATTTGGGGCCAAATCTAGAGCCATTTGATTTTTGAAGGTATAGTGACGGTGATTCAGAAAAAATAATTTTAGAGGTGATTTTCAAACAACAATATCTCCCTCATACGAACTCCTTTTTTCGAGAATTTTTTTTTTGTTTTGGGGTAGAATTTCACAATCTACACAGTGGTATAGGTGATTTTGGATCCCTGTCTCTAAATTTTTTTGAAAATTGCAAATCCCATTTTCTACAACTTTCAAGGCTCTATTTGGGAACACTCAGTAACATTTTTAGGTGCAATTTTTTTTGAAAATGCATGATTTTTTCTCTACTTTCCAAATCTGTAATTAGATTTCAGTGATTTGGAGTGGGCATATCACTTTAATAGGTCTTTTTTGGCTATATTTGCACTTGGTAAATACTTGGATTACAATTTTCTTAATTGAATCAATAATTTGAAGGAGTTATTAGTTGATTTCATTCATTATGGATTTTTCAAAATTTCCATTGCTCACTCCATATAACTATCATAAATGGAAACAAGTAGTTTCTTATCAATTTATGAGTATTGGATTGCTTAGAATGATTCTTGGAAAGGATCTAGAACTAGCTACAAGTGTTACAAAAAGGAGGAAATGGTTTGATAGAAGGGATAAAACACTTGGCTCTCTTAGATCTACCATCTCCAATGATTTTCTATATCATATTGCATCCTGTATGCATCCTCATGATGCCTGGACAACATTGGAAGGAATATTTGGTAAAATTGATAGAATAAGAAAATTCAAATTGGAGAATGAGCTTATAGGTCTAGGTCCATGTGATTTTGACAATATTCAAGACTTTTTCTCTCGGTTCAATTCCATTAGATTGAAGCTTTCTAATTGTGGCATTACTAAAGATGATGAGAAATTGATATTATCTATTCTTTCCAAGCTAGGTCTTGAATATTTAACCTTTGTTTCCACATTCTATGCTACCATGGATGCTCTTGGTAGTGCATACAAATGCCTTCTCTTGATGAATTTTCTCAACTCACAAAGGAACTGTAGACACCCAAAAATTGACAAAGACCTAAATCGCACAATTCTAATCAACCAGTGTAAATTAAAGAGAAAATTAGAAGAAACACAACAGACTTTCAAATTAAAAATTACATCAGGTCATTAATTATCTATCAAATCGACAAGATCTAAAACAACTTTAAAAGAGGAGGAAAAAAATTCAAATTCATAAAATGAAATTCAAAAAATGAGGAAGAAAAAGAAAAAGTGTTGAGAATAAATGACATTTATTAAATCAATAAAATCATTTATCCTCACAAAATTGAAAATATCCCTTTTTCATTTTAAAAGAATTAGAAATATCCTCAATTATCCTCAAAACCCAGTCTGTTGGACTCTTCCTCTTGGTCTCTTATGAGATATTTTTAGTTTCACTTTCACAAATTAGTCAAAGGTGAAAATTCTAATTCTTACCCCAACCCCTTCTGAAATCCTATAAATAGGAGGGAAATCTAAGAGCCAAAGGACCCAAGTTTTAGGCATATGCACTATAGGAACATTCTAAGTTATCATTTTAGCATTATCATTCTAGTGAATTCAAAGCATTTTAGCATTGTTTTGTTGTTATTTAACATCATTTATTACATGTTAGATCATTGTATGGCCATTGTCATAGCATTTTAAGAGTTTTTATTTTCATATAATCTGCATTATAGTCATAAATTTTGCATGCATTCTAGTAGATCTGCATTCTAAGCATACTTCCATTCTAGAAATATCACTAAGATGCTGGTCTAAGAGCTTTCTTAGTAGTTATAGTTAGGGAAACATGAGATACTTTTAGAATTTACATTTTGATAATGATTTCTTGGGTTTAGTCTAGTTTGTTATCAGTCTATCTGCATTCTACATTAAAGTTTCATGAATATGTGTTTACACCGTGTACAAAATGGTGCCCGCTAACATATCCTGCATCCTTCAAAGCTTCTCCCATTAACCTTTTAGGAGATTCTATCTCCCCTACCTCCTCCTCCACTGCTGACATACTCTTTGTCATTCCAGGGGGCCTATTCTCCACCTACTTCATCGGCTCATCATCCAATATCACCTTCAATGCCTATTGTGTTGCAGTCCTTGACAACATCATTAAAGCTGACAAGGGCATTTCTTCTACCCTAATCCTCACCTCTTTGGGTTGTGTTGACCCTTTTTCCACCTGAATTGCTTCACCTAGGTCCAAAATTAACATTTGTAGTTTCGACCGATTCACCAACTCCTCAAAAGTTTTTTGAAAGTGCTTCACTCTTTGCCCTTGCCTCATCCACCTTCCCTGGCCAGCATCAGCCTCTTTCTCTGACTGATCTGGTGAGCCTGACATACTTTCACTTGCATGCTTCCTACAAATCCTCAATATATCCAATAGTCATGTTCTACTCTTCACCATGCCTTGTTCCATTCCCATGTTATTCGCTTACTTATAGCCATCACTCACTTGAGACTTGTTCTTTACTAGTCTTCTACGTATCCACTCTTTGCACCCTAGCACATTGGTACTCGATACACTTGACCCTTAGCTTTGATATTCAGCCACCCTAATTCATGCTGATGCATACTGCCTGACAAAATCTATTGCTAAATCACTGCCAACACATCCCATACTTTCTTATCCACCTAGTACAACAATTTCTCCTTGGTAAAACTGAACAATCTCAATACTATTATGCACAACAGGAAGCAAGCTTGGTTCACAAATAATGGTTTTCTATGTTATCATGTGCTTTTAGTACCTCGATGATGCACTTGACTAGAGTTACCAAGATGAAGTCATGAAATTTTTATTGGTTTTTCACTGTTTAACTCCAATGATCCTTTGGTTTCACACTTTATTGGTGTCCACTTGTAAGTGCCTCCTCTCATTTGGAGAACTATGTGTACCTCAACCAATTTTGTGCACTATTTTAGGTGAGGTCTTTCATCTGACATGTGACTATTTGCATGCTAGTTTTTATTCTGCTGCGGCTATAGTTTTTGTTTTCTAGTAGTTGTCATATTTTCATGTACATTGTGTGTCTTTGCTAGTACTTCTTGGCATGACATAGTATTCATATCACCATGGCTAAACTAGTGGTGGTTGTACTTAGTCACTTTTTATGACACACTCTATAGTGACAATTAGTTTATATCTCTTTAAAAGTGACAGTTAGTTGCATTCATCTAGTTTTCATTTTCATCTTGGGTTCATTGAAAGAAAATGGTTGGCACACACAAGAAGATCAGAAGACCTTCACACATTCCTTTAGCAAGATCATGACTGGTTATTCAATAACAGGCAACAACATCAACATCCAGATGAGCTTTTAGCACTCAACTATCATGGACTTTGTCTCCTCACAATATTGCCACCATGCATCGCAATTCATTGTTTCACATCATTGTCTTATATTTTCATCCCACCTATTTCATTACGTGGCTTTTGAATCTCAAACAATTCTACTCACTATTGCCTTCTATCAAATTTATTGCCTCATCACACCCCAACATCTCCTACATTACATTGCTTTTCATTTCATCATATCCCATTTCATCTCCTTTTCATTCACCATAACTCACTACATCACACATCATTCCCCCCCCCCATTTCATTTCCTTACATATTATAGTTTGTTTCATTTCATTATATTTCACTTTCCCTATTTTTGTACATTTGTGACTTGCATTTTGTGTTCTTCCTCACATTACCTTTAATTAATGCATTTCATCTATTTCATTTCATGCTTTTGAATCTAAAAAGTTGACGTTTCATCTCATCACTTTTGAATCTCAGACAATTTCATTTCCTTCCATTTTTCACTTTCATTCACGTTTCATTGGTCACGTTACATTTTATCCCTTTTTCATTTATCATATCATATCATTTCATGCCATCTTCACATTTTCATTTTTTTTAGTTCTCATTTCAACATGTTCTATTCCATGACACTTTGCCACACATTCATTCATATACATTTTTATTTTCATTTACACATTCATTTCATTTTCATATAATTACATTACATTGCATCACATCACATCACAAAAAATTTCATTTCATTACATATCATTACATTACATTACATTCATTTTTATTCCATTCCATACAATCCTATTTTATCATATCTCCTATCATATTTCCTGTCTTTACATCTTATTATTTTCATTTCCTTTCAATTTCATCACATTTCTCATTCACTTACCAATTCCATTTCATTTTAGTATGTTAGCTCTGATCATTTCATTACCCATTTCATTTCATCACATATCATTTCGTTCATTAGAAATTTCATTCCATTTTATTACCTATCGCATTTTATTTCATTTCATTACCACAACATTCATTCCATTACAATTCATTTTTTTCACATTACAAATCACTTTATTACATCACATTACATCTCATTACATCATGTTACACTACACCAAATGTCATTCCATTACATCTCATTTCATCACATATAATTTCATTTTACTATATTTTCATGTCATTACATTACATTCTATTACATTTCATTATATTCCATTTTATTACATTCCATTACATCTCAATTCATTAAACCCAATGTTATTCTACCATATTTCATTTCATGTCATTACACTCATATTATCACATCACCTTTTCATTACATCATTATTGCCATGTCATTTACTTTAATCATTATCAATTTTGTCATGCTACATTAATCATACCCATATATATACACATCCGCATCTACTACTACCATATCCATCAAATCAAACCATCACACACATACATGAGTCAATGATATAACAAGTGCACACATTTGGACATCTATAAGCTCAGGTATCTCATAAAGAAAAAAAACAATCAAAAAATACATCCAAAGACCAAAGTCCACATGAATATAAGATAGAATGTACTCACATGAACATCCAATAATCACATAACATGAATGTCAATAAATCACAAACATCTATCCATACGAACATCTAAAAGTACATTAGCATAAATATCAAATGAACATCAAAAGAATGATCATACATGATGAAAAGTGAGGCTACAACACATAATGTACACTCATCCATGCATAGGTGCCTAATATGATGGTCCCTTCTCGTTGGGGGCACTCGTCCCCTCTCAGGGCACCTGCTCTATCACACCTATCGTTGGTGCAACCTGTCTGATCACAACAACCTAACTTGTTGATGCCCCATCTGTCCTCTATGGCAGTGGTGCCGATGGTAGCCCTAGTGTCATCATAGTTATAAATGTCTATAGGGTGCTCAACACCTCACCCATCTGAGCCTCCATGGCACTCATCCTAGACATGAAATCAGTCAATCCCCTTAGCCTCTCTCGTGGCGGTTGTGCATCTGGTAGTACCAGCTACTATACCTATGGTTGTCCCTCTGGTAACACCTACTACTATCCCTATGGCTATACACCTAGTGGATCTTTGATTAGAGCCTGCACCCATGGCCTCTGGCACCAAACAAACTGCACATCTTATAGCAACCTATCCCTCACCTGCTCTTCTTTGGCCTACTCTGCTCCTTTGTCCTAGTAACTAGCACCCACACCACTGACCAATCCTCCTCTCACCCTTGACCCACCATGGCCTCAGATCCCTCCAACCCTCTTTGCACCCATTGGTCCCTGCATTGGGCCTCGTGCCACTCTCCTCTGTGGTAGTACCATGGCTACTCAACCTCATTTCCTCCATGCTCTAACCACACCTCTCACCCTAGCTCTAGCTTGCTGTCTCCCTCTACCTCTCCCTGATCCACCCTCATCATCATCATCCTCTCCCCCACTTGATGGCTCATTGATCCCTAGAATAGGCTCGACTGGATCTGTGTATCTAGGAAGGGATGCTTCCAAAACCACTGCACATAATCCCTCTCCATCCATGCATCTGCCACCCTATCTCGTAAGGCCCATGGCTATGGTGTGTCCATCATCTACAAAAAGGCCTCTAGGCAAGCCTCGTACTCCATAGTCACCCTCACACTACTCTCTCTGAATGTACTTGAGCATAATGAGCTAACCCCTATGGCATGCCCTATCATCGACCAAACTGTCTCACCACCCACCTAAAACACAATATCTCTATCACTATAGGTATTTAACCCAACAAATACCTCAAACCAAAGAAGTATACCATCTCATCATCATCCTCTGCCCATGGCTCTGTGAACCAGTAAGGTCTCCACACAACCTCATCAATATTGTCTAAAATCTACCGCCAATACTTTGTCTTGCCCAAATGGGGTTGCATGATCACACCATAATTAGTATACATGAATGGCATACCCTGAGCCCATTTTCGCACACACAGTGGTGGAGTAATTGAAAAATGCTCCCATGTCCATAGCTGTAACAATATCATGCCTCTTGCTAATGAAAACGTGTCAGAATACACAACCTGATGTAAATCATAATATAAGTGGGCCAAAATGTAATTGTCCCATGCAAATATCCATGGCTGATCATATCATGTATCAATCAGCCCCATCCAATTGGACATCCCCACCCTCATCGATCTGGAAACAAAAACCCTCCTATCAATCTTGCCAAAACTACCGACAGTGGATCATACTGTAGCATCTAGAACCAAAATACACTATCATCCTAATGTTGTCGTCTCTAAACACATCTTTGAAAGTGGTTCCATTGGTAGTCTGATCATAATACACTAAATCCCCTACTGTCAGGATCCAAAATATCCTGTATACATCCTTGAGAGTCACTATCATCTCCCCCATCAACAAATGAAAGGTGTTGTGGTCTGAGTGCCATTGCTCGACCACAGATGTCAATAGCCCCCAGTTCACTTAGAACTATGGCATCTGTAAAAAATATGTGAACCCACATCTATCTATCACCTAATGATCTACACCCAACAATTGGCTCACTGCCTCTAAAGGCCATGGATACAATCCTTGTACCATGAGCTTTCACCCATGAACTTGTTTTTCATTAGACAAACAATAACATTAGTTTTCATCCTAGGCGATCATAATAAATTAGTCTACCATCTATACCTAGCTACTTAGCTACTGGTTCTATCTTGGACCTGTTACTCATCCCTCGCTATCCTAAATAAGACTAGTTTATTTTCCCTACTCTGTATCCTAAGCTAGGGCATCACTCTTTACCTATCTATCATCAAGACTAATCCTACAACATCACTTAGTGAATACCTGATCCCTATGGTTCACTCATTATGAAAAATTCCTAACCGCCAGACCTAGAATGTAGCCTCTTTCATTATCTTTCACTCAATTCAGGCTTTACAATCTGCCTTTGCCCTTCAAAGTTCACTTGCGCTATTTCCTAGGAAAAACATGCTATAAGATCAATCATATGCACTAAAATAGACCTATGTGCTATTACAACATTTAAAAGTGTTTTTTCATACCTTGAATGCACTGTAATATGGCTAAGTGCTATTATAATACACATATGCATCATTTTGAATTGCAAACACACTACTATAAACAAAAATGCTAAAAAACTCTAGATACGTACTATAATAACAATCAGATGCATTAAAGTATTCAAATATGCTACCAATGCACCTATATGCACTACAACTTCATTATATGTGCTAATTTGCCAAAAATCTAGGGTTTTATATGCACTGATTCGCCCTACGCATTAGCCAAAATATTACTCGAATGTGCTAAAAGAAAAGGTAAATGCACTAAAAGGATAAAACTACCACATTTCTCATGAAAAATAATGCAAAAATCCAAAAACAAAAGTACAAATGAAAAATCCAAAAAAATGGCAAATCTTGATGACTTCCTAGGACACCATAGTCTGCTGGACGCTCATATTGATCACCCATCTCGAATCTGTGCTCTCGTAAAGGGACCACCATCCTCACTGACTTAGAGCTCCAAATCACCAAATGCAAAAGGAGAGTGTGAAAATGACAAGGGTAAAAGGTCTTTTTCCCTATTTAACCCTCCCAAGGGGCATTTATATCACTTTTTTTAACCCACCCTTGGAATTCTTTTGCTCACTTTCATGAATGAGCATTGTATCAAACCGACCTGATCATCTTTATTCGTCAACTATCCAACTTTCAAAAATAAAATTGGAACCTACTTAAATTTTGCACTTCCATATTTTTTTTTCCAATTTCATTTATGAGGGGGCAGTATATCCATATCAAACCAAGACATTCAAACTGGGGCATTAAATTTTTTTGAAAAATTAAAAACATCTTACCCCAACCAAAATTTCAAAAATCAAATTAACCGAAATTAGGGTATCCAAGCAAAAAAATATCGTAACACCAAATCAACATCGCAATCAAATCATCAAATCAACAACAATCAAAACTTCAAATCATCAATGATCAGACATCCAATCACCAGAAGTTGACCTAAAATCAAAAAATCAAGATAGTCTTTGAACTAATATGCTTTGTATATTAGCTCAAAGAGGAGCATTTGTAGACACCCAAAAATTGTAAAAGACCTAAATCGTGCAATTCTAATCAATTAGTGCAAATTAAAGAAAAAATCAAAAGAAACACAATAGACTTTCAAATCAAAAATCACATTAGGTCATTAATTATTTATCAAATTGACAAGACCTTAAACAAATTTAAAAGAGAAGAAAAAAAGTCAAATTCATAAAATGAAATTCAAAAAAGGAGGAAGAAAAAGACAAAGTATTGAGAATAAATAAGACATTTATTAAATCAATAAAATCATTTATCCTCACAAAATTGAAAATCTCCCTTTTTCATTTTAAAAGAATTAGAAATATCCTCAATTATCCTCAAAACCAAGTCTGTTGGACTCTTCCTCTTGGTTTCTTATGAGATATTTTTAGTTTCACTTTCACCCATAAGTCAAAGGTGAAAATCTTGATTCATACCCCAACCCATTCTGAAATCTTATAAATAAGAGGGAAATCCAAGAGCCAATGGACCCAAGTTTTAGGCATCTACACTATAGGCACATTCTAAGTTATCATTTTAGCATTATCATTCTAGTGAATTCATAGCATTTTAGCATTGTTTTTATGTCATTTAGCATCATTTATTACATGTTAGATCATTGTATGGCCATTATCATAGCATTTTAAGAGTTGTTATTTTCATATAGTTTGCATTATAGTCATAGATCATGCATGCATTCTAGTAGATATGCATTCTAAGCATACTCCTATTCTAGAACTATCATTGAGATGCTAGTTTGAGAGCTTTCTTAGTACTTATAGTTAGGGAAACATGAGATGCTCATAGAATTTACATTTTGATAACAATTTCTTGGGTTTAGTCTAGTTCGTCGTCAGTCTATCTACATTCTACATTAAAGTTTCATGAATATGTGTTTACACCATGTACATGAACAGGAAAAGTTAGCAAACATGGGTCAATTGAAGCCTTCCAATTATCAAGATTTTGTTGCAAATGACTCCTCTCCAAAGGCTCCTAAAGAAAAGGGAAATAAACAACACAAGGATCCTAAGCAACATGAAAAAGGTGACGACTCTCCCTCACAACATAATATTGAATTCAAGTCCTCTTCAAGAGAGGAATCATCTACAAGAAAGAGAGATAAATGTTCTTATTACAACCAGTTAGGACATGATGAGCATAAATGTTTCCATAAGAAGATTGAAGAGCTCACTCACATTCTTCAAAAGAACAATATCTAGTTGCCCTCATCAGTGTCTTCTCCTTCTTCTCAATATCAGGTAGCTGCTACATCTTCATCATCATCTAGAGGCAAAGCACAAGCGCTCATTGCTTCCACACATCCTAAGCAATGCAAATGGCTTCTTGATTTAGGTGCATCACATCATATGGCATCTTCTATGGATGTCTTCTTCTATTGAGCCTTGTAATTATCCACCTATATTGATGGGTAATAACACATACATGAAGGTTTTTGGTAAAGGTTCTATTCCTATGGGAGAGGGTACATTTAATGATGTTATTTGTGTACAATCTTTGACCACTAATCCCTTTCCATTTGCCAAATTACTCATGGGGCACAAGGTAAAATTGTTGAGTTCACTCCTAATTATGTCTATATTAGGAACATGGAGACTAGAGATGTCATAGCTATGGGAGTTGTTGATCATACATCACGCTTGTATTATTTTGCACATTTTGTTGATAATGATGATGATATTCATGATGTACCTAACCTTTTATCAAGGTTGAATAATTCATGTGAGGAGAACATTAGACACTTGAATCATTTTGTTCTTGAGACAAGTGTTGAACTTCCTACTCCTCCACCTCTCGCTTCTTCAAACATGAGTTCTACTATTCAATAGGATGATCTTTAATTGCTTTAGATCTTGTAGTGTGGGATGATTTCTTAGATGCTCTTTCAGACGAGTCTCATAATGCAGATACATTTGAGAAGGTTTCTCCTCGAGATACTTCATCACCTTCTTTAGAGATTGGATTTCCCAACTCTTCATGTTCTCTTGATTTTTCACATCTCATAGGTTAGCTTGATGGTGTGATAGAATCTTTGAGCTTGGAGACACCTATTGAGTCTTCAAAGGTGCATACATGGAGACCTTCTTCCTCCTTCCTCAATTTTTACAAGGAGTGGCTTCTTCATCATTTGATGTATTTGTCTCTTCCTAAGGAGAGACATGTTTCTTGTAGGAATTGGATTATATTTATCTTGCAGGTACTCTTCATATACATTGGAGCTTCTTCATTATGGAAGGGATATCATGTCTCCTTATTTCCTTCCTATGAGGGGATCATTATTTGTATATAGATGATGTATGCAATTTTTGGGGGGTCTTGAGTACTCCATCCATCCATGCATCTTGTTTTCATCTCTCTTTTTGGAGGAGGGTTTTTCCCATGAGGTTTTCTCTCTTTCACCACTTTATGAGAGATTATATTTCATGTATTGCATTGCATATTGTCCATGGGTACCTAAAATGTCCTAGTATCTGGGACGCATCTTGCATTGTGAGTTTAAGTGCATTCCCCTAAGTTGTACTTAAGGGGGGGTGTTGGTGTAATTAAATATTCACTAATTACACTTACTTAAGCTTACTCAGGATAATGCATTGCATTGTATTTTGTGACTGAGATACTTGGAATTTTGTACCTCAATTAAACACATGGTGTAGGAGAATTCCACTCTAGGTGATCATAGTTGTTATCTCATTCCACCTTTAGTGTACTTATCACATTACCATCCTCCTCATCTCACATACTTCATTGCATAATGGAGGATGATCCACCTTTCATGGACATGTGATTCCACCTTGTGTGGGTGATAGCTTATCTTCTCCTTCTCATTGTCTCTTATCGCCTCTCCTTTATAAGGTCTATTATGTACATTTCAAATCAATCCGATGGATTTTAATCAAGTCCATTATCAATAATAGCATTCTTGCATCTTCATGCAATTGTCTTTCCAATCTCTTGTGGAAGTTATCTTGGTCTTTCATTTGATCCTAGGGGTGTTGTAGAGTCACCTAAAACTCTAACACTTTCTAAAAATATCTGCTATGATATGTTTTTTTATAAAATTTCTTGCGAACTCTACCCATTTTTCAGGATCTTGAGCTAAGTCACTTAGCATAGGTTGAGTGATTTTTATTGTTTTATTATTTGGATTCTAGAATATGTATGCAGGTAGATCAATTTTTCTATTGTGCTAAGATGTAATAAGAACCTTAAAAAAGATCTCTCTCTATATATAAAGTGTAAATTTTGTAACCAGATTTCATATTCAAGGCTGACTGATGCACAACTTTTATTGTAGGTATGAACATTAATTTGTGATGTTGAATGGGAATGTCTTTGAATGGATACATAAACATTCACAATCACATGGAGGGGTGTGATGGCCCTTAGTGTGATTGTGAATGGGCATGTCTCTGAATTGAGACATGAACATCCACAATCACACTAGTTTGGTGATGGTTTATCAAACCTAATTTGTATAGACTTAACACAAG
Source organism: Cupressus sempervirens (assembly GCA_028749045.1). Taxonomy (NCBI): domain Eukaryota; kingdom Viridiplantae; phylum Streptophyta; class Pinopsida; order Cupressales; family Cupressaceae; genus Cupressus; species Cupressus sempervirens. Next base: position 889,933,445 of record CM053785.1, on the reverse strand, counting down.
TCTTAATCATGTATTACTGATCATTATGAATTGAATCCCCATATAATATAGATTGATAGTGATATAAAATCAAAGGAATCAAAATAAGTTTTGATCATGCCTTAAATGAGATCTCAGATAATATATATGATCATCGGTTTCGATTGTGCATTGTTTTATATATTGCTATTATACATACATACATACATACATACATATATATATATATATATATACATACATGTGTTTGTGTGTGTGTGCGCGTGCGCACGTGTGTGTGTTTATAATAGTATGTGCACCATACTAGTATACATATATACATATGTATATATATGCTGATCATAGTTATTGTCAAACCGAAGCTACATGCTTTAACATAAAGACTACAAGTTGTGAAATTTGTCATGTATTGCATCTACATTTTCTTTTCCATTTCTTATAAGAGTGTTTCAAGGTTGCGAACCACTTCAATATCCTTTGCATGGTTTAAAGGAAATGTCATTGTGGTAGAGAGAATAACTTTAGTGAAGAGTTGAGTGTAAGAAGTTACTACCCTAAACCTATGCTACAAATTCTTGGGAGCCAAGGGACCCTAAACCTATGCTACATTTTTTTGGATACATGGGAGAAATTACTATCGGCTTCAGTACTTCATAGCATTCTCGATCATATAGTGATCCCCAAAATAACTTCAATACATGCATGGTAATTAGAAACTAGACCAATTTAACAGGGTTATGGCTCAGACATTTGTTATTCCCATTTATCATATTGTTGCAATGTTGGAGGCAACATTTTTTTCAAAGTGAAACAAGTTTTGTATCATTGGCTTTGTTCAAGTCCTAATTTTAATGAAGTAACAAAGTGGTTGTTAGGATGGAAAGGACTATATAATCAAGAGGAGACTTGAAAGATTGAATGTTGAATTGCTGAAATGAAAGCTATCAAGGATCAAATACCTATGCCAGAGTTACAACACAATGTAAAGTTGCTTTTAGATATAAAGGAAAAAAAAACATGACATATCATTCCCCATTTGTTTTGATTGTGGAGAGTTGTGCACAAAAGAGGGTGGAGAGCTCCAAACAAGGGTAGAAAGCTCTAAATATTGGTGGAGATTTCATTGTCGTGCTCTTGTGATCACTGCATTTCATTTATGTGCCCTTATGATCTCTGCATTTTGTTGTCATGCCCTTGCGATCTTTGCATTTCATTTTCGTTCCCTTGTGATCTTTGTGCCCTTTCTCTGTGATTTTGTTGTCACGTCATTCCCTTATGATTTGTGTGCCCTTTGCACTACAATATTTGGGGTCAAATTGCAATGATAATATGCAAAGGCAGTGTAATTTGTGGTGTATTCAATCCCAAATGTAGTAGTGCTCTGTGATTTTCTTCAAGGGGAGAAGAGGTACCTATGAAAATATTTTTTTCTTTTCTTTCTAAAAGTGTATCTCTCTATAGTTTCCCACATATGTATGTATGTATATATAGAGATCTCTCTATTTATATACAAACATATACACATAGATATATATATGTGTGTGTGCATATGTGTGTATATATATATATAGATATGTATATATGTATATATATATACACATATGTATATATGTATATATATATATACATATGTATATATGTATATGTATATATATACATATGTATATATGTATATATATACATACATATACAGAGATCACAAGGGGATGGAAATAAGATGCATAGATAAATATATACATATATATACACATACATACATACATACATACATAAATATGCATATGCAATTTTATCAATTGGAAAAATTGTATTTGATCTTTACTCAATCACCAAGAGATAATATAATCTCTAAGTATATATTTCTACAAACTTAGTTTGGTGTGAATAGTTTTGATTGACTCTATCTAAGGAGAGTGAGTCTACTCATGATGATAATGGCTCCATGTATTGGATCTTTAGAGGAGAGAGACTTATAGAAGATTAGATGTTGTTTATGGATATGGGATGATTTGTTTGTGATGCCAATATATCCTCCTCCTTATTGAATTTCTATATCGTCAAATTGCTAGATACAAATCACTGGACTTGGTCTTCTGAAATGGTATGGGCTACTTGGAATTGTCAAACTTGAACTGTTGAACTGTACATTCAAATTGATGAACCAACACTTTGAATCACTAGTTTCATGTTTAGAACCTTTGGCCTTTGATATGTGGACTTTGATTTTGATTTGTGGTGCATGGACTATTATGAACCAAAATACACCTAAATGTTCTATATTTGTGTTTTAGTGATAACAAATATGAAGATCTTGAAATTAAAAAAGATAACTATTAGAGATTTATATTTGTGTTTTAGTGATAACAAATATACTGTCTAATTTTAAGAAAAATAATAGCCTTCAATGTATATGATTAAATAAAATAAACAAGAGTACTAGTTGTAGTTGTATAATTCTAGTATTATTGATTATGTTAAACAAAATGTTCAGTAAAACAATTATGAAGTAATATAAATGGATCATCTGCTCAATCCTATTATGACTTAATGTGAATGCATCTGATCATTACCTAGACAATATTATGCATGAGGTCTTTACTCAATCACCAAGAGATAATATAATCTTTAAGTACAAATTTCTGCATACTTACTTTGGTATGAATAAATTTGATTGAATGCAAGGATAATTGCTTGTGTGAATTCAAGACATGAATGATTAATTTAATTTATCACAAGTTCTATGCAAGTGTGTATGTATGCATGTAAAGCAGTTCACATATTGAACTGATTTACATACATACATGCACATATTCATACAATCATCATAATCAATTATCCTTGAATTTGAACAAAGCTATTATATATGAACAAGAGATACATGTTTAGAAGGAAAAGAAAAGAAAATTTACATAGGTACCTCTTCTCCCCTTGAAGAAAATCATAAAGGAAGGGCACGAAGATCACAAGGGCATGACATGAGAATGCAATGCAGTAATTACAAGGGAACAACAAAAAAATCCTAAATCTCCACTAATCTCAACCAACATTCAGAGCTGTCCACCATCGTTTAGAGCTTTCCACCCTCCTTCATGCACAACTCTCCACAATCATTCAAAAAAAGGGGAATGATTAATGTCATGTTTTTTTTTCTTTTTTTGATCAATAATCCACAATCCACAAGATCTCTTTGTATACATACATACATACATGAAAACAACAATGCACTTTCTAAGAGTTTACAATTGTTCAAAAAAATTAATGTTTTACAAGAAAATACATCTAAAGAACTATTAAGATAGAAGCAAGAACATGGTGTTGAAACAATACAAAAAGTGCTTGAAAATGAGAGGTCTGCAAGTGAGGGTGTTGACCAATCTTGAAAACTTGAATGTTGAAATGAAAGCTATCCATGATCAAACACCTATGCCAGAGTTACAACACACTGTGAAGTTGATTTTGGATCAGGTAGAGGTAGATATTCAAAAGTTTGATAATCATAATTTAAGGCACAAGAGCGAAGGAGAAGGAGTGACTTTAGAAAAAATATGAGTAGGAGTGGCTTTAGAAAGAGACTACATGGTAGAAACAACATCTAGACAACATAGAGGATATTATGGGAGCCACTTGATAGAATCCAGGAAAGTGTTACAGTAGGTACTATGACATTGGAAACAATAGTTAAATTGGTGTAGTTGTTGATTAACTAGGTTGATTACTTCATTATTATATGATCCAATGGTAATGTTAGTTATTATTTTGACAGACATGAAAATATTCTTATTATTCATTATTATATATACATGTACATACATGAAAACAAAAATGCACTTTCCAAGAGTTTACAATTGTTCAACAAAATTAATGTTTTACAAGAAAATGCACCTGAAGAACCATTAGCTCAGAAGCAAGAACATGGTGTTGAAACAGTACAAAAAGTGCTTGACATGAGAGGTCCACAAGTGAGGGTGTTGACCAATCTTGAAAACTTGAATTCTAAAATGAAAGTTATCGATGACCAAACACCTATGCTAGAGTTACAAGACAATGTGAAGTTAATTTTAGATAAGGTAAAGGCAGATATTCAGAAGTTTGATAATCAAACTTTAAGGCATGAGAGCGAAGGAGAAGGAGTGGCTTTAGAAAGAGAGGAGAAGGAGAAGCTTTAAAAAGAGACTAGATGACAGAAACAACAACTAGACAACACAGAGGATATTATGGGAGCCACTGGATAGAATCTAGGAAACTATTGTGGTAGGTACTATGATATTGGAATCACTTGCAAGTGTCTTTGAGAATTTACGGTCCAAATATCAAATGCTTATAAGAGTGTTTAAGTATTGGCACAGTCTCCTTGCGATGATCCCAAGTATCAAATGCTTATAAGAGTGTTTCAAGGTTGGGAACCACTTTAACATCCTTTGCATGGTTTAGAGGTAGTGTGATTATGGAAGAGGCTTCTGCAAGGGAATGAGCCTCATGATTATGGCATTTACACAGAAGAAAAACTTGCTTCTTCAACTCCTTACACTCAATTCTTCACTGAATTTATTCTTCAATTCCTTGCATATATGCAATTTTACCACCTTGGAAAACTGTATTTGATCCTGCTAGATGGGAATAGTTGATTGTTCATATTATTGTACCTAATCTAATGGAAATTCTACAAGAATTTGTAATCAATAGGTAGCTAATCAACAACTAGATCCATTTAACTAGTTACAACTAGTTTCTTTCTAAAAATGTTTGCTATGATATGTTTTTTAAAATTTCTTGCAAACTCTGCCCATTTTTCCTAGTCTGGATTATTTTTGTGGAGGATCTTGAGGTAAGTCACTTAGCATAGGTTGAGTGATTTTTATTTTATTATTATTTGGATTCTGGAATGTGTATGCAACTAGATCAATGTTTCTATTGTGCTAAGATGTAATAAGCATCTTAAAAAGATTTCTAAATATACATGATCAAAAGAAGATATAAAGAGATACCTATTTAGAAGGAAAAGAAACTAACACTTACATAGCCCTTGAAGAAAATTGTAGAGCTAGGGCATGGCAATGAAATTGCAAAGCAAGGGCACAACACGAAAACAAAATCACAGAGCAAAGACACAACATGACAACAAAATCACAAACCAAGGGGATGTCACCAAAATCAGAGAGCAAGGGCATGGCAAAAAAATGTAGAGATGACAAGGGCACGACAACCAAATCACAGAGCAAGGGCATGACAATGAAACAAAGAGATCATAAGGGCACAACAACCAAATAGCAGAGATCACAATGATGAAACAACCAAATCGCAAAGCAAAGGCACAGCAAAAAAATGCAGAGATCACAAACACGAAATGCAAAGATATTATAGGAATGAAATGCACCAAGCACAAGGGCACGATGACGTTCAGAGCTTTCCACTTTTGTTCAAAGATCTCCACCTTCTTTCGTGCACAACTCTCCATAATCAAAAGAAACGAGGAATGATTTATGCCATGTTTTATTTTTTTTGTTTATACTTATGCACGTGTTAGAATTATGATGCTTACATCGGTATTGCAACGACATCAAGAAAATTGCAAAAAAAGAAAAACATGAAAATCACCACAAATTAGACCGTCATCGTAATTTGGCCCCAAATATTGTGGTGTAAGGACAAGTACCCACATAGACTATTTGATGTCCACTTCTTTATCAACTGCCTAAGCTTAACAATCTGATTGTTCTTCACCTTCTTTTGCTTTTCCATTCTCAGAGCTCACCACCTTCTTTCTTCCCAAGAGATAATTTGGAAGGGGGTGGGTTGCATTCTTGGGAAGCCCTTTTAAACCTATTTTTCAAACCAATCCATTTGGGGCTTGTTCCCTAGGAGTGAGTTGGCCACAAGCAGAGGTAACATCACCGATTCATGAAATCACAGTAGGGAATGATATTCCCAATGCCTAAGCTTTTCTTGCAATTGATGTGGGTAATTGGGGATTTGGTTGTAGATCTCTAGTGTCAATCTATTCAACTGAAAAAGATGAAGAGGCAAAGCAATCTTATTTGTCTTTGAGCATAGAGCTATGTAAATGCATGTGGGTAAACATCAATATCAAACAATGAGATCGTAAAGATGATGAAAATGTTGGTCTCTTTTTGGGATGAAGACTTTCTAAAATAGAGTTATAATTAGTTGTTAGATGACTTTTCTAAAGAAAAAATGTCTATTTTTCTATGATTTATTCACTTTTCATTTTCTAAAGTTCCGTGTCATGATATTTTTTAGAAATTGTTAAATTATATGAAAAAGTCTCTCATTTTTTTAAAATAACTATATTGGTACAATGTCTAATATTTCTTGATAGCTATGTTGATGGGTCACAAGTTTTATAAGTTGGAATTCCTTTTTGAAATAGACTAGGTAAATGTGGAACAAAATGCATAGGGATGTCCACAAAGCTCTTCAATGAAAAGTTATTATAGGTGTTAATTTCAATTCAAACACTGAAACAAAGTACACATATTAATAGAGCATTAAGGTGTCCTCCTTTAAATATCTTTATGTTGAGAGGCTTTCTATAGTGGAAGAAAATCTTCTCTTTCTAGTAAATTTGACAAACAACTATGTAAAATTAAGGAAGGGAAAGTAAAATCATAGCCAAATTGGGAAGAGAAATGTAAGAATTAACATCCAAATCATTAGAGGGTAAGTGTACCAAGATGGGGGACCAAATTAGGGATAAGAGGGAGAGAGCAAGCTCAAACATCCTGAAACTTCTTTCCATTTGACATTTGAATAGTTATATAAGGACTAAATGAAAGAACACTTCTTGTCCACATCCTTGACAAAAAAATAACTATCTAATGATTTCAACACTATATGAACATTCATGATCATCAAATATGACTTGCCCTTGTCTTGATCCTGTTTAAAGTTGCTAACCTACATCCTCACAAGGGTTTCATCCAAAGTAGGAACTATCCCCATCTTGTACAAACCATAAGCACACAAATCAATGTTTATGTGAAGTCCATTTGAAGTTACAATGTTTGCCTTCGTAGATATTTAATTCAAATTGAACCATTGCATAACTGCCACTTGACTAATCTGTCTATGGTACCCTAAACAGTTCGGGGTTTAGATGATATGATTTAAAATAGACCCAATAACATATATCACAAGAACAAGTTGGAATTAATATTTTACTTCCCTAATATTATCATGCTTCATGCATATGTAATATTACTGTCAATCCTATCATCAAAGAGAATAAATTTCCATAGTCTGTAATTAAGATCATCAGCAACAAAACACTTTACTAAATTTACTCTTTCTAATTAATGTCCATAGAAAAGATAACGATGTTTTCAAAATAAAATAAATAGGAATAAAAGTTTACAGATTTTGAATTTCAAATACAAAGCATTCTAATCTTACCATTCTTCATGCAGCTTTATCAATCATTTATCTATTGTCCAATGCCAATTCAATATTATTATGAAATGTGAAAAGAACCCATCATGCATAAGACTAAATCTCTAAGTGGGGTCTTACCTTATATTTCAACCAAACTTCTAATTTTAAGTGTAAAAAAAGTTATAACATAGAGTCAATCCAATTCAGCTATTTATGAAATGTTAGAATAAATAAGACTAAATTTACGTAGTAATCCCATTTAGTAGAAAGAGAACGAATATAGTTCTTAAGGGCCCGTTTGGTTCGTGGATTTGAGGTGGAATTAGAATTCCGTATTCTAATAAATTTTCAATCCTCTGTTTGGGTGTGCAAAACACGAATTAGAATTTGATAGAAATGGGATTCCGTATCCTCATTTATAGCCCATTTCGTGGATTTCGTCTTCCACCGAAATAGATGGAATTGGTCATAAACCCGTTCTAATTCCAATTTTTATTAAAATGGGCATACGATATTTGTTGAAAGGCATAATTTTTTGCATCCGCGAGGAGCTATTTCATTTCCCACTGGGAAATATCCGTTGCCATTTTTGACCTCGCAGAATTTGGGGCACTTTATCTGGGCTGCCATGGCCGTTGGCTGTTATTCAGAGGTCTTCATTTCCATCACATCTACCAGGGCTCCGTTTCAAAGATAGTAGTGAAAATAAAATGTGTATGTTGTTTAATAACCTACATGGTTGTGTTTCTAGTGGCACGTTAGTGCACATTGCAAGATTGTTGAAGGTCTCCAATGGTACGCTTTGTTTTTGAAAAGATCGGTGAGATTTTCTCTCTCTAGACCATGTGCTCGAGTTCCTAGTTATGTGTCTGGTAAAATGTAGTTTCTAAGCTGACTTTAATAACACCATTACCACATTTTAATTGGGGGAGGCTTGCTTGTTTTGTTGTTTCCTTACGATTCGTTTTCTTCAGGTTGCAGAGTAGAGGAGGTGATTTATTGTAGTTGCAATCTTCATCAATGGGTAGGGCTTTCTTAGCGGGTAAGGCTTTCTTTTCTGGAAACGGCGAGAAATCTGGGTGAGCATTTGTTTGAGCTTTTCTGTTAAGGTTAGGGTTTATAATTTAAAATAGGTTGCAATATGTTTAAAGACAATTCATGCTTTGAAATTTGTTTCCAGCATTACAGAGAGTAATTTTTCACACCATTTGGCCATGGAATCTTCCAATGGTTTAAAATGAACTGTTTGAACTGTCTTATTTGCTAACAATATAGTGTTAGTAGTGTTGTTAACAATATTGTTAACTTAACAATACAGTATTTGCTAACAATACAGTGTTAGCAGTATTGTTAGTAGTATTGCTAACACTGTATGGAGAAGAAGAATACAGTGTTGCTAACACTGTCTTATTTGCTAACAATACAGTGTTAGCAGTATTGTTAATAGTATTGCTAACTTAGCAATACAATATTTGCTAACAATACAGTGTTAGCAGTATTGTTAACAGTATTACTAACTTAGCAATACAATATTTGCTAACAATATAGTGTTAGCAGTATTGTTAGCAATATTGCTAACACTGTATTGTTAGGTTATCCCTCACTAGTTACAAGATTTGAGTTTGTTTCTCTAAAACACTATAGATATTTACTTGAAAGAAAGGAAAAAGATATTTTAGTTGGGGGAGGGGTTTGCCTCTCTCAAACCTTGATTAACAAATCAACCTTAAAATGATTAATCATGTAGAGAGAAAGACTAATGCAAATATTTAGCTTTTTTTGTCAAATCTCCATGGATTGATTCAAATACATTGTCCGCTAAGATGTATCAATGCTTTTATGTAGATGATTATGTAGGATGCCTTAACCAATGCAAACAAATCCACCAATCCCAAATTGTAGATCGATGAGTAAAGACATGCTCTTAAATTATTGAAGGATTAAACTCTTGAATGCTTCTTTATTACAAAAAACTAAATTGTAGAACAGGTCATACAATATAGAGAATAGAACAAAATCTTTTAAAATTTGAAAATAGATTGCAGCTGTCTAGTGCATAAATTGGTTGGGGAATTCATCTAAGCATCACATCTTGTTACTAGTATTGTTATCAGTATTGCTAACACTGTATTGTTAGCAATACAATGTTGCTAACACTGTCTTATTTGCTAACAATATAGTGTTAGCAGTATTTTTAACAGTATTGCTAACAATACTGCTAACACTGTATTGTTAGCAATACAGTGTTGCTAACACTATATTGCTAACGCTGTATGGAGAAGAAGAATGTAGTCCATGCTAACACTGTATTGCTCCTGATCATATAGATGTGTGAATGGGTGTACGTGCAATTATGTTTTAACATGAATAATGAACATTGTCATTTATATATTTGATTTAACATGAATATTTTTTTCACTCTATATGAATATGACAGTGTTAGCAATACAGTGTTGCTAACAATACAATGTTAGCAACATTGTTAACAGTATTGCTAACTTAGCAATACAATATTTGCTAACAATACAGTGTTAGCAGTATTGTTAGCAGTATTGCTAACACTGTATGGAGAAGAAGAATACAGTGTTGCTAACATTGTCTCATTTGCTAACAATACAGTGTTAGCAGTATTGTTAACAGTATTGCTAACTTAGCAATACAGTATTTGCTAACAACAGTGTTAGCAGTATTGCTAACACTGTATGGAGAAGAAGAATACTTGTGATAAAATGCTAGTTACTGATTGATAGATTTCTTGTTTAAACAAAGTATATATGTCATACACAGTGCTCCTTTATTACATATTGTATTATATTCAGCACTAACAAGTAGTTGCTCTCACCACTTGATAGATTTCCATTCTTTCAAGGTTAAGTGATTATGTTGGGTATTTTATATTCACCAGTACCATGTTCCTTCCCTCACCACTTCAGAAGTTTGCATTATTTTGGTGCATGAGATGTTGGGATTGCATGTGTTATAGTCATGGAGATATGGGAGAATATGGGAGATGAACGGTGGTCGGGATGTTAATAATGAGAAACAGGATACAAGGACAGGAAGTACCTATAACAGTGTAAAAATTTTGTATTTTATGAATGCTGAATTCATGAATAATGTTTCTATAAACCCTGTTGGGGGTACGTCCTCCTCTTGTGGCATGCCTTGTTTGGCACTGGGTTTCTACAGTGAACCAATAGTGGGTGAGTGCACTTATTATTAACCTTCTTCCTCCTACTTCACAAATGAGGTTAAGATTTGGGTTGCAAATATGATTTTGAGCTTTTCCTTTTAACTTCCTTGTTAATATTTTTTTCAAAAATACATTCTTGAGATTTCCCTTCAAAGCTTCCTATCTTTTAGGAGGCTAACATTTTCAATCAAAATATGTTTATGGAGAGCTTTTCTTAACCTCTTTATGAGAGAGGTTAATGAATTGATTGAAAATACATAATCAGATTTCAAAAACTCAAAGTGTTGGATACATCTAAGTCATGTGAACAGTTTGACAGGATGCCTGATTGTAATGTGGTATAGGGGGCTTTGTTTCATGCAGCCAACCAGAATGCTACACTTGTCACATTGTCATGACTGCTATTACTGCAATCTTATAGGGCATTTTGGTGTATTGTATTGTATTGTATTGTATTGCTGCAATATATTTTATATGCTTGAAGAATAGAAGATTTATTTCTTGAAAAGTTATTAGGTGCAATATATTTTAATCCCAGTTCTATTAAAATCTGAAATTGATATTTTCTCCCGCCATTAATCATTTCTTTACATGCGATTAGTTGTATTTTAGTAATTCCATGTATCTAATAAAAAGTTTCTCTATATTGGTTTTAGGGTGTTGATGAATGTACTCAAAGACAAACGTATTCTAGGGCATGTTGCTAAGAAGAGACGAGTCATTTGTGCTCTTGTAGTTAGTCTTGCAGCCTTTGCCGCATCAATAGCAACAGTTGCACAAGAAAGTAGAAGATCACTATGCAAACGAAAAAGAGACGAGATTCTCTTTTATAAGCATATTGTCTATTCAAATGAGACTAATTTTCATGATCAAATTCGAATGAGTAGACAAGCTTTCTTTCATCTAGCAAATATTCTTAGGAAAAAAGGAAGCATCACAAATACCATGCACTTAACTCTAGAAGAACAACTGGTGATGTTTCTCCATACTCTTGGCCATAATTTGAGGAATCGTAAGATTGCTCACAACTTTGGTCACTTAGGAGAGACAATCAGCCGATATTTCCACAAGGTCTTGATGGAAATGTTGGCACTCCATGAGAATTATCTTTTGCCTTCTAGTCCACATACTCCTCCAGAAATTAGCGAGAAAGACCGTTTTGATTCGTACTTCAAGGTACATACCCTATTGGTACACTTTTGTTTCCTTGACTCTAAATTCTATTATTGCATGTCCTTTTGATTATAAATTTTCCTAATGTAGGATTGTGTGGGAGCAATCGATGGAACTCATATTCCGGTCACTATTGATGTCGACATGCAAGCTCCATATTGCGACAGAAAAGGAAACTTGTCACAAAATGTTATGGGTGTGTCTTCATTTGATTATAAGTTTTAGTACATCCTTGTTGGATGGGAAGGGTCAGCTGCAGATAGTCGTGTTCTAGCTTCGGCCTTGTCAAGATCCGATCCATTGGTAGTCCCCCCTAGTATGTCAAATATATTCATATACTAATGCATATGAAATTTTTAAATAAAATATATTAATATACCTCATTTTATGTGGGAAAATATTATTTAGTAGATGCTGGATATCCCAATGTACCTGGGTTTCTGGTGCCTTATCGTTGTACACGTTACCACCTAAAAGAGTTCTCAAGGGCAAACCCAATAAACACTCCACAAGAGTTGTTTAACCACAGGCACTCATCGCTCAGGAATGCAATAGAGCGCACATTTGGCATTTTGAAGAAGCGCTTTCCTATCCTAAGACATGCAATGTCATATCAAATTAGGACCCAAACAAAGATTGTTTTGGCGTGTTGCATACTGCACAACTTCATCACCATAGAAGACGACATTACTTTTGAAGTTGACATTGAAGAGGAAGATGACTGTGAGGGGATAGATGTACCAATACTTGAGACATATGGGATGACTCAACATGATAAAGATGATTGGGGGAGGTTTCAAGATGAAATAGCAAAAAGGATGTGGGATGATTATAGAGCTCAATCTTAGTTGTGAAAGCATAGTATTTAGTACTAGTTGTAAACTCCATTTTTTGTTCGTGCATCTTGTTACAACAATCAAGACAATCTTATTGTACCTCTAAATTTGAAAAATCATTTTGAATCATATTTTGAATCATTCCTTCTTTTTTCAAAAATTACATGTGCTATTAATCAGCAAATTGAAAGAGAAATTCTTGTGTTTTTCCATATCTCAGTTCAATACTCAATACCCTACTCAGTTAGTATAAATATAGGAGCAAGATAGAAGTTATTATTTTTATTATGAATATTGATGGGCACTCAGTGTCCAATATAGAAAGAACAACATATTTAAAAGATAAAAATGCAAGATGCACATACATAACAAGAAACCAGAAAGAATAGACACTTTCTATAATAGGCTACAAAATGCAATAGATTTGGCATCATTTCTCAGCCACCAACCATTTCCATCAAATATTAAGAGGTTTTTTTATAGAGATTCGCACAGGAATTGGTTTAACTCACAGACATCATTTATGTAATAGGACATTTCTCCTAAATTAAAAAAGGCTTACATTGCTAGGAGATGGCTGGTGGCTCAAACCTCCAAAACATGGAGGTTCAAATATTTGAGATATTTCAAGTTTCAACTTTGCAATTAGATAAGTGACTCCAAAATGAAAGGGCGTATCTTTGATTTGGGCTGACTTGGTCGATTTAGACCAGTAAAATCATTTTGAATTAATCCTTTATTCATGCATAAGCTGACCTTGTTTGAACATGAAATGCAAGTTTTCAAATTTCAAACTGTGTTATGCAATCTCCTTTTAACCCCTCACCGATCTGATTTTGAGCCCAATAATTCTTATGGAATTATTATGTGGAATCATATGCAATCTGCATTAGGAGCCATTTGATCTGATTGTTGATCATCTCTTGCTCAAGATTCTCATCGTCATTTTACCTCTAGTCTTCATTTTATCAAGTTTTGAATGATTGGGAGTTTAGAATGAAATTCTAGCATGAGTTGAGATTTTCATAAGGTGTTGGGCAGAAATATGGCATGTCTTGAGATTAAGAATCCCAAGGGGAGATCCGACTCCACCCCTTCCTTGGGATTGTCCTTTTACCCTTTGAAATTCCCTAGTCTAGTCGGCTCAATATAGACTCCCAACTCCATCATTCTATTTGGTCTTGGTCTGATTTTATAATAGATTTGAAGTTTGTAAAACTCATTGTTGTTGCCTTAGACTTATCCTCAACTCCATTTCACACTCCAGGCTATGGATTTAGTCTTCGCCTTTCCTCTTCTGATGAAACTCGCCTTTCTGAATGGCAAAATTTTTTATTTATGCTTGGATGTTGAATCTTGAGAGGGAGCGAGTTCTGATCTCCTCTTTGGATTATCTCCTTGTTTCATTTAGTTTCACCGACTCCCATCCAACTTCATGTCTCCACTCATCTACTCTCTACCTCAAATTTTATCTGATTTGCATCGTTTACTTTTTGCAAACTGCCCTTCCAAAATCATCAGTTTGTTGCACTTCACTCGCTCTTTTCATCATTTCACAATTGAAACCTGCCTTGTGATGACTTCGAATCCATCTAGGCATGGGAGAAATTTTGGGGATTCTCAAGATGGTCAACCCTAAGGCACGGTTTTGTTCCGACCTAGTGTCGAGATTTTCAATTTTGTTAGAGGTTTTTAAAAGGTACGTACTAGAATAGCCGCTGCTAATCCATATCATAATTAGCAATTACAAAACAAAAAATTGAAAAAACCAAAATGTGTAATCTTCTGATTTAAACTAGACTATACTATTTTGGGGAGAAAACTACAAGCGGCTGCTAGATAGGGGTGTTGATGGTATGCAACAGAAGCTTAGGGGTATTGATGGCATTGATAGTATTTAGTACTATCTTTATACTAACTAAGATAAAAATCTAACTGAGCAGAATCTTTGTGATTAAATCAGTCAGATGAAGAAGGAAAAAGATAAGCATGATAATATTTAATGAAGTGGGTACTCTTAATTTTTGCAGAGATTCATACCTAGAAGTCCTGAACTGATCTAATCTGAGAGGCCCTCATGCACAATCTGCAAATATGCTAATAAAGTGTAGCCATGATTATATTAATATAGGCTTAAACATAGTAAATTTATTGTTTGCTGCTATCCACAGACATATTTTCATTCACATTTATGCTTTCCATTTTCATTCATGTTTGATATGGGATATAGAATCTTGGTGAGCTGCTACTCAAGCATATTTCCCCATTGAGTTTTTTTTTGTTCCATCCACCATAGGCTAACTATTTTCTGGTATAACTTTAGATGTTGCCTCCTTTCGAGTTGTCTATGCACAATTACGTTTTCTATGTTCAAATGAGTTTTAAAAGATTATGTTTTACATGTAATGACTTTCAAGACACTATAATACACATGTTTTTAACTTACCCTCTGCAAATTTACACAATAGTTGATGTCATATACAACGCTTCTAATGAGCATGGATAATGATGACGTTCAAGTCACTGAAACACCACCTTCTATGAAAAAGGTATTTTGGAAACCATGTATGGAACGTAAACTTTTGGACTTGCTACATGAACAAGTCACGCTTGGAAGGAAAGGAGAGGGAGGCTTCAAAAAAGAAGCCTGGACAGCTATTGAAAGAAAGTTTAATGCAGATATAAACATGAGCTTGTCTAAGGACAATTTCAAAAATAAACTAAAAACCTGGAAACAAGGTTACAAAATAATGAAGGAGCTGAAAAATACTAGTGGTTTTGCGTGGAATGAGTCTACGCAATCTATGGATGCTGATGAAACTGTTTGGGATGAGTTGCTTAAGGTAACATGTCCATTTGAATATTTTAATGTTATTTAATGACTAATTAAGTTATTATTGATAATCAAATGAAAAATTCCATATCTTTGACAACATGCAGAGGAAGGAATTTAAAAGTGTGAAAGTGTTTAAAAGGAAATCTTTCCAATACTATAATGACCTTGCCTTGATTGTGGGCAATGATATCGCTGAGGGTGCCATTGTCGGCACTACACAAGAAGCAGAAGAAGGACACAATATGGATGAGACATTCGATCTTAATGATGATTATGACAAAATTCATACACCTATTGGGGCTGCTGTTGATCTAGATGCTGAAGATACAAGTATTCCAACATCCAATCAGTTTAGTACAGCAACTGGGAAACATACTCGTTCAGCATCATCCTCAAGGAGGCCGAAGAGGATGAAGGCTAGTATGGCTAATTCTATGGATGGGATGTCTCATTCAATCGATAAGCTAAATGAGACCCTCCTCAAGTCCCAAATTATCGAATTGAGTGAAGAGCATAAGACAAAAGATTTGGAAAAGGTCTATGCTGCACTAAAAGCCACTGGTGAACTGAGTATGGGTACTTTGATTACGGCATTTGACACCTTTGTGGTTGATTCTGATAGAGCCAAAGGGTTCTTGATTATGAATGATGATGAGAGAGCAGAATATGTTCGAATGAAGTTTTTAGGGCTTTAGTTACTATGTTTGACATAGTTATGACAATCATTTTATAACAGTTGGATGTTGCTTAATTTTGGTGGTTTACATCACATTCAATGGATGTGACAAAGGATTTACAGATTTATAATCGTATGGTTTTATATATCCATCTATTGTTAGCGATCATTATAGTCATTTCTATCTGCTTTTGAAAGTCTTATTGTTGGAGATCTATTATTCAAAATTTTTTATTCTTCTTACTCATAGAGCTGATTCATTCTGGATGCCTCTAAAGAGGAATATTGTGAGCTCAATAAATGCTATTGATAGCACACAGGATAAGATCTTAATTGTTGAGGGAAAAACATTTTTACTGTGCAAAAATAGGAATGAAGCTTGGGCAGATTGATTTTTGGACCATCACATGTGCAAAGTGCTAAAACGTATACTAATGTGTTTCCTTACAAGATATTATGAGCTTTTCACATTGATCTTTTTTTTAACTGAACAAACTATGGTGTCAAGATCCTTACTTTTTTATAGTAACTTATCAAAACTAACATAAAAATAATACTAAGGTGCTTTTCTTACATTCTGAATTATGGTCGGGATTTGAATTACCCAGTCCAGAGGTTTACTGTTACATCCTTGAATTAGCAGCAGCATGTTAAGCAAATTTTATTTTGAATACTTTAACAGCTTTTAGTTCACAAAGAAGAGTTGGTGATTCTTCAATCTTGAGCCCCAATTGCTATGTGTGTTCCGCATTTAACCAAGTAGCCTCAATTAGTAGTAAGTTAACTTTCCTTTCTTTTATGAAACAGCTACAGTTTTGTACATAATGTTTGCTTATATGTTGATATGTGACAATTAGATTTGACCAGTTGGGTATGAGGCTTTATTTTGTGAGATATGGAGTGTGTGTTTTCTATGCTTATTTAATTTAATTATCTTATAGGTCTGATAAAAAAATTTCTAATAAAGTTTTATAATTTTGTGAAGTCTAAAATCTTCAAATAGTTCATTTAGACTGATCATATTATATATTTGGCTATTTGCATTGTCTACATACAACTGCAGGGGCTGCTGCTCTGCTTATAATCCTATCTTGAATAAGTGGTACTTCATTCCACTACTTTTTTGCCCAAGTCATTGAGAATCCCAATGGTAGCAATTGGGGGTTTCCTCCTTGTGAAGGGGAGTTCAATTGGGGCTTTCCAATATTTTGTAGTATGCAATCCAATCTCAAAGCAATGGAGAAACCTTCCACCATTGCACAAGCCAAGATCAAGCAGATTCATGGAATGTGGATGGGGAGGTTCCTTGTGAATATGCTGTGAGGTTGGTTCTATGGATGCCCACCAATGACACAGTTTATTGCAATGGGACTATCTACTACCTCACCTCAGCTAGGCCTTATAGTATTATTGCCTTTGATTTTGTCAATGGGGTCTAGAGTGAGGTCATGGTGCCTAGGGCACCATATTTGTTGTGTTCCTTCCTTTTTCAAAGAAGGAATAGACTTACTCTTGTTGGAAACGAATGAGATACTTATGTGACGCCCTTAATCTTTCTATCTTTTTGTAATCTCACTTTGGTGCTGAACTTTTTTTTGTTGTACTCATAATTCTTTGTGGCTAATGTATGAATCACATTTCTTTTTCTATATCAATAGTATCGAAAATTCTATGCTCCATTGCATCATGTTGCTCATATTGTTTGAGATGTGCTAGTTGGAGAGCTGTTGTTGACATGTTGGTTGGATATAACTGTTGTTAACACGCTGGTTGGATATTAACTATTTTGTTAACATGCTGGTTGGATATTAGATTTTAACTGCTGTTAACATGCTGCTGGTTGGATATCAACTGCTGTTAACTGTTGTAGGTTCAACACAACCATAGATCAAATTCATCTGAAAATCACGTGGAAGGGTGGTGTTCTATTTGAATTTCACTTTATTGGACTTCATGAAGTTTGCCATAGTTGAACCAAGTAAAACTGAAACAAGTTAAGGTCATCTTAGCCACTTGATAAACATTTTATCTGACTATTTATTACATAACATTTATACATTAGTACGTATAACAATATAAATCCTCCTTGCAACTAATTTCTTGAATGTTTGTATGCTTGTTTGGCCTCTACACCAATTAAGACATGATGCATTATTTTTTGATTTAGGATTCATGGATTCGAAAGTTGTGCCCATTTATAATTGCCCATGTGGTGCGAGGGCGTGTATATTAAAAGTGTCACGCATGAGCAAAAATCTTGGGCACGAATTTTGGTGTTGTCCTGAGAGTAAAAAGGTTATTAATTATGACATGTTATGTATTGTATGTTTCAAACTAATGACATGTAATAATATTAGTATGAACTAATATTTTGTATTGCAGGGGAGCGGAGGTTGTGGACATTTCAAGTGGTTTGACTCTACAACTACTCATAATGAAAAAAAATAGTGGAAAATGTGTAAGACACGAGAGGTGGCCAGAGCTAACATTGGTTCAATGACAAAAGATGAAATGTGTAAAATGTTTAAGGCACGAGAGGCTGAAATTATCTTTTTACGCTACCTTCTATGTGTAATTATTGGCCTCTTATTCCCTTTTTCGACAATGAGCTTAATACAGATAGAACTTTATTACATGTTTTGTGTTGCCTTTTGGCCTCTTACTTGACCTTGTATATTGAAACCTTATGCGAGAACAATTAAATAAAGATAGAACTTTGTTATATGTTTTATGAGTTGAGTTAAAAGAAAATTTGTAAATTTAATTTAGTTCCTAGTTTAAATTTTGAAATTATTAGACTTTCTTTTCCAAAATTAACAATCTCAAGAAAATTATATGAAAATTTGAAATATGAGAAATTATAAATAAAATATATTTTATGTTGTGTAAAAAATATTTGAAAAATACAAATAATATAAAGATGTTCAACAATTCTTATATATTCTAACTCATTTTAAATATTATTTTGTTTAAATATTGTACAATATTTTTTATATTTGTTTCTTACTACTTAAATTGTTCTAGTTAAATTAAAATATATTTTATATTTCACAAATGTTATTTTATATTTATTTCTATTTTTTTAACCTTACATTTTATATATTTGTATTATTAGAAGCATACTTGCATTTTCTATTTTATATTAAATTTTGCAATACAAAATTTAGATATAATTTGAGACTTCGTTGGTTTTAGATTTTACAATTTTCTTCAAAATAATAAGTTATAAAGGTATTAGAAATTAGTAGTATTATTTATGTTTAGCACTAAATTCACATATTATATAGACTTCAGAAAATTTTTACTTTTGTATTTTACATATAACTTAAAATTATCCATTTTAAATTAAATATTATCGAGCAATTATTCCACAATTTTGATGACAATAAATATAATTGCTTAAAAATATTCATATAATGTGTAATAATGCTAAAATGATGTATTAAAAATATATTTCATTCACATCATTAAAAAAATAACTTGTTCATGTCGGTATTCCAATTCCAATTCCTAAATGTGCAACCAAACAGAGGAAATGCGTATTCTCATATTGAATTCTTGGTGAACCAAACGGGCCCAAATTGAATTCCCAAAACCAAAACATGGATTTCAAGTTCTAGAATCCCAAATCAAGGATTCTGAATGCCAATTCTGATTTCATATTCCTGCAACCAAACGGACCCTAAAGGATTTAGTACTCGTGAAATAGAAGACAATGAGGAGAGGTGTGGTGGACAAATTGTAGACAAGGAGAAGAGGGGTTGCAGAACGTTTATTTAAAGACGAGATGGAGTCATAGAGGCTTCAATATTATTTAAAGTCATGGGGAGACCTAAAAGATAGAATTATTCAAAGTGGAGAGACCTAAAAGATAGTTTGCTTCTTTAAGGATCAGTAATATAGAGAATACAAGATATTCTATTGGACCCACATAACATGCTAGTTAAAAAAAATTCTAGGGATTCTAGGAAGGGAATTTACAATAATAGACTGTAAATATAAGGTGAATAGGAAGATTTTAGAAGTGTTTTTGGCAACATTGCTGCATGTAGTTGTGTAAAAGTGTAGGAAAAAAAAAGTTTGAAAATGTCTATTTTTTACATGGACTTTCTAATTGACATGTTTAGAATTCTTAGGAATATAGTTGAAAATCTCACAATTTTAAGATAGAGGAATTATGACACAAAAATCATCAATTCATCAATGGTTATCCTCTTAAAGATGTCTAATATTGAAACCTGAGAACCAAAGAACATTCAGGAGCAGAATGATATAGAATTAGGAAGATGATTGTTTTTCTCATGAAATATATAAGTTCCTCCACAATGAAGGCCGAAGTTGGGTGTAAGAGGTCCAATAAATTGGTAGGAGAAAATGAAGAAGATGAGAAAAAGAGGATTTTCTAAGTATCTTTAACTCTCAAGATCCGTGCTGTAGGATATTGAAGAGTGGGATCTGGACTGGAGTGTTGAGCAGAGATTTTATCAGACTCTAGCAGTAGGTATATTATACTTATATTAGTAATGTTATTATACTTTTCCAAAACATCTTCAACTTCCAAGATCCTCCACTGCAGGATATTGAAGAGTGGGATCTTGACTGGATATTGAGCATAGATTCAAGCACAGATTTCATCAGACTCTAGTAGCAGGTTTATTATACCTATTTTAGTAACTGTTAATATACCTTTCCAAAACATGTATTATTTTGTATATGATGAGCACATTATTATTATTATTATTATTATTAATATAGCTCTGACTAGTACTCTATGAATTTTAAAAAACCCAATAAACATAAGACTAATTCTCAATCTGCATCTGATCTACTCCATATACAATGATCAGGAAAAATTACAGACAATAACAAATATTTTAATCCTATCATTCTTCAAACATCTCTAACTATCAATTAATTATCCACTGATAATTCACTATACTATCTCAGTAAACATAAGAAAAAATCTCTAATTCGATCTTATTCTATAATTCAACCAAGGTTCAGTTACCAGAAAAGAAGTTATATAAAATGTTGATCAGCTGCAGACGAAGACTGATTCTCAAGTTGAATCTAATGATAATCTACTCCATTTCAATTGATAATCATCCCAAGTTAAACATATGATGATCAACCAAAATCAGAGCACTGCATGTAAACATTCAAACCAAAATCAAGAGAAAAGATACATTTATCCAAGTAATTGGTAAATGCACTGTGACAGTCAAATGACAGAAAAAAACACTTGAATTCAAAGTTACTGTTTCGAATTGCCAAATAGGCAATTGAACATACAGTTCCATACGCTTCAAACCAGAAAAGCGTTTATCGATATAAATATAATTTTTGATTGAGATCTTATAACATGACAGACTATGAAGCAAAGTTCACTGTTTCAAAGTGATGAGCATTAATAATGCCTGGGATCCTGAGAGCTTCCTGTTTCGGGATGCAAAGGGAACAGCTGCAATACTCTAACATCAGAGGCTGTCATTGACGAGTTCCTTCTTGTCTCACTGGTTGCTTCTTCCTCCTCGTCTTCTTCCTAATCAGATAAATGATATAAAATCTTTTTAAAAAAATTCATAATTTGGATCTCTCTTTAAAATCTCCTTTATTCATACTGATACTCCCATGATAATCTTAGGGTTTATGAGAATGCCAATGTTTATGTGTCATTAATTGGGGTTTATGCGTGTCATTAATTTATTTTACCATAGCTCTCCCACAACCCCAGATTCTATTAGAATATTGCAGCTGTACTAAAGAAGCAAATGCATCGGCTGCGAGGATCAAAGCATTACGCCACAACATCACAACATCCCACTTGGATCTCTATAAATATTAAATTGAAGAACACTATGGCCATGCCAAGATGACAATTCTACAAGTAATATCTTCACACATTAAAATTATAAGAGTCCAGGTAGCCATTAATACAATTATAAGAGCCCCACCTTAAACAGAAAATCATGTCACAAAACTAGAATCGATCTGTAACATTTCAGCTTGTTCTGGCCTTCACAGAACATTGTAGCACACCAAAATATATTGACAATATACCAAAACATATTGATGATATACCAACAAGGCATTGATATATGAAAGCTGGACTTCACTGATCTGGGCGTGGACATGGCTTATACATCTTGATGATCGATCATAGAATATGATTCAAAATGTTGATCCGAAAAAATCTAACACATCTTGATGATTGATCACAGAGTGTGATTCAAAATGTTGATGCTAAAAACTCTCATACAAATGCATTATACATATACATAGATTGCAGAAATCTTTTCACTTTGATGACTTATAAAGTTAAGCCCACAGACCATGAATCAAAACCCTGCACGAACTGACTTTGAATTCTACAGAACACTAACAGATCATATTAGTATAATCATAACAGAAAACCCAATTCCACATGGTATTTACATTTGGAGAAATGATTGAAAAGAGATGAGGAAGGCTATAATTTACTTCCCTTCAATTGAAGCAGAAGTTGCTCAAACACGGTGATCTCACAAGGTATTGTAAGCAAGCCAATGTGGTTGTATCCAAACTCCTCCCCGGCCTTGTCAAGAAGAGCTATGATTTGTGGGGTGCTCAAGTAGGTAGTTGGTATTATAAAACGCTTCCTTTCTTCTTTGCCCACATGAACAGCCAGGCATCCCCTCGGTACATCTGGGGGAGGATAAGAAGCGTTTGTGGTGTATAAACACAAGTACCCACATGGACTGTTTGATGCTGAGCGCCACTTCTTTATCAACTGCCTAAGCTTAACAATCTGACTGTTCTTCGCCTTCTTTTGCTTCTCCATTCTTAGAGCTCACCACCTTCTTTCTTTCCGAGAGATAATTTGGAAGGAGGAGGGTTGCATTCTTGGGAAGCCCTTTTAAACCTGTTTATCAAACCAATCCAATTGGGGCAAGTTCCAAAGGAGTGAACTGGTCGCCAGCAGAGGTAACATCGCTGATTCATGAAATCACAGTAGGGATTGATATTCCCAATGCCTAAGCTTTTCTTGCAATTGATGTGGGTAATTGGGGATTTGGTTGTAGATTTCTAGAGTCAATCTGTTCAGCTGACAAAGATGAAGAGGCAAAGCAATCTTATTTGTCTTTGAGCATAGAACTATGTAAATGCATGTGGATAGACATCAGTATCAAACAGTGGGATTGTAAAGATGATGAAAATGTTGGTCTCTTTGTGGAATGAAGACTTTCTAAAATAGAGTTATTTTAAGTTTGAAAATTTGAGGAAGTTGGTGGTCTAGTGAATAAAGTAATTTTATCTTATATACTTACAAAAGGATAAAAAATAAGTTAAAAATATATATTTTCCCTCCAAAATGATTTGTACTCAAAATCTAAACATAAAAAATTGACAAGTGGCAGATACCATGACTAAGCTGATGGACAATTTCCAGCTCCAACCCATTCTCTTCTCACTAGCTTACTAGAAAATAGGAGCTTCTATTTTATAATTTACTAGGGAAGAAAGAATTGTGCATAAGATCTTCTTTTTATCAAGAATAAAAACTTAAGTCCTCCATAAGACCCTACCTTCAGTCATCTATATACTTATATACAAATATAGAGAAAGACAACCTCATATCATCATATAAAAACCATTTATGTTTTCTTTTAAATTGAATAAAATTTGACATAAATGAGATCAAAGCTAATTTTAATATTATCCTATAACATAATTTTTTTTAAATAAAAAATTTGTATAAATTTTAATTTATATTATATAATATAAAACTACTGAATTAGTAGTAGACTATAATATTTAATTTTGAAATTATACTAATATTTTGTATAAATTTTAATTTATATTATATAATATTAAACTACTAAATTAGGCTACAATTTTTAACTTTGAAATTATGATAATTAACTAAGCGTGCACATTCCTTTTATAATAAAAGTCGTCTTTATAAAAGTCATCTTGGATAAGTTTTGTCTTTTCTTGAGTTTTATATAATCTTTAATCATTTTCACATTTATAAA
Source organism: Cupressus sempervirens (assembly GCA_028749045.1). Lineage (NCBI taxonomy): Eukaryota > Viridiplantae > Streptophyta > Pinopsida > Cupressales > Cupressaceae > Cupressus > Cupressus sempervirens. The sequence goes on along the minus strand of CM053785.1, from coordinate 889,909,348 downwards.
ATTCAAACTTAAAAAATGTAAGTTGTACAGTTATGAATGAAAAGTGATCAAAATAATTGGTCACTTTCATCTTGATAGTTCAAATTTGTAATAATATAATTATAAAGAGAATTAAAATCTAAATTATATACATATACACATATAGATAAAGAATAATCATATTTATATACATATGATTATATTATGTTTCTCCTTAATCAAATTACCATTCATTGATATTCTAGGTATGTACAATTGTATTCTCTTGAACAACATATCATCCCAAATGAAATAATTCAATCACTTCGGTCCACTATAATATTTTCTTTACAAGTTTTTCATGATTTTGTAAAATTTGGATCATCCTCATACAAAGTTTTCATTGATCAAACCCAAGAACTTCCACTCTCACCCATGCCAAAGAATTTATTCTCACACTCAATGCATCAACTACATTGTTTGACTGTTATAACCCTGCAAGAACTCAATCCATCCCATGTGTCCCTGATTCAACTTACTTTGACTAGTTGTACTCAAATATTAAAATGCTTTTTGATCAACGTAGAATACGAATTAATTTGGTAACAAATAGTGTCTCCACTTCTTCAAAGCTTGAACTATGACATAACATTCATGGTCATAAATTGAGTATATCCACTTGGCATCATTCAACTTCTCACTATAAAAAGAAATAGGTCTACCTTCTTGACTCAATACAACTCCAAATGTATTTAGACTTGCATTGTAGTCCACTTGACATACCTTAGTGAAATCAAGTAAAGCCAATACCTTTGTTGGCATTATGATGGGGAGATTGTTGGCATGAAGATGATTCTTGAGTGTTTATCATAGGGAGTTACTTTTTTGGTTATCATTGATGGAAACTAAGTTAGAATAGTCAAGTAGTATAATTGGTGAACTAAGGACAAGATTGATAAGAAGGTTATGTGATCAGTAATGCAAGAAATCTATTGGATACAATTGTTCAATTGTGTGTTGTCTTTGATGTTACACAAATGTCATATCAGTTATCAATCAGAGTCTACCAAGCTCAGTTGGTCAGCAAGGCAAAAGACAGTGTCTACCGAGCTTAGAAGGTTTATAGTGTCTACCGAGTGTTCTCAAAGTTTACCTTGTATAGATAGTTGTTATCGAGCTTTTAAGGTTAGAAAAAGAAATTCAGTGTATACCGAGCTCACTCAGTCATCAAAAGAAATTATGGCAGAGAATAGTTCTAATCAAGCTCTCATGGTTAGCGAAGGAAATTCAGTTCTTACTAAGTTCACTCGGTAGCCAAAGAATTTCGCAAAATTTGCAGTGTTAACCGAGTTGAGATGGTTAACTCAGGAAATTGTTTTTGGAGCAGTATTTACCGAGCAAGGTCGGCCAATGAAGGATTTCATTATTTTGGGAAATAAAGGTTATTTGTTTAATGTAATATTTGTAGCCGACTAATGTATGGTTTATTGGTAAATGTAACCTGTAATTGAGCTAACTTGACAATTTGCATTGTATAAATAAAAGGTCAAGTTGTGGATTCTAACTGTAAGGAATGAGTATGCAATGAGCTGATTGTGTGAAAAGGCAGTGTAAGTGAATTTTGAAGAAGGATCAAATATCCTTGAAGGAAAAATAGAGTTGCATTTGATCAGCTAGGATCTATTGAAGAAAAGCAAAGATCTGTATCAGTAAAGTTCAGTTGCATCTCATTCAAGTCACTTATTGTTACTTTCTCACCACTGTAGCAATATTTCCTAAATCTCTTAATAGAGTTGATTTAACAACCATTTTGTAAATCCTCTAACAAGGTGACAGTTCAGTTGAATTGTTCTAAAGACCTCTAGCAAGGCCACTCCCAACAGGGTGATTAAATCCTCTAACAGGGTCACACCTAACAGTGTGTTTTGTAACTTTTAATGGGTTTGGCTTCTAACAGGGCTCACTTTAGAAGAGTGAAAATTGGTAGCTATTTACTTGGTGTTTTTCCCATATTGGGTTTCCACATTTAATCTGGTGTCTCTTGTGTTCATGTTATTTACTTTTGCATGCATGTTAATAATTGTGAATGATTAAGGATCAGTAATAAGCTAATCAACCAAGTGTAATCACAAGCACAAAATCAACATGGTTGTTTTTTAATATAGTCACGATCGCAACTCATTTGGTTGATTGGTAAGAAAGTTTTTGTTGTTGCAATTGTTAAGGAAGATAAGAACATTAGTGTTCTTGAACATCAAATAGTAGATTCCTGATCAATGAGCAGTATAGTAAGTGCAATAGTATTGATGTGATGATGGATCTTAGAGGTCATGATATGAAGAGTTGACATATTTAGGATCATTAGAAAAGTAGAAGGCTAGTTTGAGGTGGTGCATTGGAGAAGTCAAAACTTGCTTGAATACCTTGGAAATATAACAAGAAGATCTTATTGTAGGTTGGCACGGTCATGGTAAAATAAATTTTGTCATGTTAAGATATGTGAAAATTGCATATGGTATTTGTGCAACAAGATCAAAATGTGAATCAATGGAAAGGATTAAGCGACAAACTTAATATTTCTCAAAGAACTATTTTAAAGAAAGGATGTGATGTGAAAAGAGAAGTATTTGATGTACTAAGTTTTAATTGAGGTATTGAGAAAGAAGGAGTAGAAAGAAATTATAGAGTGCAAATAATAGATTGGATTTGACAAGAAAACAACGTTATATACAAACCATTTATCTTGTTATTTCCTACTAGTTGTAGAAAGAAAGTCCCTTAATTGAATGAACTTTAATAGGTTCTTATTTGTAAATCCCTTCACTAGGTGAACTCATAGAAAGGGTTTTGAAGTCCTCTTGTGAGGTGGATATTAGAATATTTTATTATACTTCTAACAAGGTATAAATCACCCCTAATAATTTGAAAACTAAAAAAGGCTAATAGTAGCTCCTATAGGGCATACTCATTCACTGCAAGTGGACTTGTGGGTGTCATTGCCACCATAGTTTTTATCCTCCAATGAGTAGTTTCCATGCAATAATATGTGTCATGTGTAATAGTTTTATTATAGATTCTTGATATTGTTTTTTTTATTTTCTTAAATACATTACATATTTTTTGGTTTCCAAGTTGATATTGAAGTTGTGCAAACTAGTGTTTGAATTTGTACATTACCTATTCTATTGATTCACCCTCTCCTCTCAATACATGAGAATTATAACAATTAGAGCTTTAGTCCTCTCGGTAAAAAATCTAAAAAATTGAGGAGAAGATCCACATTCATGGAGAATTAAAGGTTGTACCATCTTAAATTGGAAGCACTTCGATTTAGTGATGTCTTAGCATCCATTTAATGCAATCTCATCATATATTATATTTAATTTGCATTCTCACCCTTCTCTTCTCATTATTCCTAGATGAAATTAGGTTAGGACCTAATAGATCCTCCTTGGTATTCATATTTCATGGTGCAAAGCTTAAGGTAGGACCTATCCACTGGGTTCCTCCCTTTCCTTCCTTCAATCACTCATAATCTCTTTTCCATACTAAAACTAGATTTTCTCAAGATCTGCACCTGATTTCCCAAAACCAAGACTTGTTTTGGGACCCTAAGATAATTCTAAGAGTTTCTATGCTTGGTAATTAGGGACAAAATGTGGCCTTGATAATCAAGGATGTTGTGCATCCTTGCATGTGAATTAGGGATGTAATGTGTCCCTTCTTGGGACCCATTTTTGGGTCCCCTTCTTGTGCCTTGTGTTGGGGTTGATCTGAGACATTAATTTTGTGTATGGTCAACTGATGTAAGAAATTTTATTCTAAGCCCTTTATAAGCACATTCATTTTCCTCATTTTTTCAACTTGTTATTCACATACACAAGCACTTAAGCATTCAAGACATTCAATAAAATCCCCCAATGAAGATAAAAGATTTAGGCATTCAAACAAATGAAGGAGTTTATGCAAGATCTAGAATTTTTAACATTCAAGATCACCCTTCATAGATACAAGATCCTTTGTTGCATATTCTACATTCACCCCTTCAAGATCTACATTCATTACTAAGGTGAATTTCAGGCATATTCAATCATGAAGGTTTTAGTTTGCTTTAATTTCCTTTCCTATGGTTTTTGAAGTTGAGTCAATGATATTGCGTCAACATACTTGATTAAATTCTAAATTCAAGAGCATATTCATATATTTACATTGCTTCATATTAGATTTTCTTCTATTACTTGCTAGCATCTCTCTTTCTATCTAATTTCAAGCTAAATTTCTAAACTAGAGTTTGACCAAGGTAAATCCCCCATCAACAAAACAAAAACCCTTTTTTAAGGTTGTAGATTTTAGAAGGAAAACAAAAGTGGAGATTTCGATACCATTTTCAAAGAGCTTCAAAGATTCAAAACCTTTTTAATGATAAGACACTATTGATCAGGGACAAAATGTAACCCTGTCAAATTGACCCTACTCCATTTTGACCCTAACCTGTAGCTAAATGATCTTGGGTTTTGTAGATCTCATAGTGTCAGTTCTACGATGTGGCTTTAGTAGTTTTAGGGATAATCTTATAGCTAATTTACAAGTTTATATTTTTCAAGGTGAGTCTTCTTTCCTTCTCTATTTCAATACACATTTCCATTCCTATACATTCATCTTCACATTACATATCTATGTGTATAAAACCCTCTCTTTGCTGAGGCAAGGGAGAAGTAATTCCAATAAATTCACCCTTTTGCATTAGGTTACAAATTGATACTTGATCTTGTGATAAATAAAGCTCACGTTAGGAGGTGAATCTTGGTTTTCAACCTTCATTTGTGCATAGGGTAATAGATTCATTTTTGTTAGAATATAAATTCCACCAATATAACTAAGAAGGAGGGGGGGTGTGGAGTGAATCAATTATCCAACTCAATAACCACAACAAGATACTCATACATAATAAACACCAGCTATGGTAACTAGGAAAACCCTTGATTAGAGGGAAAACCTCAGTAGGTATGGTACCCACAAGATGATGTACTAATAAATTGTTAGAGGATGGACCCTATTAGAAGTCAATGAAAACATTCAATACATATCAGTCCCTGTTAGGAGACTTTGAATCCCTATTAGAAGATTCCAACCTTGTTAGGAGTTGTAGAAGACATATGGACCCACTGTCTAAATAGCTTTAGGGGCAAGACCAATGAACCCACTATCCAAATGATCTTTCTATTATTCCTTTCAAAATAATAGAAATGGACTATAATTTTCCTTCCTCTTCCTCTATCTTTTCAACTAGACTTCTACTCCTTCTAATCTTGATACCAAATCACAAACTTCACATCTAATAATCCCTTGGATCACTTACTTACATTTGCCAAGTGCTCAGCTCTTGTTCTCACACTTCACACTTCTTCAACACACAATTCACTCTTATCAACCAAGGAAAATACTTTCCTTTATACCATATCTTCAAAACAATTCCTTAAGTTGGTATTGAGGCTTTCCTAATTAATTATTTTACAATCACACAATACTATCGGCTCACAGTCTTTACAACCTCTCACACATGTAACTCTAGGACTTGCACACTCACTAACATCATCATCAAACTATATTTTATCACTATATAACTTTACATATCTCGATTCTGTCTCTATTAGGAGATACAATCCAATCACAAAAACTACTTATCAAGTACTTTGTCTCTGTAGTAGTCTATGTAAATCAAACATATCTTTTGTATGTCTTCAACTTACTTGATGCACACTTAACTTGTCACCATATCACAATGTAGAACACATACTTAACCATGCTTTACCTGAGCATCAAATTGATGCATGTATGACCACGATCTCTGTTTTCTACTTTGCCAATCTTCATAGAAACGATACTATATTGTCATCAATGACAAACACAGTCATGAATGTAACATGTTAGTCATGCTACATGCTCTCCAATGCTTAGGATACTCCCCAAAAGGAATATGGTGTCAGAATTCATGCTAAAATTTCTCCCCTATACATAGGTATGAGAAGCAAATTAAAAGTCCAAAAATGATGATTAATGAGTTGTACAAAAATCTAAGGAAAAGTAATTGTCATAAGGAGAAAAATTAGTGAGGAGTTAAATGAAAGCCAAGACTAAATTGATAAATTATCTAAAGGTGGAATGTCTGAATAATATAATAAAGTAATTAAAAAACTAATGAATAATATCTTGAAGGGAAAAATGTTGAAGTTGATGAAAGATCAACCCCACAGCTCTCGAGAATCACCTACATGCAAACACCTGTCACAACAGAGAGAAACAAAAATCTATGGAGGTTGGAATTGCCGGATCCAAAGATGAGACATTCTTGATGAGAAAAAAGAGAGATTTCTATAATAAAGAATGAATTAATAATTACAAAGAGAGATCATCCTTATAAAGGAGATCGAAACCCTAAAAAGGTCTAACCTAGGTTGCATCATAATAATTAATAAAATAATAAAATTATTAGATGTCTAAAGTTTAGCTTAAGATAACTAGATTTAATTAAAAAATATCTAATTACTCTAACACCCCCCTTAAGATAAACTTTGGGAGTAGTTAAAAACCTAGAAACTACTATAGAAAGTAGATTTGGGTCCCGACAAACAAGTCCTGATGAGGTATCCAAACATAACCGAATCTCTGCAAAGAGGATAAATAGAGAAAACCATATGTGAATAACCCTAATCCAAAAAGAGATGGAAAACATGTTGAAAGAAACTAGTGAAGGACTAAAAAAGCCTCAAAAATAGGAAATTTTCCAAAAGATAGGAACAAAAAATGATCATGAAGAAAATCACTAAAGGATGTAGAAGCTACAAAGCTCTATCAAAAGTAATTGTTGATCTGAAGAACCTTTACTAAAATAGAACCTGACTAGGTAGAGAAGAGTATAATCTGCATTGAGCTAGGAGGCACACAAAGGCAACTAGAAAAATGGGGCAAAAGAATTGCATGTCAAGGAACCAGGATCAAGATGCACAAAAGAGTACATATGTGTGTACTAAGGTGATCAATCTCAGACATGTCATGAGGCAAATGTCATAGAAGAGAAGCTCACTGGAAAAAGGAAGATGGCAAGCACAAGAAAAACATCAACCCCCCATGGAACTTTAACCATGAGTAGTGCATGTACAATAAGGCACAAAATATGGTGAATCCCAAGAATACAATAATATTTACGAGTGTCCTTAGATGACACTACTTAAATCAGAAGGAAATAAAAAAGGAAAAACAACTAAAACAAAAATACAGATGGAATATGGCACTTTATCTAAGTGTGTTTGCAAGAATACATATAAATGATGACTAAATAGACTAGAAGAGACATAAGACTAATACAATAGATAGTAGAAGTCATGAAAAATCATCTGAAGCAATAAAATTGATCCCTAGACTTAAAACAACCAAGATATCCACCAAAATGCAAAAATGCAAAATATTGAATAGAATGTGCTTGGAGCATAATCTGGAAAAACAACTAGCATCACTAGAAAGTGCTCAGAGATACTTTTCCAACGATATAAAGAATTCCCAAATCAAAGATAGAATGCTCAAGATATGTCTCTAGGAGTACAAAAATTGTACCCCTGACTTTGATAGTAGAAAAAGCCATAAAAAAGAATCAAAACTAAAACTAACTATACTACAACGAAGGGCTTGGAACAAGCTTTCCAGTGATATCTTGTCTCTGCAAAGTGGAGTCTGATTGCCTAAGATATGAACAAAAACATGAAGGTAGGTCCAAATAGAGCTTGAAGAGGTGATAGGACATGTTGATGTAGTGCTATTATGACACTAATGTCAGCAAGTGTCAAGCCCAAATTTGATGGTCAAATGCCCATCGAGGTAAAAAAAATTCCTAAAAAATGACCCAATAGCCAGAAAAAATATATCCAATTTACATGAAAGAATCACTATAAGCAGAAAACTATGGGAAAAATAGGTGGATAGAAGTCAACTTCATTGGGAAACATGTCAGAGCCAAAGGTAAAAAAATTAGAAATCTCGCTAAAAAGAATCCTCCAAACCACCTTGCAGCTGCATTGTTAAAAAATTCTTATAGGGTGTGGGGTCATTGTTGCCCAAGCTTTTAAAAAAACATATACCAACAGTCCAAAATATCGCTGATATAGAATCTCCCCAGAAAATGGATAAAGTACTAATCTGAATTACAAATTCAGGTTACAATACTTGGTGTAAAACCTGCAATATTGTGACTAAATTGAAAATAGTTAAAATGCAGTACTAGATGTTCTGCAAGCCCAAAAAAGGTGATCCATTCATTTCAAAAAATAGAGTTTATACAAGTTTGATGGATCCCAAGCGTCACCATTATCTCTTGGATATGAAGACAAAAAGTCCACAAGCTAATTAATTACAAAATAAATTCTAACAAATATGAAAACTATTAAAAACTACATTAAAATTTACGTCTACTTGTAGAAGTTGTAACTTTCTACTCATAGCTCAAAATCATGAACCGTAAGAATTTATGGAAAGATCTTCTAGAGATCTACATTTTTTTTTTGAATTTTGAAGCATAGCACTACTTGACGAAGCTTGGAAATACCCCAGATACCTCAGAAAATGAAAAATACTAGAACATAGAAAATACTCAAAAAATGGATTTTGATATATTCCCATTTTTTCTTGTGCCAACATCATTTGCATCTTCCATGATATTGATACAAGTATGGCTGCACCAATAGAATATCACATACATCAAGAGGAGCTACATCACAAATCACATCATCCTTGAATGGTTTTATGGAATATGAAAGATGACATTGCTTATTTACTTGAATGTCTTGCCCTTGGCTCACCCACCCCATAGAATATGGTTGTGGGTGTGATGTTGTATTCAGATTCAATCTCTTTACAATCTCAGAAGATATCAAATTCTTTTGACTACCACTATCAACAATAAAATTTAAATCTTTTCCTCCTACCCACATTTGTGAATGGAATAATCTCTCTTCCTCATCACGAGAAAATACCTTTGCACTGGCTACAGTGGCATATGGGTCAGCCTCAATGATTTGTTCATCCTCTTGTTTTCCAACTCCTATCATCTTGGGTTCAATATCTTCTTCATGGGTTTCCATCATTAAATTCTTTATAGTTCTAAAATCTTTAGTGTTATGAGAGGGACTTTTATGGACTTCACACCATGTACCTGATTCTTGTCCTATTTTCTTTACCCACTATGTCTTCTTTACTAGTGAATTTGGAGATGGTTCCTTGGCTATTTTTTTTCCCATTGACTTATTAACTTCACCTTTCCATTTGTTGTTCATTGGATTTTCCCTCCTCCCTCTTTGTTTGAACTTCTCCTCAAATTTTGATGCATATTTGGAAGCAATGTGTAATGTTTCTATATTCAAGAAATCCATTTCAGATTGAATGTATATATGAAGACCACTCTTATACTTCAGTACTCGATGTTTTTCTAAGTCTTTGATGCCAAGCTTTGTAGAGAGAGCATGAAAAATGTTGGTGTACTCCTGAACTAATTGGTCTTTCTTCTATTGAAGTAATTACCATTGCATATATTTTTGTTCATAGGTATCCTTGAGGTAATATTCTTTTTTTGTATGCTCTACGAATTCTTCCCATGTGGGTTTTCGATCAAATAACATAGAAAATTCATGTCCATTCTGAGATTATTAGGTTTCTTCAGTTGTTAAGTGTACCTCCCATGCCAACTTCACACGATTCTCAACTTTAAGGAGGGCGAAGGTTATCTTTTCAATATCTGAAAAATTATTAATACAAAAATACCTCTCCAACTTGGACAACTTGTCATCAACAACATGTGCATCAATTTTTCCTTGAAAAGTTGGAATGTCAAAATTTACCTATACCTTGAATGGGGTTTTCCTACCAGATTTTGGATTGCTTGGATTGGCATATAACTCTCATTATTCAAGCATCCGTGAAAATTGTTGATCATTTCTTTACGTTGTTTATTTAATGCCTCTTCTACCAATGATTTGAACGATTCATCCATCCCTTCCAATGGTTGTTTTTCCATCTACAACTGTGTGCGTCTTAAAGGAAGATAATCTAAGATATCTCTCATGGCCAATCCCAACCTTCGATAAGTTAACCATGTTTGATGGGACATATAGTAGTGAACAAGATCTGATACTACTAATCTAAATTACAAATTCAAGTTACAATAACTAGTGTAGAACCTGTCGTATTCTGACTAAATTGAAAATAGTTAAAATGCAATAGTAGATGTTCTACAAGCCAAAAAAAGTGATCCATTCATTTCAAAAAATGGAGTTTATACAAGTTTGATGGATCCCAAGGCTCACCATCACCCTTGGATATGAAGAAAAAAAGCCCACAAGCTAATTAATTACAAACTAAATTCTAACTATGAAAACTATTAAAAACTACATTAAAATTTACATCTACCTGTAGAAGTTGTAACTTTCTAGGTGTGGCTCAAAATCATGAACTGTAAGAATTTGTAGAAAGATATTCTAAAGCTCTACATTTATTGTCCAAAGTCTTAAGTGTAGCGCTACCTTTCGAAGCCCATAAATACCTCAGAGACCTCTGACAATGCAAAATACTAGAACATAGAAAATATTGAAAAAATGGATTTCGATATTTTCCCTTTTTTTCTTGTGCCAACATCCTCTACATCTTCCTAGAATATAAAACATGGAACTCTATACAAAGTTCAACAAGGCACCAATGAAGGCATAATAGAAAAATGAGCACACATAGTTGTCTGATTGTGGAATCCAAGGCATGACAAGGCCCAACAAAGGGCAACCCAAGGGGGATAGAACACTTGCACAAGGGTAAAAAAAACATGAAGACTAGCTATGATTGTGAAAAACATGCCCACAATCTAAGCCTTAAAAGGAGCCAAACTTTGAATCCATCATACAAGGCGAGAAAATCACTTAGAGCACCAAACTGCTCTCTAAAAAACATGAACCGTAGGGTGACTCCACCATCACTTCCAAATATCACTAAAAGAGTTTTAGAGGAGGCTGATAAATATGGTGGAGGTTGCAGTCAAAGGGAGGCAAAAAAATGAAGAATCCTAACCCCACAAATAAAACCTTAGATGTGCACTAAAACATTAGATTGTCGGGGGAAATTTCTAGCATGGGGACCAAAGTCTGAGCTCAAGCTTGGAGGTGGAGCAATTACCATGAAAATGTGTGGCACTTTGAACTCCAAGCAAAAATTGTCTATGCCAAATTTGGAGGTGTAGGACGTGGCAAAAAACAATAAGAATCTCAAGCACAACACTAGGAAGGATGAACCCAAAAAAAAGAGGCACCATCTATCCCAAGGCACGGGCCTTACCAAATATACCTTTAAAAAGAGTGGAGATTGACAATGTATAGGGTGAGACCTCTGATAGGGGTGCAACCCAAAAAATAGCTCTCAAATTGGCTTTGCATAGCCTGATCAGAAAAACTCAGTGTTGACAAGAGAGGGACTTGGGAGAAGCACTTGCAGTGCTTCAAAAAAAATTTCCACCAAAAAATGTCCCAGCTTCCCTTTAAAAAACACATCCAACATTGCATGGAATTATGCTCACATATTCCAAGAAAAGTGCCACCCCACCAAAGTTTCAGATAGACCAAGAAAATGTCATTCTTTTCTTGATTTTTGTGCCCAAGTCAAGATGACTTGGGTATTAAAAAATTTCCTTAAATTTCAACAACATCCAAACTGGATGTGTTTTATATGGAAATGGGGGTCTTCAAGCACTCTGAGATCAATGATGATGTCCATTTTTGCTCAAAGTGCCTAAAAGATCAATGACTCCCAAATCCAATAAAAAATCACTAAAATCTGAGATCTAAAAACCAATGTCAAATCTCTCATAAATAGAATTGGGGCGTGAAGATCTAGAGCTCTGATAGCATGTTGAAGTTGATGAAAGATCAACCGTACAACTCCCAAGAATCACCTGCATGGAAACACCTATCACAAAAAAGCTATGGAGGTTGGAATTTCCAGAGCCATAGATGAGACATTCTTGATGAGAAAAAAGAGAGTTTTCTATAATAAAAAAATGAATTAATAATTACAAAGAGAGATTATCCTTATAAAGGAGATCAAAACCCTTAAAAAGGTCTAACCTAGGTTACATCATAATAATTAATAAAAGAATCAATTATTAGATACCTAAAGTTTAGCTTAAAAAAACTAGAGTTAATTAGAAAATATCTAATTACTCTAACAAAAAGAGCAGTTGGAGAAGCAAGGAAAACTACAGAAGATGCCAAGAAATTTACTAAGGATGTATTGAATGAAAAGTAGGAATAATTTTTTAGTATACCTCAAGAGAATTTTATCATGGATCAGAGTTGTCATGCAAAAACTAATGAGAACAAATAGATTATGATGAAAATGAAACATTTAGAGAGGAGAATGAGAAATTGAAGAAGGCAAGAGTTTTGAGACAAGATAGAGATATCCTTATTGAGTTAATATTTGATGTAGAGTACAATGAAAAAGATTGATTGATTGATGAGATGGATACTTTGATCAAGGCCTAGAGTTATAAAGTACAATAATGAAAACCATAGAAGAAATTTTGGAAAATAAGATGATAGGTATTTTTATGGAAAATGTTAATGCAAATTCATACATATTGATAGATCTGGTAAAGGAAATTACGTCAGCATTGAATAAGGTAGATCAATTGTTTAATACAATATCAATTTTTTTTTGTTAAAGACTTGGAGAAATAAAGAGGTGAAGCTCAAAAGTATTTGGATAGTTAGAGTGGTAAGATTGATCCTATTTCAAGCTCTACTACTATCTACAATGGTTAGGTGTAGCAAATTTTACACAAGATGAAGCAACTACAACATGAACAAGATAATATAATTCTTAATCTATGTGAGATAGAGTCATATTAATCTCATACACTGGAGATCATGTAGAAAAATGTGAAGAAAGAAGAAGGAATACTTTCCTTATGAGAGATAAGTTACTATTTTGGTTGTTATTAATCACAACTAAGTTACAAGAGTCAAGTAATATAATTGGTGAAGTGAGGACACAATTAGTAAGAAGGTTTCATGATTGGTAATGCAAGAAATCAAACAAGTCTAGAATATTGATAAGTGAGGATAATACTTTGGTGGTGATCATGGCTGAAGTGCAATTGTGTAATTTGATCACTAATACAACATCAAGATGATTTTTTTAGTATAGTCACAACTGCAACTCATTTGGTTGATCGCTAAGAGAGTTTGTGTTATCATAATTATTAAGGAAGATAAAAACACTTGTTCTCTTAAACAATAGATAGTAGGTTCCAGATCGGTAATAAGTATAGTAAATGTGATGATATTTTGTGGTATGATGATGAAGAATAGAGGTCATGGTATGATGAGTTGGAATTTTTGGGATCATTGAAAAATAGAAGGCTCATTTAAGGCAGTGCATTGGAGAAGTCAAAACATGTTTGACTCCTTGGAAATATAACAAGTAGATCTTATTTTAGGTCATCATGATCATTTAAATTAAATTTTGACATGGATATAAGTGAATTATGAATGTTATTTGCATGACAAGATTGAAATTTGAATGAATGACAAGGATTAAGTGACAAAAAATAATGTTTCTAAAATAATTGTTCTTAAGAAGGAATGTAATGTGAAGAGAGCATTATTTGATGTGTTAAAGTTGTAATTGAGGTATTGATCAAGACAGAGTCAAAAGCAATTATAGAGTGCATAAAAAGGGTTTTTAAATCCTCTTTTGAAGTAGATCTTAGCATATCTAATTGTAGTTATGATGAGGTACAAGTCATGTTCCTAACATGGTAAACTCATAGAAAGGTTAATTGTATCTCCTAACAAAGAAAACTCATTTAATGCAGTCATGAGCTTGTAAGTGTCATCCCCACCATGTTTTTTACATCTAACCAATTTCCACACAAAAACATATGTATCACATGTGATAGTTTTGTGGATGCTTGATATTGTTTTCTTTTATTTGTTTAAATCGGTTACATACTTTTTGGTTTGTGATTTGATATTGAAGTTGTGAAGATGGTGGTTGTATTTGTACTAATTTACCCCCACCCCACCCCCTACCCCCCCTTCTTAGTACCTAATAATTCTAACATAAACACCTTAGAGAAATCAAGTAAAACCAACATTATTGTTATAATAACTTCATGTTTCAGTAATTCAAAACTCGTGTATGCTTCATGTATCCACTTGGAATCCTTCCAAACACCTCTCATAGATTCTATCATAGGATTGCAAACCAAACTCAAATTCTTGATAAAATCATGAAAAAAACTAGCCAATCCATGACATGATCTACTTTTTCCAACACTCTCTGGTGTAGACCATTCAATAATTACTTTAACCTTCTCAGGATCTATCTATACCATTTTAAATTGGAAGTAGTTCAATTTAACAGTGGTTTAGCACCTATTTAATGTGAGATCACCATCTCCTTGCTCTTCTTCTTCTTTCTTCCCTTTTCTTCTCCTTTCTCTTAGGTGGAATTGGGGTAATAAATAATCGATCCTGTTTAAAGCTCATATTTTTATGGTGTAAAGCTTAATGTAGGATATGACCATCTAGGTCCTCCTTTTCCTTCATCCAGTCACTCAAATCTCTTATCCATATCGAAATGGTTATATCTTGGATTTTATACCTAATTTATGGGATCTAGGACCTATTTCAAGATCTTGAAGGAATCTTGAGGGTTATAGGCCTTGGTTGACAGGGATGCAGTGAACCACTACCAATCAAGAATGCAGTGCAACCTTGATGGGATAATTAGGGATGTAGTGTGTTCCTACTTGGACCCCATTTTTGTGTCCATTTCTTGGGTCCCGTGTCTAGATTATTTTAGGGTGTTAATTTCTTGGTGCATCAACCTATATAAGTTAGTCATTTTGAAGCCCTTTATAAACCCATCTTGTTGGAATATTTTAGATCAACTAAGAAAGCGGGGGCGAATTAGTTATCCAAGGTCTAGATGTATTAATAAAACTTTTGATAGCTTATTGAACCCATAAAACATTCATATCTATGCATGCATCCACAAGATTGTGCAATCACTAAAACTTGTAGGTTATTGTCAAATCAACTTGCAAAAATGTAAAGCATGAAACATAATAGATTCATCAACACACTTTACATAATGATTTATGTGGAAACTCAATTTGGGAAAAACCACTAGTAACATGCTACTCCTTTTCACTCTTTCGAAGTGATGCGCTGTGAAAGGCCAACCCTGTTAAAGGTTACAATACACACTATTAAATGTGACCCAATTAAGGGATTTCAATCACCCTATTAGAAGTGAGCCTTGTTAGAGGACTTTAGGCCGGTCACTTGGAATGCCACCCAGTTAAAGGATTTACAAATGATTTTTAGGTCAACCTTACTCCAAAGGATTTACCCTAGACTATTACAATTGTTAAAGAGTAACAATAGAGCTTTGATCTGATACAACTTACAACTCCTCTTGTAGATTAAAGATCTTTATTAAGTTCTCAATTCTTCTTGGCCTCATACTTTATAGCTTTGATATCTTGTTCACTCTTCAAGAATTTATCTCCTTAAGCCTTCTTGCTTAACATGCCATTGCAGACTCTTCTCTTAGGTCACTTGATGAAGCAAAACCCTTAACTCCTCTACTTTAGGTTCTTGCACATGAAAAATTTGCTTCATGACCAGATATTCCTATAAATAGGAAATTACGATATTTTCTCGCTCAATTTCCATCATCTAAATTAGAGTTCAGATGGATTAGGTAGGATATAATGTATATACCCCATATCTCATATCTCTTCTAGAAAATTCTCTTGACATCTATTTGAATTTGCCTGAAAAATAGTTTATCTCAAATTTTGTCCCACCAGCTCATTAACCTTATTTTCCACTTAGTTCACAAAATTTAAGAAAATAAACTTGTTGGCTCAGATTTAGTGAATCTTTGATCTTTAAAATAATGTAGTAGCTCAACATTATCAACCTTCTGATGCTCGATACATATTGCATTGCTCGACATCTACTATGAAATCACTCAACATCAACTAAAGTTCATTGATGCTCCGCATCAACTAAACTTAACTCGAATTAGCTATCTTGCTCAACATCCACTAGAATTTTTCTTTTACTTGGATCCAACTAACTTTCTGCTCGACTTGCACTGACTTTTCTTAGCACCTACTATCCACTCAGTCAATGTTGGTAGAAAAACTTTATGTAACTTGTTCTTCTAAAAAAATTTAGTGTAGCCAACATTTGTAACCTTAAGCAGATTATCAATACATCATGTCATCACTATCTTAACTGATCCTTGTACTTGATTACATAAACATAACTCAACGTTTCCTCTAGGTGTTTTGTTACATCTTATTGATCAAATCCTCTTCATCAGTCAAGTGATAGTACTTGAATCTTATAAGCATTTTTCTTACCAAAAAATAGCAGGTTTGACATTAGTGACAAAACAATGATTGAAATACATAGTCTTCTTCAACAATCTCCCTCTTTCAATGATCTCTTTCAACAATGATCTTTTCAATCAGATCTCAACAATATCCCTCTTTGGCATTGCTAGCAAATCAAATTGATCAACTAAGTCAATCAAATGATGAACATCTTGTTCAACCAAACTGACTAGGTTAAAACAGTAAGAAAATACTAAAAAGAAAACTTGTATCAAAATTTCTCCCTCTATTAACAACTTGCATCTTTTTATTAGATTACAAATGCCTTATGACTCCCTTTGAGTTCCTTCTTGTATCTTTTTCATCATACATGTGATTTCTTCTCATATTTCTAATTAATAACACTCTTCAAGTCTTTGACAATAATCTTTTGATATTTCCCTCTTGATACTATTGATCAAGAATATCTCCTCAATATATATACTGGTTTGATCAGTAGAATATCTCCCTATATGATTATGCATTCTAGCTTTGATCTATCTCCCTTTTGATCAATAAATCTCTCCCTCTTTTTTGGCCCTTGATCAATATCTCCCTATCTGTTTTGACTCTTGATCAATACAATATCTCCTTCTTTGACAACAATGCCAAAGACATATCATATTTTCATCTTAAACATGCAAATATAGGCTTTTGTAGTTTCTTCAATTTCTTCCTCTATCACCTTTCTTGTGACTAATTTGTAGTTATAGCTCTTTGATTACTTCAAGTAGCTCCTAAAGTAAGATCCTTTGCATCAATGTGTAACATACGAATATCAGCTTGTTTGATGCAGGGAAATCCTCTTATTACTGAGATAGCCTTTGATAGGGGTATCACCCCTAATTTACCTCTTAGATACTCATGAGCATCCTTAGGTGACGGTTTTGTGAAGATATCAACAATTTTCTCCTTTGTGTTGACATATTCCATCTTCACCTCTTTATCTTGATCTAACTCTCTCAAATAATGATACTTTATTGCAATGTTCTTTATCTTTGTGTGCATCACTGGATTCTTTGATATATTTATAGCACTTGTATTATCACAATAAAGTATCACAGGCTCTATTTCTTTCATTCCTTTGAGTAGCTATTTGATTCATACAATGTTTGTGCAATTCACAACAACAACAACATATTTAGCTTTAGCAGTAGATTGTGAAGTACAACTCTATTTCTTGCTAGTCCATGTAACTAGTCTCTTACCTAAGAAAAATGCTCCTCCACTGGTGCTCTTTCTATCATCAATGTTTCTAGCCCAATCAACATCAATGTAGGCTCTCAATTCAAAATTTTCATTCTTCTTGTAATATAGACCAAACTCTTCAGTTCCTTTCAAATATCTCATTATTGTTTTCATAGCCATTAAATGATTCTCCCTAGGATTAGCGAAGAATCTTGCAACTATCCCTATAGATAAAGCAATATTAGCTCTGATATGTATTACATATTGCAATTTTCTAATCATAGACCTACGCATGGTTTGGTTCACCTCAGTAGAATCATCATTCTTTGACAACTTGTGTCCTATCACCATAGGTGTACTTACTAGTTTGTAATCCTCTAATCCAAAAAAATTCAATATTTCCTTAACATGCTTTGACTGAGTGATGTAGATATCATATTTCACCTAATATACTTGCAAACCCACAAAAATTTTTATCTCTCCAAACATAGACATTTCAAATTCTTGCTTCATCTAAGTTGCAAAATCTTTAGATAAAGCATCTTGACCTCCAAATATGATATCATCAACAAATATTCAGATAACAGAATACCGTTGCCTTTCTTTGTCTTTATGTAAAGATTTTTTTTATCATTAGTCCTTTCAAATCCAGTCTTCACAAGATAGTTATGAAGTCTTTCATACCATGCTCTTGGTGCTTGTTTCAAACCATATAGAGCTTTGTGCTGTCTACATACCATGTTCTTATTGTTATCATCAACAAAACCTTCTGGTTGTTCTATGTAAACTTCTTCCTCTAATATGCCATTCAGAAATGCAGATTTAACATCAATCTGATAAAATTTGAAACCTTTTTATGTAGCATGAGCAAGTAGAGTTCTCACTCCTTCCAATCTAGTAACAAGGGCAAATTTCTCCCCATAGTCAATTCCTTCTTCTTGTGCATATCCCTTGCAAACTAATCTTGCTTTGTTTCTTGTGACTTCACCATTTTCATCTAGCTTGTTTTTGAATACCCACTTGGTACCAATCACATTCTTGTCATCTTGTCTAGGAACTAGACTGCATGTATTATTCTTCTCTATTTGTTCAATCTCCTCTTCCATGGTTTTGTACCAGTCAACATCTTCTATTACATATTTTCCTATTTTGGGTTCCTTCAAGCTCAGAAAACATGTTTCATTTCTCAAATTGTTTCTTGTCATTGTTCTTGCATCTTTATCTCCAATGATTTAAGCAATAGGATGGTGTCTTTTGACATACTTATACAATCTTGGTTCAACTCTTGTTTCTTCATTTTATCTTTCAATTTCAAAATCATTGTGTATCTTTTTCAGGTATCTCAGCATCTCCTTCATGTATATTAATCTCAAAATCAAAATGTGCATCCACTTTATTTTGTAACTCAACATCTAAATGTAGCTCAATTCCTGAATGCAACTCAACATTCATAGGTTGTGACTTAGCAATCATTGTAACTTGTTGTTGATTTGAAATTTTATTTGTAACATCTTCTTCAATAGGCATATATTCATAAAAGAATAAAAATGATTTCTATTCTTCTAGCTTATTCCTAGGTTCAGCCCCATGTACTTCTGTATATTCATCAAAATTTACATTTTCACTTTCCACAATTTTGTTAGTGTTAGTATTCAAACACTTATAACCTTTACTTATTGTGGAATATCCTAGGAATATATCTTCCTCACTTTTTTCATCAAGCTTTCCATTCCTAACATCTTTAAGAATGTAATACTTACTTTCAAATACCTTAAAGAATTTTACATTGGGTGAGTATCCATACCATAGTCTAAAAGGTGTTGAATGAGTACCTTTCTTGATTTGCACATGGTTCAAGTTATAGACAGTTGTGCTTACAACTTCTCTCCATTATTTCAGAGCAACATTCTTCTCCATCATAAGTGTTCTAGCACAATCTATTATAGATATGTTTATCTTTCAGCTATTCCATTTTGTGGAGGGGTTCTAGGGGTAGATGTCCATCTTTTGATTCCTCTGTCATTGTAGAAAATCTCAAATTCACTTGATGTAAATTCTCCTCCTCTATCAGATCTCAAACATTTTAGACTTATACTTATTTCCTTTTCAACTCTTGCCAAGTACCACTTAAATATTTGAAAAGCATCAAATTTTTTTTTCAAAAACATAATAGTCATCATCTGAGAGTAATTATCAACAAATAGCATTATGCACTTATAACTTTGCAACTCAATTGGTCCACACAAGTTAGTATGAACAATCTCTAGTATTCCTTTAGAGGTATCAGTTTTACTCTTAAAACTTGACTTTGTCATTTTTCCTAACTAAGATTGTTTGCACATTACATTTATCAGGCTTCTTCAACTTAGGCAAACCCCTAATTTTCTTCATGTTACTGATACTAACCAAGTTGTCAAAATTAACATGACATAACCTTTTGTGCCAAAGCCATACATCATCAAATTTTACAACAAGACAAGTAGCATCCTCTATATCAAGATATAATAGATTACTTCTAGTTTGATCACCTTTTCTAATCAATTCCCTATTTGTGTCATATATCTTAGTTATCTTGTTTTCAAATTCAACCTTGCATCCCAAATTGTTCAATTGTGACACAATTAACAAATTATAGCTTAGTCCTTCAACATAGTAAGAATTGTCACATGAAATCTTATCTGTGAGTTTGATAGAACCTTTTCCCTTTATCAAACATGGTGCATTATTACCAAATCTTACATTATTTCCATCATAACAATTTAAGGTAATAAAAACTTACTTTTGTCTTCAGTCATGTGATGTGAGAATCCACTATCAATGGTCCATCTATCATTTTTGTTCACACAAGTCACAAGTGCAATTGCCTCATCTTCATCAGATTTTTCCTTTATTGCAACATACACCACTTCATCATCATGTTCATCAGAATCAACCCTTGTTTCCTCTTTAGCAATATAGCATGAATTTTTGCCTTTATCTTTGTAATCTTTGCTATCATCTTCTCTTCTAATCTTGTACTTGTCACCACCCCTATAATTTTTCTTCTATGTACATCTTACAGCAATATGACCAACCTCATTGCAATTGAAACAAATGATGGGTAACTTACCTTTGAACTTGCCTTTACCTCTCTGGAATATTTTTGCCAGTAGTGCTTCCAATTTTTCAACATCTTCCTCATCTGTATCACTATCACTAGGCACATATTTTATCTTTCTCTTCTTTTGCTTCACCTCATCAAAATCTTTCAACAACAACTTAGCTTTGAAAGCATATCTAAGACTCTCAAGTTTTTAATTATCAAAGTTAGATAGCTCAAAAGTAGTGAGTCTACCTACCATAACTTCAAGGGTTAGATTATTTCCTAGAATACATCTCAGTTCTTGAATTGCAAAAACTCTAATAGCATAAATAGGCAATAATGTTCTCAAGAATTTTCTTAACACAATATCATCATCTATCTGACTAGTAGCTCCTTTAATTTCACTAACAACTTCTTTTATTCTAGCAACATATTGAGCAATATTCTCACCTTCCTCCATTCTCATATCATCAAACTTACCTCTAAGACTCTCATATTTGGCTCTTTGAACATTTTTTTCTCCTCCATAGATGTTGGCTAGGGCATCCCACATTTTCTTTACACTAGCAAGACCTTTGATATCATCAAATTCAACATAGCTTAGAGAAAAGGCAATCTCCAACATTGAATAATTATGTTCTTTCTTCTCCTTCATATCTTCAATAGTTAGGACTCTAGCTAGATCACCATGTTCCACTGAGATGGTAGATTGTGCATGATCTCCAAGTTCTCCAAGGTGTAGCTTCATCAAACTTTTCCATGTAGGAAAGTTATCTCTATTGAGCTTTTGTACTTCTCTTTTAGACATCTCAATCTTTGTGCTTCTAGTACCTTAAAACTAGTCCTCTTAAGCAGATGGATCTGATACCAATTGTTGAAATATTTTAGAATAACTAAGAGTGGGGGGTGAATCAGCTATCCAAGGTCTAGATGTATAAATAAAACTTTTTATAGCTTAGTGAACCCATAAAACATTCATATTTATGCATGCATCCATAAGATTGTGCAATCACTAAAACTTGTAAGTTACTGTCAAATCAACTTACAGAAATGTAAAGCATGAAACATGACAAATTCATCAACATAGTTGACATAATGATTTATGTGGAAACCCAATTTGGAAAAAACAACTAGTAACATGCTACTCCTTTTCACTCCTCTAAAGTGATGCCCTCTGAAAGGCCAACCTTATTAAAAGTTACAATACAAACTATTAAATGTGACCCAGTTAAGGGATTTCAATCACCCTGTTAGAAGTAAGCCTTGTTAGAGGAATTTAGGCCATTCACTTGGAATGTTACTCGGTTAAATGATTTACAAATGATTGTTAGGTCAACCTTACTGCAAAGGATTTACCCTAGACTGATACAATTGTTAGAGAGTAATAGTAGAGCTTTGATCTGATGCAACTTACAACTTCTCTTGTAGATTACAGATCTCTATTAAGTCCCGAATTCTACTTGGCCTTCATACTTTGGACCTCTGATAGCTTGTTTACTCTTCAAGCATTCATCTCCTTAAGACTTCTTGATTAACATGTCATTGCAGACTCTTCTCTTAGGTCACTTGATGGAGCAAAACCCTTAACTCCTTCTCTACCTTAGGTTCTTGCACATGACAACTTTTCTTCATGACCATACATTCATATAAATAGGAAATTAGGATATATTCTCACTCATTTTCCATCATCCAAATTAGAGTTCAAATGGATTAGGTAGGATACAATGCATCTACCCCATATCTCATATCTCTTCTAGAAACTTCTCCTAAAATCCATTTAAATTTTCCTTAAAATGGTTTATCTCAAATTCTATGCCACTAGCTCATTAACCTTATCTTCCACCCGGTTCAAAAAATTCATGAAAACAAACTTGTTGCCTTAGATTCAACAAATCTTTGATCTTTGTTGCTTGGCATTATCAAACTTCTGATTCTCAGCACATACTACGTTGCTTGGCATCTACTATGAAATCACTTAACATCAACTAAAGTCCACTAATGCTCAACATCAACTAAAGTTTACTTGGCATCCACTAGAATTTTTCTTTTACTTGGATCCAACTAACTTTCTACTTGGCTTGCACTGACTTTTTTTGGCACCTACTATCCACTCTATCAAGCTTGGCAGACAAACTTTATGTAACTTGTTCTTCTAAACTTTCTTAGTGTAACCAACATTTGTAACCTTAAGTAGATTATCAATACATCATGTCGTCACTATCTTAACTAATCCTTGTACTTCATTACATAATCATAACTCAATCTTTCCTCTAGTTTCTTTTGTTAGATCTTATTGATCAAATCCTTTTCATCAATCAACTAAGTGATAGTACTTGAATCTTATAAGAATTTGTCTTACCAACAAATAGCAGGTTTGACATTAGTGACAAAACAATGATTGAAATACATAATCTTCTTCAACAATCTCCCTCTTTCAATGATCTCTTTCAACAATGATCTTTTCAATTAGATCTCAACACATCTATATTCTCTATTTTTCATATCCTGGGAATAAACATCCAAAATGTCAACAGCTTGAGCACTCAAGCATTCAAGCATTCAAGAATTCTAGCATCTTTCAAATAGATTCATCCATTGAGGATCAAGGATTCAAGCATTCAATAAATTGAAGGATTTTATCTTCAAGATATCCTTCAATCCATTCAAGATCCTTCATTGCATCTTCTACATCCATTCATTTGTATTCTTTATCCAAGTCAATTAGTAAAGAGATCTCATTGCATTCAATTTGAGAGATCTTACTATTGTAACATGAATTCATACATTTACTTTAGATTTTTTCAATTCAATTATTTTAAATCAAGGTTAGTTCCTGAATTGGGGTTTTACTAAGTTAAACCCCCCCATCAACAACAAAAACCCTTTTTTATTCCAAGTTATAGATCTCAAACCAGTGAATAAGTTGTAAACTTGGATACCCATTTCAGATTTCTTTAAATTTTTGAAATCATAATCTACATCAAATATACTTCTACAAGGTCTTAGAGGTCACCCTTATATTCAAGGTTGTGGAGGTCACCCTCTCAAATATAATTAACCCTTGTCAGACCACCAAACAATTTTTGGGTTTCACATATTTCAACATTTCAAGCCCAGATTTGATGTTATTTATCAGTTTTGGATAGCACAAAAAGCATAAAATCTTATCTAAAAGGTGTATCCTCTATCTTTTTTTTCATTTCAGCATATCTACTTATTCCATTTAAAAATCTTTCCCTGGCTCTCATTATTTCATAGGGTTTCCAAGAACTTTTGCATATTTTCCACTATCTTACCCCCCTAAATCTAGCTTGCATTAGTACTCACTTGGCTAGCACTAATATCTCTAGATCTATTCATTTATAATTGGTATTTAAATGATAAATTTACTTGACTCCCTCTTTTATTTGTGTAAGTTTAGTTATGCAATGAACATAGGGTTTATATCCTTGATTCACATTTCCCCCTTAACATCTTTAGTTAAGTTGACTTGTCAACTCTTTCTTTTGTGGTGTTAGATCTATCTTTGCATGCTTTATATATTCATAGTACTATATTATGTGCTTTGTGATTTAGTTCATATCATAAGGTTAGATTTATTTTGTGCATGAGCTTTATTACCTTAAGTCCTACTTATAATATTTGAATGTTAGGAGAAATTATAGACTTAAGAATCACTTTGATTTGGATTCCTCTTCTCCTCTCTTTACAAACCTTAGCGATCCTAGGGTTTCTCATGATTCTAATATTTCTATAGGGTTTCACTGTTTTCACTCATCTCATGATGAGAATGAGGCTTTAACGATTCCTCTTAACAAGTTGATAATATTACTACTGAGATTGATAAAATGCATGGTTGGCTTCTTCAAGAGAATCACAATGATAATACTATTATTTCTTTTGATGATCTTAAGAAATTTATCCATCATGATGAACATGGATTAAATATTTTGTGTGGTCTTACTCACCTTGTCCATTCTCATGTTAAGCCTTTGGTTCAAGTCACATCTAAAATAGGAATGGCTCCACCTATCACTACTCTTGAACCTTCCTTGCCTATTTCCGCATCTATGTCTAGCATTCCTACTTATGTTTCTCTCATTGTGACTAATTATATTCAATTGTCTAATCCTCCTATTAGTAGTCTTCTTATTCATTCTTTTCATGTAAATGGTCCACCTACTTCATTTCCTACTTCACACCCTTCATAAAATAGTGTTCCTTTCACTTATCCTAATCCTTCTATTGTGACTCTTAGTGTCCCACCTTTAGTTCCTTCTATTTCAGCTAATTTATACACTCTTCCTAGTGTATTGAATGTGTCAGAGCCACCTATTTGCTCTAATGATTTCACTGTCATTATTCTTGCTCAAACAATTTCCTTTTTACTACAACAACTTGCTTCCTTTACTCAATCTAAGTTTATGTACCTTCATCTGATATGGGAAGTCCTTTTT
Organism: Cupressus sempervirens; assembly: GCA_028749045.1. Classification (NCBI taxonomy): domain Eukaryota; kingdom Viridiplantae; phylum Streptophyta; class Pinopsida; order Cupressales; family Cupressaceae; genus Cupressus; species Cupressus sempervirens. Next base: position 889,884,180 of record CM053785.1, on the reverse strand, counting down.
CTTTTGACATTATCCATACTTTCTTGTCCTCAATAATTTGATATGCCTCACCTTGATACTTATAATGATAAAGGTGACCCTATGACTCATCCTAAAACTTTTCAAGTTCTATATAGTGATTACACTCATGAGCATAGGATTTTACCTAAGTCATTTTCTCACACCTTTCATGAGAAATATTTATAATGATATTTCTCTTTGTCACCTTATCCTATTGATTCCTATTATAAACTGTCTAATGCTTTTATCCAACAATTTCATAATAGCATTGGTCCTTAAATGTTTTTGACTAATTTGATGCATTATAAACAAGGTCCTAAGGAAAGCATGACTAATTTTATTGGTAGATTTAAGAATTTTCATTCTCAAATTCATTATCAAGTGCATCATACTGATATTCAACATATAATATGTTTATTGTTAATTTACAAAAATACATTAGAGATAAGATTCTTCTTATTGAGTTTCCTTCCTTTTCATAACTTTGTGCAACACTTCATCATTATGAATTACAAGTGAGTCAGTTTTAGAGAATCGCTCCAATGGCTCATGTACCCACTGATAAGAGTGTTGTTGCACCTAATCATTAGAAAATCCAAAAACCTAATAACTATATCAAGGCTAACAAAGCCACATACAAATTAGATGAACAAGTAGTTGTTGCATCTCGAGGTATCATAGCTTCTTCCTCTATTTTTTGGATGAATCATAAGTTTAATTCTCTTCTTAAATCTTTACATTATATTATGGTAAAGTTGGTTAGTTCTAATATTATTGCACTCCCTCCTGTCAGACCAATTCATCCTTCTACTACATCAATTCCACACTTTGATCTTAAGTCTTTTTTCCAATATCATCATTAGCCTAGCCATGATACTGGGGTGTGTTATACTCTAACACATAAAATAGAAGATTTTATTGATTCTGATGCCTTATCTATTAATAGTCATGATAATGGAAATAGATATGTGGCACCTCCTAATCAAAATTTTCAAATCTACACCAATTGTCTACCTTAGCATACTACTAATACCATTGTTCAACCTTCTTCTTCTACTCCTACTATAAATGTTCCTTATGATACTTTTAGGGAAGAGAATAGTCATACTATTAACACTGTGGAATGTGTAGCTCAACTTCAACTTCCACCTAAGTATAAAGTTCCACCTACATCTAATGATCAACCTAAACTTAGACCTAACTCTAAGTGTACTAGAGCCCTTGCTATTTCATTTAATGAAACCAATGTTTTCAAGGCTCTTGATGGTCCTCTCTATATTGCCACTTAGATTGCTAAATATCCTTCTTATGGGTTTCTTGTTGATCCTACTTCCATGGTTAATTTTATCACTAAGGAAAATTTATATGCTAGAAAATACATCATGATTTCTATGATTCAACTAATACTAGGATTTAGACTTGTAACAATTTTGTGTATCCTCCTCAATGTTCCATTTCTTTGCCTATTGAGCTTTGTGGTAAAGTGGTGAATAGTACCTTTGGTGTCATTCCTACTTATAATCAGCTCCAAGTTAAGCTCGATTTACCTTGGTCAACTTCCATGCAAACCATTTCATCCCCTATTAATTAGTGCATTAGATTCCCTTATGATGGTGAGATTAAGACAATCAACTATAGTCTGTATCATCCTTCTAGGCCTAGACATTGTACTACCCTTGGTTTATTTTGGTCTTCTACTCCTACTACACCTCCTACTCATCCTGATTATCTTTTTCAATCTTATCAAGCTCATAAATGTTGAGATATTATTGCATTGAATATTCCTAGGGATACCTCTCGTGGTCTTTTTCCTCCACGCTCTACACCTATTTATTTTGACTCTTCTATTTCTAATGGTGAACCACCTCTTGCATCTACTAATCTTTCTATTTTGCTCCCTCCTTCTAGTGTGGTATATCCTTCTAGTATGGTCCCTATTTCTAGTTTGGCTCCTCCTCCTAGAGTGGTTCCTCCTTCCAGTTCTCAACATGTTGTTCCTCTTATTAACCTATTTTTTGATAGTAAGGAACCTATGCTTGTTGATCCTTCTTTTCGCAAGAAATTCTTGGTAAGACTAAGCATAACCAACATACTCATAAATTTCAAAAGAAATTCTAGTCCCATGCTAAATCTCATATACATACTTCTCATCAACCCATGTCTATAAAAGAAGTTAATAATTGATAAGTAGGAGATAATTTCCACTACAAGTCAAATTGTGATATTGTTATTAGGATTTAACTGTGTGATTTTGAGTCAAACTCATTGACCTATGTTTCATGAGTAGTGATTCAATATGAATCCATCTCTCATGAGAGTAAATGGAACACTTAGCACTCATTGGATCTAGGTGATGTTCACAGGGGTGAAGCACCAGGCCTTCCCGAGAGGTCACCCATCCCAGTACTACTCCAGCTTGAGTGCACTTAACTATGGATTTTCCTCCATGGTTAAACCCAAAGCTTTCAAACCCATTTGCAAAACCTTTACCAAGTGTCGTGCACAATTATAATAATGATTAACCTCGTTAAACAATACTATAGTTAACATGCTTTCTTGTGAAATGTAAAAATGAGAAATTTAGAATTTTTATCAATGAATTTCATAGTAGATTACTTGTGATATTGCTATCAATATTTAACTATGTGATATTGCAAATGGGGTTGCAAGCTTTGGGTTTAACCATGGAGGAAACTCCATAGTTAAACGTACTTAGGCTAGAGTTCTGGGATGGGTGACCTCCTGGCAAGTCTTGGTGCTTCACCATTGTGAGCATCACCTCAATCTAATGAGTGTTAAGTGTTCCATTTATTCTGATGAGAGATGGATTCATGTTGAATCACTACTCATGAAACATAGGTCAATGAGTTTGACTCAAAATCACACAATTAAATCCTATATAGCAATATCACAAGAAGTTAATAATACTAATAGATAGATAAATGTGATATTTTTATTTTGGATCCTATTGTTATTAATCTTTATGAAGAGAATATTTTAGATGATGATGAACATGATATTATCGATATTGATGTTTATATTTTAACATTCTTTCTGTGCAACTTATGCTTACATCTGATCTGGAGCATGGTGACTCTTAAGAAAGTCCTTCTTTAGATTTAGCCATTATTCCTACTATGTTGGACACTGCTCCTCTTTCAAGTTATCCACCTTCTATACATACTATTGACCAAGATGGGAGAGGAGGGAAATGTTCTTGAAGTGAGTGCTCTAGCATAGTAGCTTTTTTGTTTGATTGTTTGTTTTGATGTGCTTCCCCCATACTGTGTTTGTTATATGTTTGTTGAGATTTGTTTAGATAACATTTGTTTCTCCATTGGCACACGGTGATAAAGGAATTGAAATGTTGTATAATTACTCTGTTTTTGTCTTATATGTTATGTTGAACATGTGCTAGTGTTCATACTTGTATCCTTACATGTTGTCTTCTTAGATATTTGGCATGGTAGCACCAACTCTTTTTGGTCTCCATGATGGTGGTCCAAAGGGACTCTTCTTTGTAACTCTTACATATCTTTCTTCTATTGTGTTGTAGTTATACTTCCTTTGGGGGATGATGATATTTTATACTTGATCTAATATTTACTTGTTATCATATGATCATACCAACCTCAAAGTTAGTAGATCCCTTTTTTATCTCTATATATATTATGTTCTCATTTCCCTTGGTTTTCTTCTCTTGGGGGCATCTCACAATGGAAATTTCTCTCAATGAATGTACATATACTCTACTAAGGATATTTTTCTATTAAAGTGCTAGGAATAACTTTAACATGGGGGCATACACTATTCTCATTTTTCTTTCTATGATGGAGTTGAAAATACAAATTTTGAGTATGGCTTGGGGTTCTTTATCCCTAGAGGTTATCCTTAAATCTATGCATTGCCACTTAATCCCTTCTTTTTGCACACATTTTGTGAATCCCTTTAGGGATTATTCACTATCCTAAAAATAGATTCTCCATGTACACCTTCAATTTAGCAAGTGAGCATCATTAGCATTGGGTCTCTCTTTCCTTTGCACGCACATATCTTAAATCTAGTGTGTGGGTAATGTGTACAAGCTTTCTTATAAGTCCCATACAAGGGTAACACATCCATAAATATATGTTAAATATTATATATGGGTAACATATACAAACTCAATAAATCTCATATATAGTTAACACATTCAAGCACAATATGTTGTGTCCCATACATAGACAACACATTTTTATTTTATTTTTGTTTCTCTATGATTCACATTGAGATATACATTTCTCATTAGAGATCGAATTAATCAAACTTCGCTCTCTGCTTCTTTTAAGTTAGTAATTTCTCTTTTATTATGATCTTAGGTTTTGCAAAGACTCAATCCCTTGGGGGCTTGATGGATTATTTTTCTCCTTGATTATGATAAGACCATCTCATGTCTTGTTCTATACTTTACCAAGAGTTTGGATCAAGTCCACACTCTCACTAAATTGGAAGCTAAATTTACTATCTTAAATTGGAAGCACTTTAATTGAATGATTATTTAGTACTTATTTAATGCGAGATCATCATCTCATCTCATTTCTCTTCTTTCTTCTCTTTTTTTCTCCTTTCTCTTAGGTGGAATTGGGGTAAGACCTAATTGATCCTCTTTAAAGCTCCTATTTTCATGGCATAAATATCAAGGTAGGATCTAACCATATAAGGCCTCCTTTACCTTCATTCAATCACTCATAATCTATTATCCATGCCAAAATGGTTATATCTTGGATTTTGTACCTAATTCCTAGTATTTGTGACCTATTTCCGGATCCTAGAGGAATTCCAATTGTTATGTGCCCTAGTTAATAGGGACATAGTGTGCCCCTATCAATCAAGGATATAGTGCACCCTTGATGTGTCAATCAAGGATGTAGTGTGTCCCTACTTGGGCCTCATTTTGTATCCATTCCTTGGGTCCCATGTCTAAATTAGTTCAAGGTGTTAACTTCTAGGTAGGTCATCTTGAGGGAGTTAGTCAATTCCAACCCCTTTATAAACCCATCAATTTTCTCCATTTTGTAGATGTCATAAGAATCCATAATCGCAAGCACTTAATTACTCAATAATGTAAGAACTCAAAAATCCTTTAAGAAAAATCCTCCATTGAAGATCAAGGATTCAAGCATTTAAGAAATTAAATGAGTTTATCTTCAAGATCTCCTTTAGCCCATTCAAGATCCTTTATTTCATCTATTCAACTACATTATTGATCTACATAAATTGGCAAAGAGAGCTCATTGCATTCAATTCGAGAGATCCTACTATTGTAAAGTTAATTTGCACATTTACTTTACATTTCTACAATTGAGTTATTTCAATTCAAGGTTAATACCTACACTAGGGTTTGACTAAGGAAAACCCCCCATCAACAACAAAAAATATTTTTTTTATAAGTTACAAATTTTGAATTGGCCAACAAGTTGTAGATTCAATTGTGCTTTTCACCTTTCTTTGGGACTATGAAAATGAAATTTGCATCATATGCATTTCTACAAGGCCGCAGAGGTCACCCTTGCATTCAACATCGTGGAGGTCATCCTTATAGATGGAATTCACCATTGTTGGATCACTAAATAATTTTTGAGTTTTTCCTATTTCAACATTTTAGACATAGATCCAACATTATTTATTAGTTTTGGACAACATAACAAGCATATAATTAGATAAAAAATGTGTATCCTCTATCTTCTTTGTCATTTCAACATGTCTACTTATTCCATTTACCTATCTTTCCCCAGCTCTCATTATTTCATGGGATTTCCAAGGACTTTTTCATCTTTTCCCCTATTCTACCCCACAAGATCTAGCTTGTACTAATGCTCCTTTCTCACTTGGTTATTACTAATATTTCTAGATCTAGTCCTTTAGAATTGGGATTGAAAATATCAATTTCATTGACTCCCTCTTTGAGTTGTATAAGAGTGGTTATGTGATGAACATATGGTTTATATCCTTGATTCACATTTCCCCCTTAACACCATCTTTAAACCTTCAATTGAAATCACAAATCTCAACTAATCACTAATAACTAATCATAACACTTACTAATAATAATAAATCTTGGCTTCAACCCCCTATTGATAAAAAAAAAATACATGTCTCACCTACAGAAAAATTTATTCGTTTCTCAACTAAAAATTACAATATTATAGATTTGAAGTATACAATCAAAATTTAGCTAAGAATTTCTTCAATGCCTCATTCATTAGCCTCATAATAATACTAGGTGCATTTGTCAAACTAAAAGGCATAATCAACCACTCATAAAAACCCTCATTACTCTTGAAAGTAATCTTTTATACATCTCTTCCTTTGATTTTGATTTGATGATAATCGTGCTCTTCAAATCAATTTTGGTAAACTACTTTACTCCACTTAAATAATCCATAATTTCATCCATCCTAAGTAAAGCCAACCCATACTTTATTGTGATTTCTTTTATAGCTCTAGAAATAATACATATTCTTCAGATTTCTTAGGTGTCAATATAGTAGGTATTGCAAAATGACTAAACATTTATTTGATTAATCATTTTTGTAACAATTCTTGTACGTTGTTGTTCAAATCTTCGTTCTTTACAGTTGTCATTCTATGAAATTCCTTATTTAGTAAATTTACTCCAAAAATTAGATCCATACAATGAATGATACTGCTAATAGGGAGTAATCCATTAGGTACCTTATATGAAATGATGTCCTTAAACTCTACCAGTAATTCCTTTACATCTAGAGGTTTCTCATGCATTGTTCCAAAATAATTTTTCTTAGGAGTCAAAGAAAAAACCATACTTTCTTTCTTTAAGCCATATAGAAATGTTCTTCCTTCAACTAAACAAACTCTTATTATAGTACAATTCACATTCTTAGAGTCTTCTATCAAAGGTAACAATACTTTCTTCATCCCATTGGCTATAATAGTATACATATTCAAACTATCATCATATGTTGTGTTAGTATTTGGGAGTGCTATGTTAGAAATAGGGAATATTGATAGGGGGGGTGAATGGGTGTTTCACAAACTTTTGCCCAACTATGGATATTATTAACAATATTTAAACTTTCATAGATGATCAAACTAAAAAATACACATAAGCATAACACAATGCAACTTATAACACCATTATTTGTTAACTAGGGAAAACCTCAGTGGGAATGGTACCCACAAAATGATCCACAAATCAAAAGTATCTTGTGAAATATATTGACCCTGTTAAGAGTCTATTACATATGTATCGTGTATTTGACCTTGTTAGAGGACTAAACCTTGTTAGAAACCTCAACCCTATTAGGAGTTGTTATTAAAATACAAAAGAGTTCAAGATGAGCACAGTTCTCAAACATTCATATACAATTGTACAATACCATAAATATAGATAGGTACACAAACCTTTTATAGTGTTGATATCTTAAATATTTAATCCATCTTTGTAGTTCCTTCTTTAAAACTATATATATAACGGTTCTACTATGGTCTATAATCAAATTTTCATCTATACCAATCACATAAAGTGTGAATAAAAATATTATATCAATATAATACAATTCCATACAAAAAAACAAAATTCCTTTCCTTTATACCAATTTCTCAATTTTGTCAACCTTGTTGCTTAATGCTTTGCTAAATCTTTTGAATAATCTAGTTTTACGTGTGGGTAAACATCTAGGATATTGTCCCAACATTGTTAAGAAATTATTTTGGTAAACTAATACACTTCCTTAACCAAAAAACTATTATATTGCCTATTACTCTATTATGTCCTATTAACCTATTACTAGTAAATCCTTCATAACTCATACAAAACTTAGTTTTATCTTTAGTGGTCTTAGGCCTATATCATATGATATCCATACTATCTTCATTCAAGTGCAAAAAACCTCATGTGCCTCTAGTGAAGTTTACCAAACAAAATAAATCTTCTAAAACCTATTTTGTTGATATTTACTATGTCAATTTTCTAAATATTTTACCTTTAGACTTCACGAAAAAAATCTTCCATTTTCAAGTAGACTATATGTTTCCATAAATTAAAACCCTAATACATTAGGTTACCCAGAATTTCAACATACTAAGAGGAGGAGGTGAATCAATACTAATAGGTAGCCTACTAATTAAACCAATAATCCAATCAACCTTAACAATAACTTCTAAAACATGAAACAAAAAACTAATATAATGTAGTAAAAGTAAAGAACATCAAACATACACAAAATCATCACACATGACACAATGACTTTTGCACATGGAAACCCTCAACTAGAGGAAGAAAAATATTATGGGGATGACACCCACAAGCCTTTCACTAAAGTAAATTAGATTTCCCTATTAGGAGCTTTAAATATCCTTTATGAGGGTTGACCTTGTCAGAAATGTATTGCAACCTAGGTGACTGGGGATGGGGTGAATCAAGAAACATTTAAAATTCTTTCACTTAATCCACTTTGTTAAGTTGTCTAATCTTCTTGCATGTAAGAAACATAAAGAAGTAAAGTAACAACACCATAATACAATATTTGGTAACCCAGAAACCCTCCAAGTAAAAGGTAAAACTGGGGTGGGGATGACACCTACAATGCTTCATTACTATAATAACAAATTTGGCCAATTAAGGCTTACAATATAATTGATCACTTATGGTGATCTTAATCAGTTAAGAGTAATAAGGATTGTTAGGTCCACCTTGTGAAAGGATTTATACAATACAATTAAGTATGTACTCTATTAGGAGTTTCTGCAAAGGACTATTAGGTCCACCCTATTAAAGGATTTAGGACTGATCTATCTATTAGGATGAATCAGTGGATTGATCTCTAAAATGCAACTCTGATTATTGATGAAGATCCTTTGAAGTAAATTGATCACCTGACTTGATAGATGAGTCTCTTCCTTTTTGTATGTTGATTGTAGCCTTCTAAATATACTTTTGTTCCATGTTCACTAATGCTCTTCCACTCATGATGCAAATTCTTGATGATGTGTTTGGATAAACAAAGTGCCTCATACTTATATCCATCAAAATAATTCCTTCATAGGTCAACTACAACATAATTAGTTCCAAAAACAATTACTAAGACAACTCAATGTTTTAACTTAGGTCCAATGACTTACTCAAGCGATATTGAAGACACTCAAGTAACACTATCACCTTGGCTAACTCTGGCACTCAATTAATACTAGATGCTTAGTTCATATTAATCACTCGATAGACACTTCTAACTCATTTTGCACTGCTCTACCAACTTGATTATCATCTTGGAATACTCTATTAACTCGATTCTCATTGGAGCTCAATAGGACTGTCAATTCAGTTGACACTACAACTCAATGGGAATTATCAACTCGGTTGACACTACAACCCAATTGATACTACTTACTTTCTACAAGGTTAACATTGATATCTTGGTTTCTTTATGAGCTTGGTTAACACCGCAAACTAGTAACTCGATTACTATCAACTTTCCATTATGAGTAAGTATTTTGACACTAATTGAAAATATATCTTGCAATGAGATTAACAATATCCCCCTTTGAAATTAGTGACAAAAACACTTATCATGCACAAGATCTAAAAAAAAACTTCTTCAGTCAAGTTCCCTCTTTGAGTATGCTTTGTTTTGTAGCTTGGTTTGCAATGAAGACTCTACAACTCGGTTTGAATTGAAAACTTTGTTTTTTATTTTTCAATTTATTTATTTATTTTTACATATCTTCCTTGTTGTACATATTTTCTCCTTTCTATACATATCTCCCTTTACATGTATAAATATGTACATTTCCTATACTTTCCCCTTATATACTTTCCCCCTTGTTTTTGTTACAAATTCCAAAATAAAATTTACAAGGTTTTTCCAAAATGAGAAAGAAAGTCATGGTGTACCTTCAAAATCATAGACAAAGTCTTGTCCTGGTTATCTTGTAGCAACTTCAAAATGTGTAGATCAATCTAAAGCTCTGCTGATAACTCGTACATATGATTTGCAACTGTTAGATTTGTATCCTTGACTAGTATCCTTGCATGATCCATTATCTTATGCATAATGTCCATGTGGGGAAGTATCATACCTTGTATATCAACCAATGTTTCCCTTATTCTGGCTTCTTTCCTTAGCAGTTCTGCCTGAAGATCTATAAAAAATATGGCTTTTGTAAAATGATTGAAACTAGAACTTGGATTAAGTGCCAACTAATTTGCACTATCCTTCAAGTCCATGTCAATTGTGTCTAGTTTATCTTTTATTTCATTGGTAGAGTTAGTGGAATCACTCAACTTTACAAATAAAGATACACCATTATTTACAACATTTTCTAATGTAGAAATCAAAGTAGATAGTTCTACTTGATCAATAGTTATTTTTTGTGCTACATTCTCTAGTACTTTATTCTCAGACTTCCTTTCAACTTTCTCAAGAAGTTTGTCCTACCCATTAGTATCCTCATTAAACTTATGTACAATATCAAGAAATTGATAAATGATACAGGATTTTACATTTACTTCTATAGAAGAGCATCGACAAATATTTCTTTGATGTCCTCCAAAAAATTTCTTCTATCTCTTTCAGCCTTTAGCAATTTCTGCTTGGCCCTTCTCTTCCATAATTCTCCCAAAATTTCCATTTTCTTAGTAGATAGATTGGAGTGGTCCCAATTTTGGATCACACTCACTTAATCTAGATCTATGCCATCAATTATCTTTTCTTTTCCTTTGTTCTTGACAACTAAAGAAGGTGTGATCTCTTTGCCTTTGTCAGCTGAGTCCTTTTGTTCCATCTCAATTGAGACTATGGGAGCCTATTGGTCAGTTACCTCTAGGAGAGAGCTTGGTGAAGGTGTAATAGTTGTCACTTCATAGTTTGGTTGAATTGGGTTCAACTCAATATATTTTGGTCAAGTGTTGCCTTAGTTGGAGTACTAGGAAGGGATGCATGACCTCTACAACAATCTTCTCAAGATCAAAATATGCAATTGTCTAAACCTCTAGTAGGTCTCCCTCTTCCTTTATGTCAAAGATTTTCTTCCACATATTTGTTGTGGACTATACAACATCTTATATCTTATTAGACAAAACTAGAAAAGCTTTAAACCTAGGAGTATGTCTTCTTTCATGAGTATTCATTGCCTCCTTGATTTCTTTGTCAAAGAAATTAGGCATTATTTTCCTTCAAGTCTAATCTCTGATATCTTTCTATGTTTTTACTACCTTGACCCAATGGTGAGATTTTTCCTTCAATAGGGCTTTGGGACCTTTTTCAATCTTTCCCTTTAAGTTCAAAAGGGTCATATTTCATTTATCCATCTTCTCAACCATTGCATCTTCAATCTGCTTATGCTCATCTTTGCTTCTTGTTTCATATTTCAGGTATCTAAAATCTATCATCCAACTGTCGTCCTTTAAAATTTTTAGTCTTTGTTAAAAGGTAGGTGATGACTTCTTGAGAGATGATTGGGGAGTTATCTTCGTCTTCATCGTCATCCTCATCCTCAAGTTTTAATTTCTTTCTTAGCCTCCTTGGCTTGGTGGTAGTAAACACAGGTGTAGACCTTGTTGTTCTCTTAGGCTAAGGTTTTGATGGGCTCTTTACCTTCTTTTTGGGAGGTTCTTCTTCCTCTTCTTCTTCATCAATTTCCTCTTCACCTTCCTCTATAAGGAAACTTGGCAAGAAAGAATATAATCATTTCCACATAACCCATAATAGATATGAAATAAACACGGAATTAAAATCCACATGCAAGAGAATAGACAACATACCCACAAAATTGTGACACAAGATATACTCTGGGAAACCCTCATTGAGGGAAAAACCCAGCCTCCAAAAGCATCCATCACCATGTATTATTCAGCAAAAAATACCATTGCAATACAACCATGGAAGCCTTCATGGCCATAGCCACAACCGAGCAAACTATGTGAACAAGCATAGATCCACACATCCCATGCCATGCTTCTAACCTTCACAAATGCTCCCTTGGCTAACCTATCAAACCTTGTCCTGCTCAATTCTTGCCTTTCTCACTCTTACTCTCTACAACAACTACCCTTGTGGTTGCTTATATAGTAGCAAGTCCCAAAAACCACTAAGTGGTATTACATAAACCATGTGCTACCTAACCCACTGACCCCACATTTAATGTTGGGCATTTAATTCTTTTCGCCAATATTAAATAATTACATAAAATATTATCACAATGTTACAATACAACTCATCAAGAATATTCCATGGGAATCTTTACATGTTGCACATCCATCTAAGCACAACATTACATAATAAAATATAAAAATATTATGCAATGTTTGCAACACCCATTATCTCAACATCCTCTTCATCTCCTTCTTCAATTTCATCACCTTTTCCTTCAGTGATCATGAGAGGTGAACCTAATTTTGCTAGTTTCTTCCCAATGCTTTCCAACCTTTTCTTTCCTCTCTTCAAAATTTGAGGAATCTGAATCTCAAGTGAGATTCTTGTCTTAGCTTCCTCATATACTCCAAGATAAGTAGCCTTGGGGTCCACATGCTCATTAATGAGAGCCTTGGTAATGTCTCTTATTTCATCAATATTTACCTTATATGCCAGAGGTTTTACCCATGCAATCCTAGGTCTAGCTACTTGTATATGAACTCTATCATAGTCAACTAGGAGGCATATATCCTAATCATAGTCATCTACTAGTTTCTTAGGGATTCTAAGCCTAGTTTACATCTTCTCCTTGAAGTTATCAAAATATGCATTGATGATTCTTTCAAAGTTCTCACCCATCTGATTTATTAATTCATTAATTTGATCAAAAAATGGGTTATCTTTCTTCCAAACAACATTTCCCTTTGAAGGAAAGAATTTTTGCACATAAAAGAATAAACATGCTAAGAGTGAACCGAACTTACATGAGTTATTCTTAGAGGCTTGAATGCTCTCCATGTTCTTGCTTAGCTGGACATGTTGAAGCTCTACTAGGTCAAAGGATAAGTTCTTCTTCATGACCTTGTATGCTAGGTCCACTGCCTCACATGCCAGATTGTTTTGATGAATTGCAATGTAGATTTTGTATGCTATGACATGGATGCCAAACTTTATTTCCATGTTAGTCACATTGTTCAATTTCATGCCTCTACCATCCCATTCAGTTAGGGTTAGCTTTGCCAGTTCTACCCAACCTAGAGTTTTGGTGGCCTTTGATTTCTCCATCATTGGATACCCAATTATCATGTGAATAATATTCTTTGTGATGGGATAGGTCTTCTCCAACCAAAATGTCATCTCATGAACTCAGCATAGTATAAGCCTAATACATTTGGTTTGAAAATTTCTTGGCATATGGATGATGTGGGTCAAATGCTTGACCTCCAAATGCTTGTGTTCTAGCTTCAACACATTATTTTCACACAATACACCATATGCCTGATCCAACTTGAGATTCCCTAATTCTTGAATAGAATGGTGATAAAATGATCTGACATAGTGTGAATGAGAAGTACCTTGGGATGGATTAATGAGTGTGCTCCTTGTGGATCCTTCTCCTTAGAAATTTCTAGATATAGCTAGAATTTCAGAGGAATGTAGTCAAATAATTTTACCAATATTTTTTAACCCTTTTTGACCTTTACACTGGAAGATGCTACCATACCACTTGGTTGATGAAGGATTTGAAGATGGTGAATTTGCCTAATATTTTCCTTCAACAAAATTTCTCTAAATCACTCTGGGGGCTAGAAGAATGTTGTGCTCTTAAAAAACTCTAAATTTTTGGTGAAAAATAATACTTCAATTTCTTCATTTGATCATATTTTCAATTTTAGGGCCCCATTAACACTCTATACCTAGGTAGGTGAAAGATGCTCAATTTGGTCTTCAACCCTTGAATGCTTGGCTATTACTAATTAACCATGCTTGGTTAAGTTAGTGACTTAGTCAAGTCTATCTACACTCAGTTAGGTCTAAGAGAAAACTCAGTTAGGACTAACAACTTGGTTAGGCCTTAAGGAGTGACTCGGTTAAAACTACCAACTTAGTCAAGTCTAAGACTTTCTTCTGTCCAAGTGCATTTGGTATGTTGATCTGAACTTTCATGCTTGGATGAGTAGAACTAATGTGGAATATGAATTTGATCACAACCCCAATGGTATCTTTCCTGTTCAAGCAAAGATAATTGAATCACCTAATTCATTGCCTTGGGTGTCAATAACCTCACTGATTTCACTTGAATTCTAAAGAGATTTTCTCACCCATTGCTACTTCATTCGTGTCTTGATCTTATCAGCCTTTGATTTATTTTTATATTTGACTTTACCTATATTCATGTAGTTCTTTGCTAGATGACCAAGTTCTTTGCATACATAACATCTTTTGGTAGGTTTTCATTTTTTGAAGTGAGTCCTCATGCAGTTAGCTCTAGTGTGTCCAAACTCTCCACATAGATAACATCTGCACCAAGTGTTGTAACCCCAACCAAATATTTCTTTAGCAAGTTGTTAATTAGGATTCCAATTCTTGGTTCTACACTCTGAAGATTTGTGACCTTGTCTATTTCATGTGAAACATTTTCCTTCAAACTTACTTTTCTCTATGCATCCACTTTCTCTATGTCCATCTTTGTTACAACTATAATATTTTCCATTAAAATTTGACTTTCCATTGCTCCAAAATTTATTTGAAGTGTGCCCTATCTTTCCACAATGATTTCATATAGGTATTTTATTATTTTGATCTCCTTTTTGTGATGATTCTCCTTGTTTAATGTAGCCCAATCATGCTTTCCCTTTGTGTTTATGCTGAGATAGTTCATCTAACTAATCCATTCTTGTTTGTGGTCTCATCATTCTTTCATTGGTTTCTTTTTCAGCCCTAAGGTCATTCATGAGTCTTTCATCTTTTTCCTTAGATTGATGACTTCTTGATTTGCATTATTCAACTGACTTCCATTGTCTTTGATCTTTTCTCTCAAGTTGCTAAACTTCTAATAAGAGAACCTTGCTCTAATACCAATTTTTGGAAATTTAATGCAATTTACGAGACTAGGAGGGTGGTTGAATCAGGAACAACTTAAAGTTCTTTCACTTAATCCACTTTTTAAAGTTGTCTAATCTACTTGCATGTAAGAAACATAAAGTAACAAAGTAACAACACCATAACACAATATTTGGTAACCCATAAACCCTCCAAGTAGAAGGTAAAACTAGGATGGGATGACACCCACAATACTTCACTACTATAGTAATAAATATGGTAAGTTAAGGCTTACAACCAATCACTTCTAGTATTCTTACTCGGTTAAGAGTAATAAGGACTATTAGGTCCACCTTGTGAAAGGATTTATACAATACAGTTAAGTATGTACTTTGTTAGGAGTTTTTTTAAAGGACTATTAGGTCCACCCCATTAAAGGATTTAGGATTGATGATCTTGTTAGGATGAATAAGTGGATTGATCTCTAAAATGCAACTCTAATTATTGATGAAGATCCTTTGAAGTAAACTAATCACCCAACTATGATAGATGAGTCTCTTCCTTTACTTATGTTGATTTTAGCCTTCTAAATATATTGCTCTTCGATCTTTGCTAATGCTCTTCCACTCATGATGCAAATTCTTGATGATGTATTTAGATAGTCATGGTATGCACTTTTGTGTACTAGCTAAAGCACTATGTATGTCTAGTGGACATCACATTCATGCTAGTACTGTAGTAGGTAAACTTGAAGGAGAATGAGAAGTTACTTTGGTTTTTTTGATCTATTGCATGATGATTTTATTGAAAAAGATCAAAATCATGGTATTTCCATCCAAATAATTCCTTCATAGGTCAGCTATGACATAATTAGTTCCAAAAATAATTACCAAGTTGGCTCAGTACTATAACTTGGGTCCAAAGACTTACTCGAGCAATGTTGAAGACACTCAGGCAACACTATCACCTTGGCTAATTTTGGCACTCAGTTGATCCTAGATGTTCAATTCATAGTGATCACTTGGCAGACACTTCTGACTCAATTCACACTACTCTTCCATCTTGATTATCATCTTGGAATACTTTGTTGACTCAGTTCTTACTAGAGCTTGGTAGGACTGTCAACTTGGTTGACACTACATGTAATGCTCGACTTGGAGATCCTTGGAACAAGGTTTCAATTCAAGCCAAGATAAAAAAAAATTTACAAGTATGAATGCACATGAAAACATCATACAGGGATCACAAAGATCGCAACAGAAGACTTCACCACAATCTCAACAACCAACAAATCTCTGAACATCACTAACAAATTTACCAAAACAATCGAAGATGAAGAACATAAAATTGAATTCGAATCAAACACATTCTGAATTTAAAATGTGACACCAAAGGATTGAAGAACACCTAAGAGGGTACCCCAAAAAACTCTCAAAAAGTTTAGATCAAACTGAAAAGTGCCTACTGCCCGCCTGTACAGGTCTTTGCAAAAATCCATGCGATACTTTAATACAACACTGGAAAGTATCGTGCGACATTCCTAAAGAAGGAGGGTGACACTTTCAAGGATTGGGTGATACTTCTCTCAAAGGCATGTGATACTTTAAGGGTATCATATGATAGTTCTTACAAGGAGGTTGGATACTGGAAAGTATCGCACGATATTTCTCCAAGAGCCATGTGATAGATATAAGGGATGCATGAGACTATTTCAATGGGCATGCAATACAATATTGTATCACACCATGCTGATAAATGGTTACCCAGGGAACTCAAGAAACACTTAAAGACAAACAACAGACTAAAATTGAGTTCAAAAACTCCACACCAGGGAGTATCAGATCCACATAGATCAAGGAGCGAACACTCGAGTGCATAAGCAACAAGATGCCATGAAATAGGAAAGAGGAACATCTATCCATCTAAACCAAAGCAATAAAGAACGTACTGAAAGAAACATTATAGTGAACATAAAAAACATAGCAATGTATAGAAATAACATCGCAATGACTGAACAACCAAACTAAGTATGTGGTTCCTCCCAACCGTCAATAGCATCATAAGACCATCATGGATCCTAGCCATCCCTCATGCATAACATCCAAGCCACCGATTAGATTTCCAGTACTATCATAATAGGGACGTCACTATTAAAACATGCTACAATATAAGCACAAAGAAATCTAACATGCTAGTAGTAAAGCATAAGATAATCCTACAAGTAGTTAACATCACCTATCACTTGATAAACATCAATAAGCAATAGATAAACCAACAAGGAAATTCACATCATCTAAACATATGCTAAACATCATAATATAGGAATGCATCAAATAAACTAACATCATCTAAACACGATATCCAAGCATTCCAATGAAAGCATAAATCACAAGAAAGCATACTCTGAAACTCGAAGTACTAAGTGAAAACATCTAGCAATGGTCGCACTAGGACAAAAGATCATCTACGTACATCGATCCCTAGTAGTGGTGAAGGTAGCTATGCCTCCCAACCATGTGGCACCCATAGGTCCACACCCACCGTGTTGATAGAGATAATGTTCAACCACAAACACAAACAAAACAATCATCCATGGCTAACACTCATGCTAGACAGTATGATGGTTGTAACCAAGAACCTAAGACAATGCAAGGAGTATAGGTCTTGGTTAGACACTCAATAGGCTACTAAGTAGGGGTTGACATCATGGAGAGTTGTTTGGCATCAAAAATTCCAAGCTGAGACTTATGCAGATTCAACATCCCTCAATGGAAAGGCTCTAGCACTCCACATTTTTATTATCTTAAGTTTTATTACCACTCACACATTTTATTTAGTTATCACTTATTTAAAACTTCCTCCGCCAACCCTCTAGGCACAATGATCACTAGGCTGCAAAATAGAAGCACCCTCCATATGCTACCCTACCCTACCCATGCTCATCCTACAACAATTTCCCATGGGCATGCATACTCCCATCCCAACCCCAATGATCACAACTTCCAGAAGTACTATAGAAGATTGGGCCTTGCAAGTCACCTGACAAATGTACTCGTGTGTGGTGCACCACCATCATGAAGATCAAAACATAAGGACATGATGAGAACACAATGCAAAAAAAAACACCCAACTGAAAGCAACTTGAGAGGATGGATTCTACACAAATCCCAAAGCCAATAAAACCATACATCATGAAATCACTCTACCAGCCTCAATCCCGGAGTATGGATTCTACATGAATCCCAATGATGCAACAAGACCAAACATCATCAACTCACTCAACCAGCCTCAATCTAAGAGTATGGATTCTACATGAATCCTACTGTCTACAAAACAATAACCAAGGTCTAAGAGAAACCATAACACCAAGTACAAAATCACTCAACCGAAAACAAAGTTAGGAGTATAGATGTGCCACACATCCTAATGCAAACACAAAAATGCAATAAAGGTCTGACTGATATCCAAATGGATAATCCATGTCCACGACCCAAATCATGCCAAGAAAATCCAAGAAAACAGGGCAGCATGTAAAACGAGGTAAAAACTCCAAATTTTGGAAAACTTAAAAATTAAAACCCATTTGACCTTTGGGTAAAAAAACTCCAAAAATTCAAAAATAAATAAGTTCATACACCGTATGCAAAAATAGCCAACATAATGGTGCAAAACCCCAAACCCTCATCTTGAAAAACATGGAAATATTCGTACCTGCCCAACCGGGTAGAACTAACATACAGAAACAGAGGAGAACACTAGTTCTCAGCCTCCAAACAAATGGCTACCAAAAATAGAAGCAAAAACGGAGCTAAAACCATAAAACAAGAAAGTCCTACTTCACAACCAAAAGGGAAAAACGAGAATCTAAACCTTAAAATAAATAGCTCACAGAAGCAGCTGAAAATTGCGCCAATCCAAGGTTTCCTCGAGTTGGATCCAACGAGCTCAACCTCGCGATAATCCCATGCCTATAGCTCCCACAAAAAAAAAAAATAGTAAATCCTCATGAAGATAATGTGAAACTCTAAATGCACAGACATACTTACTGGTCTAATCACATAATGCAAATGAGTTCAGATTTAAAAATCACTGAAAGGTTTAATTTAAACATTAAAAAAATAAGGATACATGGACCATACAGGGATGACATTGGTAAAATATGAATAGTTGAATCACTAACTCCATGTGCCACTACCAAGGATATAATTCCTGCACACTAAACAACATGATCAAGTGCAATTGCATATAATAACACGGCCAAAGAAATAAATGCATTAAATCACCTAATTTAACCATTTATTTAATTACATTAAAATAATCAATTTACATCACTCACATTCGCATAAAGCATAACAACACAGGAATGAAGTAAATAACCATAGCATTAAATCCATCACATAATATAATCAATGATATGTCCAAATACCAAATAACTAGATATCATCATAAAACACACTATCATCTCAAAATGGCATCATCATGCAATATGATCAACTAAGAAGCATAGTAGTCTAACATCTATGATACTGAAATCAAGGTATAACATCCGACCCTTAGGTCCTCTCAAAAGTAAAACATAAGTAGATATCTACATCACATAACCAATGAATCCAACATGGATAATATATTTCTAATTACTTAAGCATTTAATAATGATTGTTTAAACAACACTTAAAGGCACTTAAAAGATATAAGTGAACACAATCATAAACATGACTAACCACTACTACGGGAACCTAGTCCAATGTAGCATGGTAATAGTACACAATGCAATCTCTACACACATCTCAGGGTAATCATAGAAAAACCTCATGATACCACATCGATCCTAGTAAGCATTGGCACAAACTTCAGTGAACCATAAATCACATCATAATCTCATAAATCAATCAAAGCATAATCAAAGCAACTGATATAAAAACATACATCAAATCACCTCTATGGTCTAGACCACTCATGGTCACAATCATGATCCATCACAACAAAAGATCAACAAGGTTGCATCCGCTAGGATGACTTACAAAAGTCAAATGGGAGAGGCATTACACTACAACTCGGTGGGAACTATCAACTCAGTTGACAGTGCAAACCAGTTGACATCGATAGCTTGGTTCCTTTATGAACTCGATTAACATTGTAGACTGGTAACTCAGTTACTACTTACTTTCCATTATGACTAATTATTTTAATACTAATTGACATTATATCTTACAATGAAGATGAAAAAACCTAATTAATATTATCTTTTGCACTATTAGGAGTACAATTTGATATTTTATGATCTACCTCACTAAATAATTTAGAACACCTTCTAAGTGCCCAATTAGTTATGGTATTTATACAAATAGATTGATTGAGGCTCACCCACTTGAGGGATTTTCTTAGATGTAACTATTAGGAATGTAACACTCCTTGCTTGTTGGATCCAATTTTTTACTATTTTGTAAATCTATCCTATGTTCAATGTTTTTACTCTTCTTTTATTTCAACCCTAATAAGCTACAATACCTTTACCGAATGCAACCAACACTTCAAAACAACTCTTTTCTATAATGCTAATGATAATCCTTTATAGAAACATTATTTTCCCCCCTTAATTGAAACCATTCATTCAAAATTCAATCTTTGTGTACATTTACCACAATCAATTCACATGGTTTGATGTCATAATACACTTTCTTTTACTGCATCAATCATTTTAGGGTTTACATGTATTTTCTCCAACAATAGTCAAAATATTTTTGACAAATTTTAAACCTCCTCTATAAATCTTCCTTGCCTATGTAATTTTGATCACCAACTTCCACCTCAACATATCCTCAACCATTATGACATGTCACATTACCATTAGATCTTATCTAACTACTCATATTGATCATTGATCAACAATACAAGATTGATAGTCCAAGAACATAAACTCTTCTTCCTCAACATTGTTATTCATGGGTCCTCACTCTCTTGTCATCCTCTTGAGTCAAGATCCTAACCATAGTTCATTATGATCCTATATATTTTGTACTTATGATTGCACCATTTTATTTTTACTATACATTGATCATTATCACAACAGTCTTATACTCTATGTCTTTTTGTCCACCAATTATTGGACCTGTCTATTTTCCCTTCAACTGATCATGGGCATTTCTTAGAGATCATTTTCTTAACTTGTCGATTACTCCATTCACTTTATATGACTAGGTTTCCATCAATGACAACAAAATATATCTGTGCATATAACTTCTTCACTAATTTGATCATCGTTCATCATATTGTCAACAATTTCCCCATCATAATGGCAATAATTTCCCCCTTTGGAATTTATATAAAACCCTTAAAACCTTATTTGAAAATAGGTGCGGCACCTATAAACACCATTCTCCACTTATCAAAATTAAACTCCCCAAACATTGTACACTATACTTGTTCTCCTCTTTTTTATTTTCATATTCTCTTCTCCCACTTTGTCAATAGTCACAACAGTAATAGGATTTACCCATTTGTTTCTTGTTCTACCATTCTATAAAATATTTTCTTATCATTTTTCTTTTTTGAATCCAAAGACATATCCCATGACCTCTTCAAATGATTCATGGAAATGATTTGTCCATACAATTGTTTTTCCAATCTTCCATAGAATGTAATGAACTCATGTCAAGTAGTCCAATGAGGACTACTACTTCTTGGCATTATGTTGCATAACTTCTACATTGGAGGATATATATGATTGTATCTCTAGTAGCGTGATTACCCTCTTCTCTTGTTCATCTTGTTTGTGGGTATGTGGGAGCCACAAAGTGGCGATGCGAAAAAAAATGCTTTCAAATATCCAAAAGCACTTAAAAAATTATTTTGGATTTTTCCCACCAATATTAATACCAAAGGAAAAAAAGTGTCAAGCCATATTGGGTACCTAAAACCAACACATGTAATATGAAATCTGAACCTCGCGTTTCCTCATTTCTTACCATTCTATTTGTTGTTTCTAGGTAAATTTATCAGAAAGATGTTCAGAGTTTTCATAAATTTTAACCATTTTATCACTAGTACTTTTTTGTTTTTGGTTTTTATTTCTTTTCATTCATTTGTTATTATTAAAAATAGGTTTTTTAGTGAAAATATATGTGTTTTGAATTTTTTATTATACTTTTTTAATTCAATTTATAATTTTATGTTTTTTTGCAATTTAATCAGGCATGGTTGATACCAACCAACATCTGAACCCTACCCCACCAAACAATGACCCTGAGTATATTCCACAACCACCTCTAAATGATTTGTTACTACCTCAAAACCCTCACCAAATTGAATATTTGATTGAAGAAAATCTAAAAGAATGGTGGTGTTCCCAAGAGGCACATAAAAATATCCTTACATTTACTCTCATGCTATCCACCCTAAACACTATTGTGGATAATATTGAGACACTTTTTGAGCAACATAATGTCACTTTGCATTAGCATGCAAATATGCATGCCTAGTTTTAATGGGATAGATTATCATGGGGTTGCAACCCTTAACATTACTAAAAAGAAAAAGAAACCTATTTGTGAACCCTGAAATTGGACTAAAATTTAACCTCCAAAAACCCAAATTATCCATAAATTGGTGCACCAGTGAAGCAATGCATGCAAATTTTTGGGATCATGTGTGGATTATTTTTAGTTTAAACCACCACACATCAATATGAAGATTCCCTTCTATTTATTGATAAAATTGTATGTTGAGTTTGTGAAAGGGCACAAAGTGAATTATTGGAGCATGAGGCCCAACATGGGCATAGGAGAAGGAGCTTCATAGGATAGACCAATTTCCTAGTAGAATAAAGTTCTCACTTATGTCCCCCCATTGATGTCTCCCCATCTTCTAGTGCAAAATCTTGATGTCATCATCGAGGCTAGCCCAGTGGCTATTACTGTCATCAATAGATTGAGTAGTCTACTAGTCATGTAGACTAAGTTAGTTTTGTCTCCTTGTGTTGATGATGTTGGCACAAGTAAATTGGCCTGCAACTCACATGTATGTGTGTCTCATACTTCCATTATGTGTAAGAATTCATGCCTAGGTCCCTTGAGTGATTTTTATTTTTAGTTTTTTTTGGGAATGATGTTACAATAGTCATGGCTACAAAGACTATAGCATTTCCTGCCAGAGACAAGAAGGGGTAGGCAGAGTCATGGTTTCCTTTTGTTATGGTAAGTCTATATATTTAATATATCATAGTGTAGTTAGTTTATAATCAATATTTATATTAGAATAATTTTTACAACTACACACTTATGTATATGTATGTGATTCCTTTGTGTTCAACTGATGACTAAGGAGAACATGAGACAAGTGGACAATGTCACATTCTTGACCATTACATTTGTCCTTGAGACCTCGATGGTATATTTTTTTCTTACTCATTACATTCTTCTTTGATATTTAATTATACATCATTTCTCATCTTATGTTTGTCTTGCAGGTTTCACCTATTAGTGGGGGGGAATGTGAGGGGGTTGAGCCACAATGCATTGATAACGGGAAGGTAATTAGGCATTTTGAAGTCATTAAATGCATATTTGTATTATTACTTATTTATACTAATGAAGTGTTATTGAATTGTTTATTTTATAGAGGTTAGCCTTTGATGATGTTGGACATAGATTTTCCAACCTAGACCCTAAGGCATTTCATTTTGTAGTCAAGTCCTTGTTGTATGCATATTTATCATTTATTTCATATTTTTATTTATTTATTGAGATTATATATAACTAGTTTTTATATAATTAAAGCAATATATTTGACTCTCGTAGGTGACACCAATAATGATGGAGGGAGAATGAGAAGTTTTTGTATCTTTGTTGACCTAGCTAACACTTTCAAAGGAAAGTTCACTATAGGTAAGTTTTACTTTTAATTCTTGTATATGTTATAAATTTGTTATTCTATCATTAATAATGTTATAGGATAACTCATATACTAATCTCACAACCATCTCAACATATATAGGTGATGCAGGGAGGCTGGAAATAACTAAGGCCAATAGGCACACTCAGCTACACAAACCACCATGCAAGAGTTATCACAAAAAAAGCAAACACAAAAGAGAACATCATCATAGAGAGAGAGAGAGAGAGAGAGAGAGAGAGAGAGAGAGAGAGAGAATAATACTCTTTATTAATTCATGAACATATCATCATACATGCCCAGCTATAAGTCCTTGTAGGTTATAGCCAAAGATAAAATACATTCATGATCTAAGATTCAGCTTCAAATTTGCACTTTCTAGATCTGCTCTCCAATCATCTCTAAAAATTGCTCTAGCTCTAAGCCTAAACACTCTATTTATACTAGCCAAAATGGCTTATAGATTATTCTAGAACATACATAATATAAAAGTTGGCTCTTAGCAAATACCCATCATGAAAATAAACCTAACATTAAATACTTGAAGAGCCACAAGTCGGCCTACATCAGAAATTAAATGTCTAGAAATTGATGTCTGAGAAAAATCACAATGTTTCCTAGCTCTGATTGAACTAGAACATGTGCTTTGAACTATGGGTATTATTTTATGTCCTCTATAACCCCTTAAGTCCACAAAGGCTGATTCACCAAGGATAAGTTCACATGCATCCAGAAGTCAACCATAGAAAACTATCACATAGAACTTCCAAAAATTGATACTCTAGGAGAATCTCCATATCTCCAAACTTATGAGGAATTAGAATTTGTTCCTTTGATACAAGGAATTAATCTAGGCCCTCTATAATCCTTGAAAATTTCATCCTCTCATCCATTGCATAAAATTAGTTGGATGGTCTGCAACAGGCACCTAGAAACTAGAAAAGCATAGTTTCAGTAGAAAGGTAAAAATTGAAAACATGCACGATAGCGGTGCAACTCAGGATGCTCTTGCATCAGACAACCAAGGTTGGAAGAAATGATTCTTCTAAATCACTGAGATTTCACAACCTAATCTAAATCCAACTCAGATTGAGAAATCCATGAAGCATCTTCCATAGGTCTGTTCTTCCACTTCACCAGATATTCATAATAATATTTTCCCCTTGTGCTCTTACCAACTCTCTGATCCAATATTTGTTCAACTTCTTCATTCTTCTTCTTAGGATAGTCCTCTGATATAATAACTTCATCATTTGACTCATGATACTTGTATAAATCAACAACATTTAATATAAGAGATATATCCATGTCATCAGGTAACTCAATTTCATAAGCATTTTCACTATCAAATTTCTTCAAGATCTTACAAGGTCCGAACTTCTTCATCTTCAGCTTACTGTATGTTCCAACTAGAAATATTCCCTTCTTCATTTGACCCATCAACTCATCACCAACTTGAAAATCATGATGTCTCCTAGACTATCAACATTCTCCTTATACTTTTGATTACTTTATTCTACCCTCAACTTCACTTCTTTATGTAAAGACTCCATAAAATCAACAAGTTCTTCTCTTGTAGCACTTCTCTTTTCTTCACCAAAAACATTCCTCAAATCTGATACTCCTCTAGGCTTCATTCCAATAATAATTTTAAAAGATGTCTTCCCTATACTCCTATTCACAAAATTATTATATGCAAATTCAGCTTGTGCCAATACCATCTCCCAATTACTTGGCTTATTCCCAACTAAGCATCTTAGCAAATTACCCAAGCTTCTATTTACAACCTCTGTCTATGGTGGAATGTAGAACTAAACTTCAACTCAATACCCATCTTCTTCCATAAAGTCTTTCAAAAATAACCAACAAACTTATTGTCTCTATCAGAAATAATGCTTCTTGGTAATCCATGCAATCTCACAATCTCTTTAAAGAAAAGTTCAGCAACATGCTCATCATTTGATGTCTTCTTACATTGTGTGAAATGAGTCATCTTAGAAAATCTATTCACAATAACAAATATAGAATCATACCCCTTCACTGTCTTAGGTAATCCAAGAACAAAATCCATACTAATGTCACTCCAAGGTTTCTTAGGAAGAATAATAAGTGTATACAAACCAGTATTTTGACTTACTCCTTTTGCAATTTGACAAACTCCACAACTCTTTACAAATTTCTAAACATCTTGACCAATAATACTTCTCTTTTAGTAAACTCAATGTCTTATCAATTTCAAAATGTCCAGCCAATACACCACTATGCTTTTCCTTAATTAGATTCAACCTCGTAGAACTTCTAGGAATACATAATTGAATAACTTTGAACAACATACCTTCTTTCATGAAATACTCATCATACTTACTTATGTGATCTATCAGATTTGGTGCTCTACACTCTCTCCACACCTTAGAAAAATTAAGATCAGCATCATACAACTCTTTCATTTCATCAAAACCAAGAACTTCAACCTTTATCTCAGTCAACAAAGAACGTCTTCTACTCAATGCATCAACAAATTTGTTAGTAACTCCATTCTTGTGCTTAATTACAAATGTAAAATTCCACAAATACTCAACCCACTTCATATGTCTCTAATTCAATTTTTGTTGACTTCCCAAGTATTGTAAAACTTTATTATCAGTACACAATACAAACTCCTTAGGAATCAAATAATGTCTCCACTCCTTCAATGCTTGAACAATATCATAAAATTCTTGATCATACACAAAATGCTTCATTTTAGCATCATTCAACTTCTCACTAAAGAAAGCAACAGGTTTACCTTCTTGACTTAATATAGCTCCTATTGAATTACCACTTGCATCACATTCAACTTGAAATACTTTGTTGAAATCGGGTAAAGCCAATATAGGGAATTTAGCAACCTTTTGTTTCAAAGTCTCAAAACTCTTATTAGCTCTATGTGTCCACTTGAATTCATTTTTATCTCCCCTCATTGTCTTAGTCATAGCATTACAAACAACACTAAAATTTAATTTTCTGTAAAAACTAGCAAAACCATGAAATGATCCTACCTCACCCACATTCTTAGGTATAGGCCATTCCAAAAAAAATTTAACCTTCTCAAGATCCATCTTTAATCCATAAGCTAAAATCAAAAATCCCAAATACACAATCTCCTCTTGCATAAAAGAACACTTTTTCATATTTATCAGCAACTTTTTCTCTTTCAACCTTTGTAATACTTATCTAATATGTTCAAGATGTTCTTCGTTGGTCTTACTAAATATCAGAATATCATCTAAATAAACAATCACAAACTTACCCAAGAATCTTTTCAAAACTTCATTCATCAACCTCATGAAAGTATAAGGTGTGTTAGTCAAACCAAAAGGCATAACCAACCATTCGTACAAACCATCTTTTGTCTTGAAAGCGGTCTTCCATTCATCACCTTCTCTGATCTTGATCTCATAATAGCCACTCTTCAAATCAATCTTGGTAAAATACTTTGGTCCACTCAAAAAATCCATTATGGCATCCATCCTCAGCATAGGAAACCTATACTTCACTGTGATTTTGTTAATAGCTATTGAATCAGTACACATTCTCCATTCTCCATTCTTTTTAGGTGCTAATATAGTAGGTACAACACATGGACTCAAAATTTCTCTGATCAAACCTTTCTAAAACAACTCATGCATTTGTCTATTAAGTCTTTCATTCTCTATAGGTCTCAATCTATATGGTGCTTTGTTTGAAAAACTAGCTCTAGGAATCAAATCCATACAATGACTTATACTTTTTGCTGGAGGTAAACCATTAGGAATATCCTTAGCAACAATATCTTTATACTCAATCAGCAACTCAACAATTTATTCTAGTACTCAGCTACCACTATTTTTTTTCACTCTATCATTACCAACTTCTATTGCTTGGTCATTACTACCAACACTTGGTCCTCTAGGAACTATAGCAAAATAAACTTGATTCTTCTTTACTCCCTTTTCAAACTACTTTCCATTAACCATGTAAACCTTTATTTAAGAACAACTAGCCTCATCTGGACTTTAATTCAAAGGTAGCAATATTTTTTTCTTCCCATTTACCCAAAGAGTATATTAATTCAATCTTCCATCATGCACAACATATCTTTCATATTTCCAAAGTCTATCTAGCAAAATATGACAATAATCCATGGGCATAATATCACACAAAACTTCATCAAAGTAATGTCCAATTTTCAACTTCACAATATATTGCTCACTTACCAATATCTTATGCTCATCTTTGATCTATGAAATATGATAAGGTTTGGGATGTTTCAGCCTTTGCAATTACAACTTTGTAACTAGCTCTTCTAATGCCAAATTTGTTGAACTTCCACTATCAATGATCACCTTGCAAAATTTTCCATCCATCTTACATCTGGTTTTGAAGAGACTTCTTCTAAGGATGGGGTCCTCATCACTTCCCTTATTACATAAGGTTCTTCTCACCATTAGATTTTCTCTAGCCTCAGGTCCACTGGATGAACTCTCAATGTCTCCTTGAATTACAACATTTCTATTATTCTGCCCACTTTTAGAAGATTTACATTCAAAAGACCTATGTCCTTCTTTGCCACATCTAAAACAATTACTATGGAAACCACCTCTAGGATAAGAATTACCTCTTCCTTGCTAAGATCCAATACCTCATCAGTATGAACTACCACCTTTCCACTCAGTCTTGTCTTTGTCATCATTCTTCCATTCAGATTTGTCTTTATCCTACACAAAATTTTCAGATCTGCCACCTTCTCCATAAGATCTTCTTCTGCCTCTCTAGAATCTACCACCTCTACCTCTTTGTCTTTGTTCATGCTTCTTTTTTAAGATCTCCTCAATTTTCAAGGCATATTGATATGCTTCTTCTACACTTTCCAACTTTACAAAACTTATTTCATCTTGAATTCTAGATCTCAATCCATTTATGTACCTTGCAATTTTATCAACATCATCATCCACATGTCCAAATTTGATGTCCAATCTATAGAATTCCTCAGTATACTTTTTCATAGTCATGTCCTTTTGTCTCAAATTTTGCATCTTGCTTAACAAGATAACTTGGTAATCAGTAGGAAGGAATTTTTTCTTTACATTGTTCACCATTATCGGCCAAGTTCTGATCTTCTCCTTTCCTCTCCTCCATCTATTAGTTTTCAAGTGCTCCCACTATAGTCAAGCAAGACCTTTCAACCTAGTAACTGCAATCTTCATCTTTCTATTATCAAGAGTGTTTTCATACTCAAAGAACTTATTTATGTCTGAGATCCAATCTAACACAGCATTGGTATCCAATTTTCCTTCATAAGGAACAACTTCTATAGCAGGCTTCAGATTTTCCCTAGACAATGCTCTCGACAATCTTTCCTCATCTTGATCTTCTACAAGTTATGGATCATCAATTACATCATCACTTACATCATCAAGATGTGCTCTGGCTCTCCTCTAGGATGTCTCCATAGCATCTAATTTGGCTATAATTTGTCTCAATTGATGGAAAAAAAATTTGACCAATAAAGGTAGAAATTTTGACCAATGATGGAAAAATTTTGACCAATAAAGGTAGAAATTTTTACCAATGAAGGTCAAAACTTTCGACCAATAAAGGTCAAAACTTTCGACCAATGAAGGTAGAAATTTTGACCAATGAAGGTCAAAAATTTTGACTGATTAAGGTAGAAATTTTGACCAATGAAGGTAGAAATTTCTACCAATAGGTAGATGTAAATTTTTTTTTAGGCATTCTATAAAACAGTCACATGCCTTGCGTATGATATGACATTTTGCATGCATCCTGCACTCTCTCATCCCACTGATGATGGATTACGGAGAGTGATATGAAACCATGATGCTAAAAAACACACACAATCAAATCCAAAATGAACTTGCATTACAAATGGATTGTGGAAATCTGATATTGTTAATTTTGCATGCATGTCTACCAAGACAAATATATGTTTAAGTTGTGATTGTCCTGGTAGACATGCATGCAATTTTACCAATATCAGATTTCCACAATCCATTTGTAGTGCAAGTTCATTTTGGATTTGATTGTGTGTTTTTTAGCATCATGGTTTCAGATCACTCTACGTAATCCATCATTAGCTGGATGAGAGAGAGTGCAGGATGCATGCAAAATGTCATATCATATGCAAGGCATGTGAATTGTTTTATAGAATGCCTAAAAAACACTGACAGTAACTAATATGAAAAATATATAATTAGTTATATGATTGAGACAAATCATGTATTAGTGAGTTGGTCAAAATTTTGACCAGAAAGATTTTGACCAATGGGTTGGTCAAATTTGGTCGAAAATTTGATCAATGAAGATCGAAAAATGAACCCAAATGCACTAGTGCAAGTATGCTCGCCAAGTTGACTCTTTGAGTTCGGTCATCAAGTCACCCCACCAAAGTGCCTCATCAAGGTCAATCTTTAGGTCCGCTCATCAAGGTTGCTCACCAAGTTAGCTCGCCATGTCACGTCTCTAAGTGGCCTCACTAAGTCAGCTCACCAACTTGCCCCACCAAGTTACCACTTTAAGCCCACTCACCATGTTAGATCGCCAGGCCGACTCTCCAAGTCAGCTCGCCAAGCTGATAATTGAAGTATGCTCACCAAGTCACCCCCACCCAGTCACCTCAATGAGTTGACTCATTAAGTCAGCTCACAAAGTCGACTCACCCAGTGGTTTTACCACCTTGCCACATAGAGTTGCTTCTCTAAGCTCGCTCACCATGTAAACTCACTTGATCGGCATGCCAAGTTGACACTTTAAGTTTTCTCATCAAGTCACCCAACCAAAGTGCCTCATCAAGGTCAGTCTTTAAGTACACTTAGTAGGTCGGCTCACCAAGTCACTTTGCTAAGTCACCTCACCAAGTGGCCTCGATAAGTCAGCTCACCAACTTGGACCACCAAGTCACCACTTTAAGTTGACTCGCCATATCAGCTTGCCAGGCCGACTCCCATAGTCAGCTCGCCAAGCTGAAAATTCAAGTACGCTCACCAAGTCAACTCTTTAAATTCGCTCACCAAGTCTGCCCCCTAGGTCAACTCTCCAAGCCAACGCACCAAGTCACCCCCACCAAGTCACTTCAATGAGTTGACTCTTTAAGTCATCTCACCAAGTCTATTGTTCAAGTACGCATGCCAAGTTGGCTCACCAAGCCCACCAAGTCATGTCACCAAGTTGATTGTTTGAGTACACTCACAAAGTTGACTCTTTAAGGTCAGCTTTCCAAGCCAGCCCACCAAGTCGGCTCACCCACATGTCCCACCAAGTCCCCAAGTCTACTCACCAAGCTGACAATTCAAGTGCTCTCACCAAGTCGACTCTTTAAGTTTTCTCACCAAGCCCATCCCCTAGGTCAACTCTCCAGGTCAGCTCGCCAAGTCACTCCCACCCAGTCACCTCAATGAGTTGACTCTTTCAGTCAGCTCACCAAGGCATATCGATTGCATAGTATCAACTACAAATCTAAAAGGGAAAACAAAAATAAGATATCAATCTGTGTGTGTGCGCGCGTGCACACGAGCATGCATGCGTGTGCCATGTAAGTATGTTTAAGCACATCAATGGAGATTAATTTTTGTGTGCACATAATTTGTAGCATATCCTTAAATACTCCTTTCTATGAGCATTTCTATCTTGATATATGTCGGTATGATTTAAAAATTGAAAGACTCTAAGCACTTTGCAATTCATGTTACCTTAAAAACTCATGAGCATCTTCTTGTTTTCTATATCCAAGGTGATTGCCAATGTTTTTAATTCTAGAAAGTATTCTAATTGGTGAAAAGGCACCATCTCCTCCTCTCACCCTCGAGACAAGAAACTCAAGCTCACACATGAAGCACCAATCTTTCTTCTGACTTGAGCAGACCCAGTAAATAGTATAGGTTATTATTTTTGCAAGCCACAACTAATATTGCAATGCCTGTGTCTAAGGATAAATCTACTGAGAAATGATAACATACATTTTTGATAATGCGATCCATGGAGTAGATAGGCTGCAAGAGGTTTTTTGTATATCAGGCACTGAAGCAGCACGTTAGCAAAGCAATTGCCAATAGACCAGTGGAAAGGCAAAGATCATGAATAACAATCTAGCCAGAAACTAATTCTTTATGTTTAAAAATTACAAGACCATCTTTTTACAGGCAAGAAAAAAAGAGCTTCAGAGAGAGAAAAAAGGTATTAAATTGAAGCTAAAAATAAACAAATAGAATATAATGATACATGATTAATGAGAATATACATGATGAAGTATCAACCCAGATTGTATTGCCAATTCATCATTTGAGTGAGAATATTCAAATTTTAGATCATAAACATGAGGGAAGTAAAACGTTGCTCATGGAAAAGCTACTTTGGATCTAATAATGCCAAATTCAATTTCAAGAATACTTGTATAAATATTTGAAGTTTTGACCTCAATTGTGTAGCAGGACTAACCATTTCAATGGTCCTGATTAAGATGGGGAACATGCTTTATTTTGGGAAATCAAAAAACATAAGAATGTACAGGATTGAACATCAACCAACTTGTATTAGACAAAGTGTCATACAAATCATTAGCAATCTATGCATTTCCAATTAGCTAGAATTCAGACACAATCTGTCCTCAAATTATTGCATTGCAGTTGTGTTAAAATGCATTTAATTGGGGAAGTTGTCAATTACAAGTATTCAGATTGGTTCCTTTTAAGTAATGATGTGCATGGCACATGATTAGGATCAGTTGTTAAATAATCAAATGCATAATGCACAGATGATATGAATTGTGCACTACAAAAGCAACATGAATTAAGAAGCCCAACTTCGAATGGCTCCTCTTTTTCTTCAGTACTAAAACTTTTATAAAGTTTTGCCATCATAAAGGTGATTGATAAGGAATTTTTTCATCCAGACAAAGTAAGCTTCTTATTTCCATGCCAAAAAATAGCTAAGTATTTAGATAGCATCCAAGAGAATTACTTTGCTCATAATAGACGGCATTTTAGAGAACACAAAAGGAGACCAAACATAAATATGTAACTGATCCTTTGCAGCTATGGTCTTTGACAATTACAACAATAGTTGTGTCCAGCTGGCAATAGTAGACTTCTTGTTGCAGCTGTGTGTTACATAATGTTTCAACTAAATGTTTCAACTAGTATACAGCCAGCCCCACTAAGCTGAAGCAATTGAGTGTCACGAATACATTCTTGATAAGAAAATATAATTATCATAGTACATAGAATGAGGTAATTTACAAAATCATTATAATAATGAATAATAGAATGAAATGCTACTATCTTAATCTAGACTCCAATTTTTATCTAGCAAATGAACAAGAAAGGAGTTTGAATGACAAGCCACAGTGATTTCTTTTCATCTGATTAACTTTGAGAGTTTTGGGTTTTAGGTCGCTTGGTGATATTTGCAAGGTCCAATAATGACAAAAGGGGCTGAGGAATTGGTACATGTAATGATCTATACATTTTTCTAACATTTTCATGAAGTGACCTGGGATGCTTGCAATGGCTATCAAAACTCAAGAAGCTCTCTTCCATCATGTAAATTTACATGCAGCTTACTTGTTCACTATCACTTGCACCATATTTTTTAGGACTTGGATGGTCAGTATAGTCAAGTGGATGCTCACTTTCTTCTAAATGGCCACTTAATACATGTGGCTTCTTCACTTCCTCATTGATATGCAAAGCTATCCTTCCAGATGACTGTGCAGTCCTCTGCATGATCTGTGGAGCTTTTGGATTCATCATCAAGCTTTCTAGCCCTTACTGAATCTGTAAATTGAGATGTTTTCTTTCCACCACACATAAAATTCTTAATATCTTGTGGAAAATGAGAAGGTGACAGATGTCTTGCATCATTTATTGAAGTCTTGCAATCTGAAGAGCTAAAAATATCCTCCTCATCACTAAAAGACATAGGTGGAGATGGCGAAGATTGTATCTTGTTATCCCAAAAAGAGAAATGGGTTTAAGTGGTGAAGTAAAGTGCATGTGTGTGTGAGAATGCTTCTCTTCTAAAGCTACTCTCAAATATGAGTTTCTCTCTCATTCTAAAATAAATTTCAGTTGATTTGAAACATGAAATGCAGTTACATCATTAACCCTATCTTGTTTGATTCCTGATATTGAACCAACTTAACAGAATGTATTTTTAGTTCTGGACTGCAAACCTGAATCATTTTGAGACCATTTTCGAGTATTTTCAATTTTCTTACTAACATACTGCAATTCAGTCACTTTGCAGTTGGAAGTGGTTGAAATGACTTCTTTGGGATTCAGAACCATTAATGTTTCCTCAAGTTCCTCTTTAGATGAGTGCATAGAAAAACAAACATGCCAAACACCAAACTGGTCTCTTTCTACTCCTTTTAGTACTGATTTTGTTTGTCTTCTGGAAATAAATGGTACATGAATCAAATCAGAACCTATGCCTTCAAGCTTCTCTTCACATGCATACCATTGTGTAGAAGGACGAATAAAAAGTGGCTCTGGTTGACCACTTTTTTCAACCTTGGCAAACTTTTCTTTTGCTCTCAAATATAATTTGGCAAAGCCTTCACAGACCTACACATGAATATTCCAAGAAGGATAATATTTCCAGAAAACAAGCATAATAGGAATTGGCTAGGCAACATCACATAAAGAGAAAAGACTGATAAAAATGATTTTGAGATAATGGGACATGAACATTGAAATAAGGGTTCAGAATTGTATTTTTGACATGGCTTCTAGCTGGATGCAATATACCAATGTTGAAACAGTCATCTACATTGGACGTCTCCTTATAAATTTCCTAGTGAGACACATAATTAATAATATAACAGATATCCCTTTGAATAATCATTACCACATGATAATTCCACCAACAGGCATCATACAAATTGCTAACTAGTAAGATTACCACTACAAATGCACATCGAGACATTGATACACACAATAACCAAATAGTATGAATTAATATGATTACCCTTAGGAAATATTTGTTAAGAATCTAAGTAGCCATGATATTAGTAATATGGGACATTGTGATATCACGATCAAAATTTAACTGTGTAATTTTTTTTTAGTCAAACTCATTGACCTGTGCTTCATGAGTTAAATCATGATAGCAATATCACAATTTGACTTGCTGTGGAAAATATCTCCTACTTATCAATGCGGAACATGACTCATCATTCCATATTGACTAGATATAAAGCTTCTCAATCTCATTTTGGAGAGGATATGAGATTAGACCTCGGTCCCCTTTTATTCATTACATCTGTGTATTTGAACAATTAGCCATTTGACTTTAACTGTTGAATATTTACACAAGGAAGAAGTACAGAAAAAGGTCATAGATTCCAAGATATGTTCAGACAAGAGGAGAAATCATGACAAAATTAAAAGAAAATAAATCAATAGCAATCAAAGTCAACTGTTGACAAAGACAGAGAAGAAGATAAGGCACAACAATTGTATAGGATTAGATTATAGACATTTGAATATATCTAGCAATTATATTCAGAAGAATATTCACTATTGGGAGGGTTTGTTGGAAAGCATGCTTAGAAAGGTCAACTTGGAAAAAAGACTGAGGAATCCTTAGTTTGGCATCAAAATACCATACTGTAGAAAGTTTGAGGGACGGGGGATAAGTTTAAAGGGTACTTGCTTTGTAAAAGTGGCTTAAAAGGCCTAATTTTGAGACAAAACTGCCCTATTCTGTACAATCTTTCCAAAAGAATGATATCTAATTTTTTACTATGTTATAAAACTCTGAAAAGGGTATGTAAAAATCATATTTTTTTTCTTGGTTCTTTGTAAAGTTTGGGAGAAAAGTCAAGAAAATAGGGTCTGCTGATCCAAAGAAGAGAGTAGGCTAGTCGAGAGGGGTAACTTGGGTTTGTGCATGAACTTGGTTTTGGGATTGTAAAACCTATTTATACAGGTCATATTGAGTCTGTTGAAACACTTTGTGGGGTTCAAAGAGATAGTTGAAGGTCTATTCCATATTTGTGGTATTTGCCCTATAAGGTGTCTTAGGACCTAATAGGAACCTTGGGAGTTTGAATCACCTTTTGCATGCAACTCTGCATCACTTTGGTATGATCTTTCAAGGATATCTTTGATTTAAAAGGAATCAAATTGTACAAATGGATTGATGATGCAACAAAGAAGCTAGTTTCTCATCATTAACTGGTAGGAGACAAGCATCCTCTACACCAGGTTCTTGTTAATTATCTCTCCAATGCTTCAAAATTTACTCCTTGCAATGGTAAGGTTAAGACTTCACATAGTTTGCAATGGAACATTTAATGAAGATCTGGTCTGTATGGAACCCCTTCAAATAGAGGGTGGGCAGAGATGCACATTTTTCTCTTGTTATGGAAAAGATAAAGAGAGTATCAATAAATAGAAAACCTTTGCAAATCCAACTTTGTCTATTGAGGATACTAGCATAGGTAATAGCAACAAAGATAGATAAAAGTTTATTTTACCTTATACTCAGTTTAAAGGAGCAGATTCAGTCGGTGGAATAGGTCTTGGGCTTTTGTTTTCTAAAAATATTAGTGGATTATCTAGAGACATAGTTGCAGTTCACTCCGAGGTTGGTAAGTTGAGTAAATTCACATTGATGATGCCTTTTGAACTTTGTTAATTTGTAACTGAAGATGGAGAGGTAGGGATAATATGATTTTACAAAAGAGATTGATGGGAGATGATTGGATGACACAATATCTCAAAACAAATATGTTGATTATTCACTAGCAACAAGCCAAAGAAGTTGATTGTAGAAAATAAGGAAACTGGAAGAAAGATTCAATCTTGCTTGTGATGACGTGGAGAATGGGAAAAAACTAGTTGATCTGTGTCATAATGGGTGTTCATATGACATGATTTTGATTGATAAAGAGATGTCTATTATGAATGGTTTAGAGGTAACTAAGAAGTTGTGGGCTATGGGCTTTAAAATGGCAATTGTGGGAGTAATTGGCCATGCATTGGATAGTGGTAGAAACTATTTTCTTTCTTCTGGTGTTAATATCTTCTTTATAAAAATATATCAAGGAATCAACTGGTTATAATTGATGCCTAGAGCCAGTCTATCTTATGACAAATAAGATAGACTACTTCAAAATGTTAAACTGCTTCAGAAATTGGCAAATTTAAAAGGTATACTGTATACAAAATGGGCATACCATTTCGGTTGGTAGGTTAAGATCAAATGATTTGTAACTCGGCCAAAACCCAGTTGTCAAAACTATCATAGTCAAGTCTATGCCAGGATGTGCTTGAGAATTTTCACTAAGATAATCATCAAAATGCCCTTGGTTCTCCTTTGCTAATGTTAAATTTGTGACCTACATACAAGCACAGAGATTTTTACACAATTTACAATTAGATTAACTTCATTGATAAGAATCAGAGTGAGTTTTTTATTTATGTATGATGCAACATACCATTCCCTCCATTTTAGAAGTAAACCACCACACTGTTGCTTCAGCTTTGTCAATATGCTTCTTTCATGATCATCATTTGCACTTTTATCAAACAAAAGTCTCTGTGCAAGCCTCTTCCTGCAATTTCGACAAATATTAATTATATATCACAACACATAACAAGACAAAGTCCTAAATTTTAAAATAGCATTATATGGATGAAGATTGTCATTCACGTCATGAATTCTAGATGTGTAAAGTTGCATAGCTACACACAAAGACAGCCTGAAAAGACTCTCTGTGTATGGTCTGCATTGATAAATATTCACATATACATAGAGATTAATGCATACACAATAAGCTCAACTATCCCAAACTATCTATCAGAGTATGATATATGAATTTGGTGTCTTCCATCCATGAAGGACTATCAATAGAGACATGTTACTAAAAGAAAGAAAATAACACACTATTTTGCAAATATTGATTTGTCCAAAAGAGAATAGCAATACATGTACTTATAAAAGAGGCACACTCATACAACCACAAGCCAACCCACATATTGGCCACACTGTTTGACAAGAACCAATACTTAGTGAAATATTTACCAATTCACTAACAAAAAATAGTAATATACCCATTGGAAAGTTGATTAGTTTCTACACAATATAGTGTGTAATACTGATCAATAAAATGTTTGTATTCTGAAACTTTGCCGGATTAAACTTAAAGATTTTTTTAAAATTTCTACTTGACCTAAGAATCCTCTTATTTGTCAAATTGTGGACCTAAAATAAGCTAGCTTAGCTATGATACAATTACTATCATAATGAGCATAGAAGTGAAAACGAATTAGGGCCATTATTTCCTACCTGTTGAAGATTGTTCTTGTTTCTTGGCTTGTTCATAGGCAGCCTTAAAATGAATTAGGGCCATTATTAGCTATATGCATTATAAAATTTACAAAAAAGGATAATAGTGCAAACTTTATATTACCTGAGCTTCAGCTCGGCAATGTTGCCTATCATGTTCTTTCTTTCTATCATCCCTTTCCTTGCGTAGTCACTCATATTTCCTATAATGCTCTTCAATTTTATGTGCATTTGGTTCAACCTGTGTGTACATATCAAATGATTATCATCCACCATCTCTAAATGTTTGTTACTATGCATATAGATTGTTCATTACCTTAACTAAAACAATTGCAAATGCCTTGTTACCTTCTTTAAAACAATTGCAATTTCCTCATCATAATCAAGACTTGATGCTAGATGCAAATCCTTGGCAGCTTGTTCCCATTTACCAAGCATTGATCTTGCCATTCCTCATGCTTTATGGCCTTTGGCAAAGTCTAGGTTAATCTATACTTGATAATTCCAAACAATAGTCATTTAAATTTTTTTAAAGCAATTAAAACTAGACTAGTAAAAAAAGAAATTGAACCATATATTAAGAATATGGAGTATGTAACCTGGACATACCAAAATAGAAAATGTATCATATTCTAATAAACAAAACTCTACTGTTATAAACATTGGATTAGATTGTTTGAAGTAATAAAGGTGAACCAGCTAAATAATGGGCAAATAAAACATGATGTATTGCTAGTGAGAAGCATTAAAAACTATATTAATGGTATGTTAGCCTACACACCCAGATTCTAGGTCAGTTCAACCATGGAGATTCCCAGGGTCCTGTCAAATGGGTCATACCAGACAACCCTTCTATTCTAAAAACCTCA
This sequence comes from Cupressus sempervirens, assembly GCA_028749045.1. Classification (NCBI taxonomy): domain Eukaryota; kingdom Viridiplantae; phylum Streptophyta; class Pinopsida; order Cupressales; family Cupressaceae; genus Cupressus; species Cupressus sempervirens. The sequence continues at coordinate 889,845,119 of CM053785.1, read as the reverse complement.
ATGGGTGGTCCACATTGACTGTCCAAGCAATCACCTCCTTAGGGAATTGGCATAGCAGATGCCTATGTACTAGCTTTTGGTGCCTTCTACCTTAAAGAAACCTATTTTGAAGATATTGGCTAAAACCTTGGTTTGGTTGCCTCTTAGGATTTCTTCCACATCTATGGCATCTTCCGCCACTTTGGTGGTGTTGGTTTAAGCAGCCCCGTGCAAAAGCAGTGTAAAAATCACAACACACACATTCGGAACTACCCCAATTTTTGAGGTTGTTACACCAAAGCAACAAAACTATGTCTTGTATTGCCACCAGGCATAACTATGAAAATTAGTTACTCTATGGAATTTGAAATGCTTTTAGCTTGGCAGATTACATGACCTTTTCATAGATTGATTACCTTGACAATAAATTAGTTTTTTCAATGTTAATTATGTAAAAGCTCTTGTGCCAAATTTTAATTTGACATCTCATTTATTTATTTATTCTGGCTTGACCGTTTAGGCACCAAAAGGTGAAAGGTATAAGGAAACAATACAAAATTATAACAAACACCCTTCTGCACAACAATACAAATATAGTAGAGCAATGAACTTTAAAAGTTAGATGATGAATCAAACATAAGAATAAGAGCAGAGTGTTCCACATATGCTCAATCAAGTACAATAAAGTTTTTACTGAAAGCAAAATATTTTAAACACTAAGGCAAATATCATTTTACCCATGATAATCTTCTAAAGACCCATATGATGCTGATTACTAATTTTATTGTTTAAACATTGCACAATAAATATCTATCATTCCAATAAGTTTGGCATTCACATTGAGGTAGTAATATGATATACTCGTGAAGATATACTAGTAATTGTCCATTTTCTTGTTTTCAACTTTTTCTTTTATTGATATTGTAATTTTTTCCATTTATGGTTGGATTGCTAACTTAGCATAGAAATAGCATGATTTTCTTTTCCATAATTGAATAGAATAAAACAAAAAGTAGCACATTCAGAACATAACATTATCCTGTAACAACTCGATCAAGTTGTAACAAGTTAAAAATGGCATGTCTAGGACAGGTGTAGTGGTATTGAACAAAGGGTAGCACATTTAGGAAAAAAAACATAATCTTGTGACAACTTAAACAAGCAAAATCTTACAAAGGTAAAGCAGAAATTAAATTTTACATGCCCATGCAGACACTCTTCAAACCACATGTACTCTGATTAGTTTGGGTCATTTTTAGCACATGTCCATAGATGGCCATATTTGGATTTGACAATCTGGATATGTATATATACATGTCTGTGTGTGCACATGCATGGACGTGTGTGTGTGAGAGAGAGAGAGGGAGAGATCAGTTACATTTGAATGAAGGAAAACATTACTATTTAATTAAATTTGAAGATTGATAGATAACTGTCTATCATTTTGATCATCTTTTAATAAAAAGCATTTGCTCCTTATTTATATTTTGTAAGTAAAATATCCTAATTTATATGTGGTGGTTTTTCTATTGACCTTCTATATTGTCCAAATTTTATTTTTTCAGATTTTCCCTTTTGATATTTCAACAAAGCTTCTGATTTATGTTACAGTATTTCTCAAGACTACTTACAACCTTATATTACTGGTCTGCCTTTGAAGGGCTGATATCATTAATCTGTGAAAATATCCATCATTTGGATTCATGTATTTGGTCACATATCTATATCTACTATAATATCATATTACTTATGTTTCCATTAACAGTGTTACAGATGAATTCCACAGTCCTAGTGTGATTACCATAGATCAAACTAGGATTACTGTTGTCAAAACAGTTCTAGATTTACAGGTCTATCGCCTATCTATGTTACCCTGCATTTTGGGGATGGGGTAGAGTGGGCACAACAGGATTTGTTTCAGGGATGGGGTAATGGAGGAGCCTATTTCTCAGGGATGGCAAGGGATGGATATTAAATACAATAGGAAAAATAAAAATATAGAAAGTCACCAAAGCGATGCAGTTAAATGTAGAGGTGGTTGAGAGCAAGAAAATAATAGGTACCAAAGGTAAATGTAGTTACATGATATGATAAATATCTTGGTAGGTTAGAACAAGTAAATAAATGGGAGTTTGAATAGGTGTGTAGATTCTTATAACTAAAACTTGCATCCAAGAAATTGTGCTATCTATAGAAACTCTGACTATGCTACCAATTTCTTTGCTTACGGTGTAATGTGATAGCAATTCAAGAACTCTCAAAATATTGATTGTACTATTGCCAATACAAATCCATATGTTGTAGAATGCAGTCAAAAAAATTGGGAATTTCACATTGTAATACATCAAGGCAGTGCATAAGTGATAAAAGGATATATATAGCTTGATTCGGTACAGGCTGAACATGAAAGTGCCACCTATCAGCAGGTACATTAATATAAGGAAACATAAATAAAAGAGAATATCAGCATTTGTTAAAGTGAATATACCAGTCTGAGCTATGGTTTGATCTCTACTTACATTTTGTATTGAGAAGTCCCCAACACCTAGTCCACTATCTTGAAGCTATTTTATATCAAGTCATTTCTCAAATTTTAAGGGTACTTCTAGGAGTCAACCTATTAACATGCAATTCTACTAATCTACAACAATCTTCCTTGAAGCTTCTCAATACTTTTGTAGGGAAGTAAGCCCTCAAGCTAGTTGGATAGTTTAGACGCAAATGTCAATAGTCCTTGGTTTAGTCCATTTCATTTCATATGATCATCTGAAAATTGTGTCACTCTAAGCTCTCAACTGTTTCCTCTTGATTGATCATTTGATGACTGCTGAATGAGAGCTTTGGGATAAGCTATAGGGATCCATCAAAGCATAAAGGATTTTGTCAGACGGTGTAGATGAAGTAGTAGCATTTGCCTTGGGAAACATGCTTGCAAAATGGAAACATAGATAAGTCATGTGAACTGTTTGATAGGATGCCTGAATGTAATGTGGTCATCAAAACTCATGGTTGCTAGATATGCACAAAATAGATATATTGAGAGAATATATTTGTTTAATTTGCAACTGCCTTGGTAGACATGCATGCAAAATGTGGAATCCTAGACGAATAGTTCAACTGAATCCTCCTCCTGGAGGAAGGCTACAACAAATACATAGTTCAATTGAATGGTCTATAGATACCATCAGGATCAGCATTTTGACAATCCATCGGGATCCTATTAAACCACATGCTTATGACTGCATGGCACTTTGCACACAACATGGCAAGGTAATATATAGAATGGTTTGTTGGCATCTATGGGTATCTAAAGAGAAAAAAATTCCTTGATAGAGTTGATGAAAATGCTTATATTAGGATAAGAAAACTCTTTGGTTGCTATCTTGTCTTGTCAAATATCTTGTATCAGAGATCATATAATGGTATCCTCCAATGATACTTAACCAAGGGTGAGATACCACTCATTTTTTGAGAGGCTCATCCAAGCCCCACTAGAGGACATATAGGTGGTAAGGCCCTAGTTCAAAAGGTAATTTATGTGCAATACTATTAGAAAATGACCCCTCATAATTCATGTGCAATATATGTGGTAAGGCTCTAGTTCACTCGTAGTTTAGTTGGTCAGATAGACTGATCCCTCATAAAGCAACTATTATGCCAAGAAAGATTTCCCCTAAATTATGTAAATATCATCTCAATCTATTTCAGATTGGTAATTAAGCTGGAATTTGAGCATTCAGTAAAACTTATTATAGATATTATTGAAAATCTACTTTGTAGCTTTGTTTCCACCATAACAATTCATGTAAAGCCAGAATACTGATGTTTCAGTAGTTGAAAGTTATGTAGCTGTCCAGAATCCAAATATGTTATGTGCAACATCACTTTGTAGACTTGCAATGAGGATCAAACAAAAGAGAAAAAATGGAACTTTCTCAGCAAATGTATTAAGATATATTTGATCTATAGAATTGAGTTCAGCATCTTATAATTATGACTATATTCACGTTAAGCCATGACATTGTGATTCTGTACGCTACTGAAAGCTCTCTTGATTTAGCCTTCCCTTGGTCAATAGATGAACATATCAATTGGAAAAATAGCTAAAATGTAATAAGTATTTCATTTTCAATCTTGAAATTCAGATCATTTCTAACTAAAAGTGACCCAAGAAACTTCTTATTGAACCAAACACATTGATATTTTTTTATGTTTAAAATGCTCTTCTATCAATTCAAAAATGAAAAATAGATTTTAGCATTTATTAGATCCCTATGATTGAATCTGTAGTTATCTAGAATGTGGCCAATTAGCCATAACTCATGACAAACATTTATTTAACTATACTGCTTGGTGTTGGTTATAACCTAATGATATTTCAGGCATAAACATAGTAAACTGCATAATTTTAAGGATTCAAATTTTTATGAGTTCCATGATGCTGAGAATGGCAAGAGCTTGTTAATAACTTGGTTGATATCTACAATTCAAAAGTAGCTTCTTTTGTGGAAGGAGCAAGTTTTTTAAGAAATGAGTCATCTTTTTTCCAAAGGATTTTAAATATATCCAAGGATCGCTACAAAGCTTCTATGCTGGAAAGTAGTGATTGTCAAGAGAAGTTTCATGCCTGTCTTACAAAAACAAAGGTCATGACAGATTAACAAAGGAAGGTGACCATATATAGTGGTAGAACTACTACACTTTAAAACAATATGAGATTTTAATAAGGAATACTCCAATGCTACACTTAAACTAGATCTTAGGTTGTCTGAAATGGTAGTTTGAAGGAAAAATAGGTCATAGATTAGGTCTGTACATCAAACAAACTAGGTTACTTTTTAAAGGAAAAGATAAAATAGAAGTGAGTTAAATAACACAGATTTACATTGCATGCTAAGTAATCCAAATTCAAAAAGGATGAAGAGGAAATATGTGCATAAATAAAAAAGCAGTCTTAAAAGATCATCAAGAAGGATTTGAGGATGCTACTAAGAAAAATAGTGCGAACACCCACAATTTTGCCAATCTGCACTAGAATTCTTCATCTCAGGTCCACTTGATTTTGGAAAACAACTATTAGCTACTCCCTGCCAGAGATCATGTTCACCAATTATTACCAAATTAAAAAAAAGTTTTAATTTTATTAATGAGGGGCCAAAGCAATACAAGTTTTTCTTTCTAAACTAGCATTGTTTTATGAAGTTGAATGGCCGGTTACTAATTTATAGAAACAAGATTAGCACCCTAATTAGAATCATTCTAAGGTGCCATCATGCAGATCCATGTCGTCTAGAATGAAAAGGAAAGCATCAATGGTGCATCCAATTTGTGTTGAGCTAGTTTTGTTATTCACCTGAAAATGAAAGAATGGTACAACCTTGATTGGGAGAAATTTTGTTACTTGTTAGCTGAAAATAAAATCATTTCAGCAGGCAAGGGTGCACGACTTGTTAAATTTTTATGTATTTCTCAAATAGATTATGTGGATTGTCAAGCAAAAGCATCATAGATGAGGTCTGAACATGATACAAACTATGCCACTTTTCAAAGAAAATATTTAAATCACACAGATCAATATTATATGCAAAGCAATCTAGATCCAGAAAAGATGAAGACAAAAGATATGTCTAATTAATTAACACAGACCTAAAAGATACTAATAGAGGATTTGAAGATGATTTTCAGAAAAATGGTTCAAATGCACACAATAAATCTTATAGTCAGGTCTGTTTGAAGTCAAAAAAAAACTATCAGCTACTAATTGCTGAAGATAATGTTCACCAATTACTACCACATTGAATCATAGGCTTTTCTTTTATTAATGAAAAAAACATAATTTTTCCTTTCTAAATTAGTATCCTTTCCTGAATTTGGATATCCTATAATTTTTTGTGAAGACAGAGTTAGTGCCCTTATAGGAACCAATGTGAGTTTCCATCATGCAGACCCACTTTGTCTAGAATAAAAGACAAAGCATTTATGTTGCATCCAATTTGTGCTCAACTAGTGAAATACACCTCTACCATGGATGTAAAGCACAACGAGAAGGAGAGAAATTGTGTTACCTGTTACCTGAAAATAAAACTACTTGAGGAGGCAAGGGTGCATGAGTTGTCAAAACTTCATGTGCTTCTCAAACAGTTTTTTTGGATAACAAGCAAAGTCTTCACATACCCTCATACATTTTAATATTGAAACACAATCAATATTTTGTTGATATGGAATGTTTAGTAAAATGAAGTAGAGAAAAAGAAACATAGTTGCAGTAGAACCCTTCTACCAAAAAAATACACCTAGTATACAATAATGGATAAGATCATGGAAACAATAATAATTACTTATTGCTAAAGAATGTGGTATCAAACAGCCGCCAAGACAATTGGGTTCAGGGTGTACTAACATCTCCTAGTAGTTGTATATAAGTGTAATTTATTGGTGACATCATTCTTGCCCAAGATATAAAAAAATTAATTAAAAAGATAGTAAAGTCACTATTAACTATGGAGAACCGTTCAAATGAAAATCCTGGACATTGCTAAACTTCTGAAATATGCAATCATGTAAACTAGTGGAACTAATGCCATCATTCTCACAATAGACTTAAGACGCCTAGCATGTGATAAGAATATACAGGTTGAGCTAAATAAAATCTAAATTCTAGCCTTTTGTTCTCATGAAAGACTTACCCTGGCCTCCATTTGAACGGTTTAAAGTAGCAGAAACCTCTTGCCTGACAGAGCGTTGCAACTCCAGCTGCATGTCCATGCAAGTTTCCACCAGATGCTGTAAGTCACTCATTCCTTGTTGGAGTCTTTCTATTTCACTCCTTAAATCATTTATGGCTTCCCACTCCTTTTCAACAACTAGAAACATTAGAGGGTCAGATTGCTTAACTAAACAAGCATGCTTGAAACAGAAACACTAAACAAAGATACATGAAGCCATGTGCTTCCCTTGTTAAAAAACATGGGAGATGTTATGTAAATTTCCAGCATTCTTTGCGGATCAGGATGCAAGATTATGGCATTTTGATTTGCAGGAAATGTATCCAAACACTACCGTCTGATCCTTTTTCTTCCCAATTCTGAAAACGTAGGGTGTGAAACGCATATGCTTTGTGGATCAGGATGTAAGATTATGGAATTTTGGTTTGCAAGAAATGTATCCAAATCCGATTAATGTCTTCAAAACTCTTTTGAAAATACAAAAAACCCGTAGGTGTGTGAAAGACAAAGAAATGCATTTTTGAAAAACAAAGAAATCTGTGTTTTTTTTGAAGCGCTGTGTTGGTCAAAATTTCGACCAACACGGGGCTTCCATGTGCAAAAAAAAAAATTTTTACCTTAACATCTTGACGAATCTAAACTTATTTAGTTGATGGTCAAAAATTTTGCTTAAATGTAGTAGTGACCATCTTTACAAATTGGGTTCCTGCAAGATTATAATCCTCTGCAAGGTGTAGGTCAAATCCACAAATCTACAACCCTACAACCAAATTTGAAATAGGGTTCTACATGATCCAATATCCAAAAGGATAAAACTCAAGCTCTGATACCACCTAACATGGTGAGGCTGGGAGTAACAAAGGCCAATAGGCACACTCAGCTACCCAAACCGCCATGCAAGAGTTAACACAACAGAAGCAAACACAAAAGAGAACAACACAATAGAGAGAGAAAGAGAGAGAAAGAATAATATTATTTATTAATTCATGAACATATAATCATACATACCTAGCTATAAGTCCTTCTGGGCTATGGCCAGAGACAAAATGCATTCATGATCTAAGGTTCAGCTTCAAATTTGCACTTTCCAATTCTACTCTCCAATCATTTCTAAAAATTGCTTTAGCTCTAAGCCTAAACACTCTATTTATACTAGCCAAAATGGCTTATGAATCATTATATAATTTAGATAATCCAAAGTCAACTCTTAGAAAATATTAAATACCCATCATGAAAATAAACCTAACAATAAATACTTGAAGAGCCACAAGTTGCCCTGCATCATCAATTAAATGTCCAAAAATTGATGTCCAAGAAAAATTGTGATATCTCCTAGCTCCAATTGAATTAGAACTCATGCTTCAAACTGTGTGTATTATTTTAGGTCCTCTAAAACCCTTTAAGTGTGGAAAGGCTAACTCATCAAGGATAAGTGTAGATCCATCCGAAAGTCAAGCATAGAAAACTATCACGCAAAACTTCCAGAAATTGTACTCTAAGAGAATTTCCATATCTCCCAACTTATGAGGAATTATAAATTACACCTTTGATACAAGGAAGAACTCTAGGCCCTCTTCAATCCCTAAAATAACATCCTCTCATTCATTGCAAAAAATTAGTTACATGGTTTGCAACAGGCACCTAGAAACCAAAAAAACACAGTTTCAGTAGCAAAGTAAAATTTGAAAACATGTTGGATAGCAGTGCAACCTAGGATGCTCCTACATCAATAGGTAAGAGTTGGTGACATCTCTTCATTGCTTAGGATTAATGTGAGGACTCCTCACCATTGCATGAAGTCATGGAGAGAGGTATACAAGAGTTTCCAATTGGAATTCTTCATTATATTATTAATCAATATGAATTTGAGTAAATTTTTGTTTTATATTTGCATACAATATAAATTAAATAGTCTAACTTGGGGTTTGTCTTTTCAGTTCATGTAGGATATATCTATCCAAATAGTACATCAAGAGGCTTCATTTTGATGATCCACTAGCAGCATAGGATATTGTAGTTGTATAGAGGTCCCTCATCTCACATTTTGAGATTTCATATGCCATATTATATATATAAACTTTATTTTTATACACATATTCTGATGGCATGTGCCACATTCTATATATTGATATACATTTTCAATGTACATTTGTGTCAAATTTCTATATGAATATACATTTTGATATATTATATATTTTTTATTTGTTGAGTATATGTATTATATATGTTTATGGAATCTTTCTCATTTTAATCATGTTCATTTTATTCAAATTCATCATGAGACTTTGCTCGAAGATTGGTAATAATGTTCATTTCTCATACACCCTTTTATACCACTTGTAAGCATTGTTGTTAATTTATTTTCTATGGATTTTGTTTACTATAGTGTGTTCCTCTTGCATTTTCTTAAAAGATCATAAGGGAGATGGGAAATGCGTAAGGAGGGTAATGGGGTTTTTCAAGGTCCAAGGGGCATGCATTAGAATGTTAGATTATGTAGTACAAACACTAGAATTGAGTTTTTTGGCAATGGTTTGGAAAATTTTGTACATCAACATGCAATAGATTTTGGGGATTTTTTAGTATTTAAACACATCTATGTGATATATTTTAGAGTTTGGATCTTTGGGGGAAATTGGTGTGAAAAAGGCATCCCTATAATTTATTTAGAGAAGATCCAAAGTGATTTTGAGTTAGAGAAGATGCCCTAATCTTTCCATTGTTAAATTGGGGCTATTCTAACAAATTTTGATCACTTGATGAATTTGAAGAGAAAGTAAAATATTTTTCCTATATGATAATTGTGTATCATTTTGAGCTTGTGTATCCCAAATATTGAGGACACTTTGAGTGGTGGTAGATGTGAAATGTTCTAGTGACTCAGTGGCCAAAATGAGGGAGTCATTAGAGTTCACCCACCCATATGAATGTAATGGCATTGACAAATTGATACCTTGATGAATGGCTAGAAAGTTACACAATGGTGCACTAATAATTGAGGTCTACTACAATTTTTGGCATCTAGTGAGAATGTTGTACCAAATTCAAATGAATTAGAATCTCCCAGAACTAAGATATATTATTGTAGGCTTTGGAAAAATGGTCATGTAGCATCTGAAAGTTTCTTGATACCCCTCACAAGCTCTGAGTTACAACCCTTTGAAGATCATAACTCAATAGTTCTTAGGGACACTTTGGTGTGTGATGATCACAAATGTTCTAAATATTAAGTGGCCAAATGAAGTTGTCACTAGGTTTCACCCACCCATTAGGATCTAATGGAATTGATGAATTGATGCCATAATGAATGGTTGGAGAGATACATAGTAGTGCACTAATGTACTGAAGTCCAGTGCAAGTTTTGGCATCAAGCAAGAATGTTGTGCCAAATTCAAAAAAATAGAATCTACCAGAAGTGAGATAGGTTATTGTAGGCTTCAAAAATATAATTTTGTAGCATCTAACAAATTTTTTAATACCCCTCATGAGCTCCAAATTATAATTATTTGAATATCACAACTCAATAGTGCTTAGTGCATCATGGGGACACTTTGGTATGTGGTGGTTGTGAATGTTCTAGCAACTCTATGGATGAAACAAGTATGTCACTAAGGGTCACCCACCCATCTAGATCTAATGACACTAATGAATTGATTCGATGATGAATAGTTGGAGAGATACATAGTGGTGCACCAATGAATTGAGGTCTATTGCATGTTTTAGCATCAAGCAAGAATGTTGTTCCAAATCAAAATGAACTAGAATATCTTAGAACTATGATAGTTTATTGTAGGCTTTGATAACATGGTCATGTAGAATCTAACAATTCACCACCACCCCTCATGAGTTTCAAGTTACAACCCTCTCAAGGTTGCAACTCAATAGTGCTTAGTGCACCATGGAGAAACTTTTGTGCATGGTGGTGGTGAACATTCTAGTGACTCTATGGCCAAGAGGAGGGTGTCACTAGTGTTCGCCTATCCATCTGGAGCTAATGAAATTGAATAATTCATGCTACAACAAACAATTTGAGATATACGCAATGGTGCACCAATGAACTTAGCTTCACTGCAAGTTTTTGTATCAAACAAGATTGTTGTGCCAAAGTCAAATGAATTCAAATATCCAAGAACTAGGAAAGGCTATTGTAGACGTTGGCAATATCATCTTGTACCATATGATAGTTGTTTGACACCTCATCATAGCTCAATATTATTTATGGTACCTTGGGGACACTTTGATGTGTGGTGCTCATGAACGTTCTTCCTTCTCCATGGAAAAAAAATGTTGTCGCTAGGGTTAATCTGCCCATCCACATCTAGAACACATATAAATTGATGTTGCATTGAATAGTTTAGGTTCAATTTACAATTTTTTACAATCACTATAATTTGTTACACTTTTATGGAAATGTCACTTTTAAGTTTTTAAGCATGAGATATATTAATTAGATGAAATAAAAGCATGATGTTTACGGTCCCTCCATGTTATTTGATGACTTTGACCACTTTGACCACCCTTTGACCAATAGGAACTAATAGGAAAAATGGTTACATAAATGACCATAGGAGATTACAATTAGAATATACTTCATGAAAACACATAACATAACCTTGCAAATGATATTCTTTGCCTTATGACAAAACTTATTAAAACAAGTTCTAATCTACAATTTTCTGTGGGTGTCATCATTATTACAATTGAATGATAGAAACACGAATACATCTTTTCCATGTAGAAGCATATAGGTAGAATAAAAGGTACTAAATGTACAATGTTATGCAAAATTCAAGTTCTTGTGTAAAAATACATTGTATATCATTAATACAACCATATTATGTAAAAATACATCAATTCTACCAATAACCCTAGATGCGCAACTACTAAAAAGCCTAGAGTCAAAACTTGCATAAGTGTCTTCGTTTCACTCTTTAAAATGTTTCTATCTCCATGAACTACTAATATTGATGACACTTACATTCCAATAGCATAGATAATATTGGTATTATAGGCATAATACTAAGTAAATATTGACACACAACAAAGCTCCAAAATACGGTAGAGGAATTTCATACATCCATCATTTGTAATCCCTATATTTTGAAGGCATGAGAATAAAATAAGTTAGTTGTAAAACCAATAAATTTATTGGTTTTCCTAACCACTATGAACATAACAAAGTAAATGAATGGGAGAACATAAGAAGATAATGCACAGTGGGCTTTACTATCAATGTCTTGTGCTAATCAAATGTGTTTCAATCTTAGATATGATATATCATATGTATATCCAATTTCACTCACATAACATAAGAATTGAATTTAAGGGTCACCATATGATCTCTTCTAAGTGCAAAGGATGAATTGAATTTTGAAGCATACAATGAGCATAGGAAACCTTATTATGAGTTAGTATTAGCTAGTGAAGTATTCCTAAAGTGTTATCTCTCTACTTGAGGGTCTCAAATAGGGCTTCATGATCAACATTAGTTATTTTGTTAAACTGGCATTCCTTGATGCTTCAATAACTTGATCTTTTATGCTATAATAAGGTGTGAATACATGAAAATGGTTTTTTTCTTCTTATAGCCTTTGAATGTGGGAATTCTATTATTTCTAAGCATGTGTGTTCACATCCATGTTCTAGAAATAATATATGAACAAGCATATGTGAATCCATCATCATTTTTCATCCGTAGTGAAAGCATTAGTTTACCTCTTACATAATGTGCTAGCCTGTAATCTCATTTCTCATCATCCCCTATAGTAAAACCAATGCAAAGACATATCTCAGTTGAAGAAGATCTAATAGATGGTCATGTTACAAGCTAGGGTTGTCATTGCACCAAAAGATTGACCTGTTGATGCTTGATACTGTAAGAAATGCTTTAGAATAACTGAGAGCGGGGGGGGTGAATCATTTATTCAAGGTCCAGATGTCCTATTCAAACTTTTCATAATGTAGTTAATCCATTCAACCATTCAAGCTTTAACTTATCTAATCAGCAAGTTACTGTAAATCAACATGCAAGCACAACACATAAGAAATCAACACATGACATAGTGATTTACGTAGAAACCCAATTTGGGAAAAAACACTAGTAACATGCTACTCAATTATCACTCTTCTAAAGTGATGTCCTATAAAAAGCCTAGCCTATTAAAGGCTTACAACACACTAGTAAATGTGACCTTGTTAGAGGATTTAACCATCCTATTAGAAGTGGGCTTGGTTAAAGGACTCTAGAACATTCACTTGGAATGCCACCCTATTAAAGGATTTACAAATGGTTGTTAGGCCAACCTAAGTCTATAGGATTTTTAGATGTAATACAATTGCTAGAGAGTATTAGAAAATCTTGACTTGACTACAACATTCAACTCATCTTGCAAATCTCGGATCACTTCTTAGCTCATACCCTTGTCTGGTCTTCAATCTCTGCAACTCTTGATAGCTTGTCCTCCTTTCAAGCTTTGTCTCCTTGAGTCTCCACACTCAATGTACCAGTGCAATCATCTCTTCATGACCACTCGTAGAAGTAGAGCCTCTATGCTCTTCCTTCTCCTAGATGTCTCCTCCTTAACACCCTTCTAACCACTTTGCAGATTTGGCTCTTCAACAACAATATTATTAGCAGCTCTCTACTTCTTGGTCTATGACTTCTTAAATAGAAGCCTTGGAATACCTTTTCCCACTCGATTCTTCCATTTTTCAATTTCAATTTGCATGGTAATGCATTTTCATAAACCCTCATTAATGACACACATAAACATTGGAATTCTCATAAACCCTAAGATTATCATGGGAGTATCAATACGAGTAAAGGTGATTTTAAAGAGAGAAATCCAAATTTTGAAATCTCAAATTTTGAAAAAAAAAATTGGAAGATTTTATATCATTTATCTAATTACTCTGGGAATCTTAGGCCAAAATATTTTTTTGTTCAGAATTGAGGACTGAGGAGTATTCATCCTAGAATTGAGGACTAAGGAATTTTCATTTTGTAATAGATATGAATGTATTTAATTTATTGAAACATTAGACATTACATTTAGCAAAACTTGATTCTTGGTAGTCAAATAAAAACTTATTGTGAAACAATTTCATTTTACAAATAGACTAATAACTCATTTTCAAGCATTTCAATTTTTTTATTTACTCTCACAAATAATAAGTCATATTTATTGTGTTTTGAACTTTTGATTCATAGTTTCCCAAGTATTATTTTTCATTTCTCTATGAAATTAGAAAGCACTTGCTTCTAACATTTGAGATCAAGAAAATTCAAATAATAAACATCCACAATTAATTTGCAGTTGTGGCTTAAATCACTATTTTACATGCTTACGCTACAACTCAAAGGGGTTTCAATATATAGACTGGTTTTACTTTGCTTTGATTCATAAGGGGAAGGGAAGATATTCCTATGTTACTAGGGGATGAAATTTGTAAAGTTTGATCATCGTGTATTCAGGTTCCTTGGTTGTCTATTTTGATAATTTGTTTGATTTCCACTTTTACGAAAAATTTAAAAGTTAAATTATTTAACACAAACATTATATGCTAAGGTTCTATAATTTATATAAGTATGCTTTATTCATCTTTTTATATAAATATTCAAAAAAAAAATCCAGAATCTTTCTCTTGGTTGTCTGTTTTGATAATTTGTTTGATATCCACTTTCATGTGAACTTTAAAAATTAAATTAGTTAACACAAAAATTATATGTGAATGTTCTATAATTTATATAGGCATGCTTTATTCATCTTTTTATATGAGTATTTAAAAATTTCCTCTTCTTTTGAAGAAATTGATTGAAATTTATAGATCTTAATATTTTTCTTTATTTTTTAGTTGTATAAAGTTGATAAACCCACAAACACCATATGACAATGAAAATTCAACTCTTCAACCAATAACTTGGCCCCTATTTTACGAAATCTTTAATCAACTTTCTTATAACTATTTTCTTGTAATATTTTAAGTAAGGTTGTTTTTATAATTACAAAGTTTTTGGTAAATTTTTAAGCCCACACACACTCAAATACCAACTTAGTAATAGAAAACAAGTTATTTAGCACTTATACAAATGTACTCACCAAGCCAAATAAAACTCATTCTTAAATATTTATTTATTTATTCTTAAATATTTGTTTAGTTTACTTTAAATTAAAACTAAAAATAGTATAATATTCAAAAAAATTTAGGGTGGTATAAGGTGTTAGAAATATTTAGAATAACTGGGGAGGTGTGTGAATCAGTTACTCAAGGTCCTTAAGTACCATTTGAACAATTAAACATAAACACTCATTGTTCTTCTTATCCATTTGTTTCTCAGTCTTTACAGTAAAAATATTTTCTTAAACATAATGTGCTTTGCTTAATGAAAACATCATCAAATGTAAAAATATATAAAGCATTCAACACAGGTTTGACACTAGGAGTTTACATGGAAACTCAATTTAGAGAAAAGCACCAACAACATATGTCACCATTTTTTCACTCTTTCGAAGTGAGCCATGTTAGGAGCCAACTTTGTTAAAGGTTTATAGTATACACGATTAAATGCGACCCTGTTAAAGGATCTAATCACCCTATTAGGAATGGCCTTGTCAGAGGACTTTGATCATTCCATTTAGAATGTCACCTAGTTAAAGGATTTATACAAACTATTAAGTCTTCCAAATGATTGTTAGGTCAACCACTACTAAAAGGATTTCAATGCAAACTATTTACAATGATTAGAAAGAAAACAAGAGGTTTTGATTTGTATGATTACAACTCACTTTGCAAGTTTAGATTACTATTCGTTTCATGTGTTGATTCACTAATAAGCCTTTTATTGTCATCTTGATCTTGATTCACTTGGAAACCCTCCAAGTGATCAACCTTCTCCTTTCATCAACACTTAATTCATCTTCTTAGATTCACTTATCAATGACACCAGCATCTGTGTAAGAAATCCTCTTTAGCTTCATATTCATACACACTATTGTGTTCACCCTTGTGCATCTATGATCCACCTTTCTCTGTATGCCTCTCTCTCATATGCACCATACCCTATTTGGTTTGACTTTGTACCTCTTCAAATAGATAATTATTTCTTTATTATTTTCCATGATCACCGTAGATCTTAGGGTTTATGATCAGGCTCAACAAGATTCATTTTTTCTGTCTATCTTCTTGATCTTCCTCTAGAAACTTCTTTGGAATCTATCTATTAGGTCTTTACATGATCCTCACCTTGAATTATAATAATCCAACTCATCAATATTATCTTCAATGTAGTTTACATCTCCCAAGAAATCAACTAAGTCAGTTAGATCTCGTGATTTCCTCAAATTCATTCTCAATAGTGTTACTTGGAAATCTCAAAATTTTGACACTCGGTCATCACTGAATTACTCAGTCACTATAATTTTTTTGGCTTGGCATCAACTATCTTGCTCAGTCGATATAGATGCTCAGTCAATACTAGATTTTCTCAACACTTACTATGGATCAGTTGAGACTATCATCACTTGGTGTTTCTTGGCCTTTTACTCTATTGTTGAACTTGGCTTAACTTTCATGATATATAAACAATCACTTTTCTTTATCAATTTCTATCTAATCAAATGTCCATTGTAGCTTCCTTTTCATAACTCAACCTTTCATTTAGGTGCTATTGTTATGAGCAATTTATCAAATCCTTTTCATCAATCAAATAGATATGACATTTGGATTAGGTAGCATTATGTCTTATCAATAGATTTGACATCAATGACAAAAATACAATTATTCCAATTGTAAGTTTCCAACATAAGGATGTATCCACAAAGTCTAATAGTTGAGAACAAAGAAAAATAAAAAATATTAAGTAAATAGCATTATAATAGCATTAAACAATTAAAGAGATTAGATTTCCACAATCCATAGCAATTAAACTGATATATTTCTGGATTTGATTGTGTAAAGATTTTTACCATCAACGTTTCGAATCACACCAAGTGATCCATCATCAGGATGAAGAGAGCAAGAGATGTCCAACAGAATGGGTTGCAGAAGTAGACAAACTCAAAGAGTTTGTCTACTTCTGCAACCCATTCTGTTGGACATCTCTTGCTCTCTTCATCCTGATGATGGATCACTTGGTGTGATTCGAAACGTTGATGGTAAAAATCTTTACACAATCAAATCCAGAAATATATCAGTTTAAGCATTAAACAAGTTTTTATTATCACAATTTTAACTTTAAACATCAACAAAGGTATCATTATCAAGAACATTTAAAAAGTATCATCATCAAGAAGCTCCTAGTTACTAATGTAGTATTTTCCTCCTTCCAAGTGTCTTCAAATGGATTGGAGGGATGAAAAGTTATAAATAATGAAACTTGTCAAAATTAGGTTGGCTAGCCTCTTACAAGAGGGAGTGTAGTGCCTACCCTAGTTTTCTTTATGTCAATATTGTTGAATCTTTTAGGTCAGCCTTCATGTTTAAATGGTTTGATTTAGTGGTACTTAGACCCAATTGGTTGATACTATTTGATGATTCAATCATAGATTTGGTGAGATACTTTGTACTTGGGATATTTCATGCATTATTGTGCTTCATGATTATTGATTTGATGATATTTCTTGAAATGATTTCATATAGTGATTTTAGTTGTTTCCATGATGATGGATATATCAATTTTTTTTTATGGTTTCTGATCACTTACCCCATACTTGCATGTGTATGGTGTGCATGTCTATTTTACTTTTATGTTAATTTTGTGAGATGTGGTTGAGGGAGGGAGTCATAGTCACCTACTATTTGGGATCTACATGATGTACCACTATTCGCTATTACTTTTTTAGTTTATGTGTGTGTATGCACATGATCAAATTTTATGTAGATTGCAGGCATCGGGCATCAATTGCCTAAATTGTCAAGATAAGTGTTCCCTATTGTAGTGCCTCAGTGGTAAAAGAGAGGAGATGGCTTTCAAGTCCAAATCCTAAACCCAAGCCTATTTTGTCCTCTAGTGAAGGACAAGTATTTGATTTCTCTACCCTTATGAACTTATCAAGGTGATGTAAATTTGAGAGATTAAGCCTTGAGTTTGATTTTTATACTTTCTTTTAGTCGAGTTTCTTATTGAGTATGTGGTGTATTTTGTAGCTTCAAGTGCAATTAGGCAGCCAAGGGAATTAATTAAATAAATAATTTTAAAATGGAAAAGTTTAGGAAGGAAATATTATTATAATGTATTTAGTTAATTGAAAATTTATTAAATAAAAGAGTTAAAGGTAAAATATTTAATTAAAAGTATAATCTTGGAATTAATAGAAATTAAAATTTCTAAAGTTAAGGTTGGTGTAATTATAATTATTTAATTTAACATTATTGTAAATTTAGAAGTTATTTTTAAATAATGAGATTTAAATATTATTTTGAGTTGAAATAATAATATTATCTCTAAAAATATCTTGCTAAATTAAAATATGTGGGAATAATAAAATAAAGTATTATTTAATAAAAGGCACTAAGTGTGCATGAAAGTTTTATAATTAAATAAAATAATAATAAATAAATAAAGTGAGAGACCATTTGGATGAATAGTAACCCTAACTAGGGTTAGAGGCCTTTAAGGGAGGATTTTGAGTTCATTTCTCTACACACAGGTTTGGAGGATCAACTTGGAAATTGAAAGGTTGGAGTTTAATGTGGGCTTTTGGAGACATGAATTTTGTAAGTACAAAGAATCACCATATTGTTAGCATTATATTGAGGTAGGCTTTGTACAAATCCATTATAGAAAATCTCCCAAAAACTTATATCTTCTTCACGCCTACAAGAATAGAAAATTTACTATGGTAGATCCATGAAAGTTACAATAATGTTATTGTTATGAATCTGATTGATCTATTGGGAATTCTTGATTTGAAAATGACGGATCTAGTAGAAAAAATCCATGATTGAAACCCTTATTATAAAAATTAGAAATCGGGGATTAATTCCATAGCTAGGGTTTGAGAAATAGAAACAAGGAAAGACTATTGCTAAGAAAATTCAAATTGATTAAATATTGTTCCTTCATTAGATTTATTATTGAAATGTAAAACAAAATACATATAAGGTCCTTAGTCGGTGTTTTTCGCTCCACTAGGGTTTCATGTGTCTCTTGCGTACAACTCGTTGTTTGAGCTCTTTGCCTACATTCTCCATCTGTCATACCATATTTAGTGCAAGAGTTTTTAAGGCTAGTTTATAATGGCCCCGACCAGTTTTGACCTAGTAGTTGATACTTGCGCTTGCATTTTTGCTTCATATCACCATGACACCTCCTTTGAATAAATGTCCTCACGAGTTCATCTCGAAATTCTTCCACAAGGTAATCCCAATATTATTCTTCCTCTGCAAGAATTTGATGTTGCATGTGAATGGTTAGAAAAACATAATTTGGTAGGGTATTTTTTTGGTAGGACTCCTCCAAAGCTATTCTTAGAGAATGGGTTGCTAAGAGTTGGACTCCTTATGGAGTCCACCTTGATGTTTTGTGAAACCTTACCAAAGCTTTTTTTTTTATTCTACTTCGCTAACTTGTCCTAGGCTAATGCAGGTTTTAGAAATGGCCCTTGGTTAGTTCATTCATCTTTATTTGTGTTTCAAAGATGGTTTCAAGACTTTACAATATTCGATGACAAAAAGCTTAGGGTTCCTATTTGGGTTGAATTCCCTAGTTTCCCCTACCTTTTTGGCCATTTATTGAATCCATTGCCAACACCCTTGGCAAAGTTATTACAAAGAAACATGAAAAAAAATTCAATGCTTGCCCTCAAGAACATGTTTGAGTTTAGGTTGATCTCTTTAAGGATCTCAAGGATTTTGTGGAGATTCAAGTTGGTTCCCACACCTTCTCTCATAAGGGTCTTCATTTGAACCTACCAAACACCTATTATAGGTGTCAATCAATAGAACACAAGATCAGGCATTGTCCTTTGGCAGTGCTTAGGGTTTAACCCTCACCCAAGGATGCTCTTGTCAAACTAGCAAAGGGAAACCAAAAGGAGGCATGGACCACTATTGGGCGCAAGTGCAAGGCTTCCTTGATCCCCAAACAATCAAATGTTTCATCATCTTTCACTCCTCCTATGTATAATGGAGCACAAACCTCAGCCCTTGTAGGGTCGATAATGGTTTCACAAGCATTAATTCCTATTGATTCATAGGTTTAAAACCATGTTGTCTCATAGGGGATCAAGGTCGCTTTGAGGGCTACCACTCTTGTAGTTGCTCGAACTTTGCTTGCTGCATCCTCCATTGAGACAAAGAATTTGCAGCATTCTTTCAATCCTCCTAGGCATACTGAGAAACTAGAAGAGAAGTGATAGGTCATCACTCCAAAGGGTTTCCCTCTATATCAACCTAGTTTCTACCTTTTTGTAAAACAGTTACTCCTCCCTTGTGGACAAAACAAATATGGAAGAGTTTTCATGAATTTTGTATCATGGAATGTGCAAGGTCTTATAAACCTCTCTAAAAAGTACTATGTTTAGGATACCCATCATAGAATTGGTAATCTAGATTTCCTTTGTATGCAAGAGGTTAAAATCCTTGGTTTCATGCTTTCTTCTATCTGTCACATTATTTTTCCAAATGACATTATGTTTTCTTCTTAGCATGAAGCTAGGAGAGGTGATGTAGTTACTCTCTTGTCACCCCATCTTAATTCTATTATTATTTCACATGGTTCTAACCCCATGCACAAAACTACTTGGATTTTTATTTCTATCAATAATTATTCCTTTGGTAGAGTTAATGTTTATGCTCTCAATGATGTTGTGGAAAGATCTCAACTTTGGTGTTGGATGGTTGACAACTTGCCTCTAGCTACTTGGGTTATGTGTGATGCTTCTAATATGGTTGAGTTGGCCCCTGACAAGCAAGGTATTTTTCCTTTTTGCTAGACAATTGGGGAAAGGGAAGCATGGTACTATATGTGCAATAAATTGGGCCTTTTTATCCCAATTCTAACCATTGTCAATAGAGTGGGGTCTAGCATAGTTGGTCTAATTTTTGAGTTGGCTCTGACCATATATTAAAACATCATGATTGTGCCATGATTACCACATAATCATTTTTATCCTTTTTGAAGATTTAAAGTTACATGTCATTCCTCTACCAGATGTGACATTATCAGGTCACTATCCCATTTATTTTACCATTTCTTGGCAAACTTTTATCCAATGATCTGTCAGAATTAAAATTTTACTCAACACATTAGTGTTGACACATACTTCCACTATTTTTCACATCTTATGTGTTTGGAATTTGGAGCCATGATCTCATTCTCAAATAGGTTGGATTCAATGGTGGAATGATGTTGTTACTAGAACAACTAGGTTTCTTCGCATCTATAGGAGGCAATTGGCTATTTTTAGAAAAAGGTCTTATGAAGCCAATACCAAGGCTCTTAGGAAGGCTTCTAAAGCTCTAACCCTTAACCCATTTGATTCAGAATTGCAAGTCTAGCTTGCCAAGCTTCACCATGATAAACAGATTGCTAATAACTATACTACTCAAGGTGCCCAAATCAAAGCTCGCCTCTATTGGTTGGAGATTGGAAATAAAGCTTCTAAAGAATTCTTCCAAGCTCTTAGAGCCCATCATACCAACTTTTGGATTAAAAATATTAAATAGGGTAGTATTATTCTTTCCAATCTCCCTGACATCCTACAAGATTTTGTGCATCATTATGAAAATATTTTTGCTTCGCAGGGAAATTTGGTTGCCCAAGAGGAAGCTTTCAAAAAGTGTATTTCTATTACTCCAAACTGTCTAGCACTTGATCAAAGGGCTTTCTCTGAGAAACTTCTCACCATCAAGGACCTCAAGGAGGCTATCTTTTATATGGAAAATTACAAGCCCCCTAGGTTTGAGGGGTTCCCTTGTGAATATTGCAAGCACCTCTAGGAGTCTATTGGTCAAGACCCGCACAAAGTCTATCTTGAAGCATATCACACTAAGAGTCTAGGAGCCATCATTAACAAAGGAAACATTAAATTCATACCTAAACATGGTGACACTAAGGATATTTTTAACTGGTGGCCCATCACTTTGCTTAATGCGTCATACAAGATAATTACTAGGGCTTTATCTCTTAAGATTCGACATGTTCTTCCCTTAATTGTGTGACAAGAACAAACTAGTTTTATCAAGTCTAGGTAGATTCTTAACAACATCTTTATTGTTTGGGAAGGCATGGAGTAGGCTCGCAAGTCCAATCAGCAGAATCTATTTTTGAAAATTTAATTTGCCAAAGCTTATGACCAAATTGAATGGCCCTTCATTTTGGCTATGCTCCATTCTTTTGGTTTCAGTCCTAACTTTCTTTAGTCTATGGAGATTTTTTTTGGAAATGATAATTCTTGTATTACCATTAAGAGTTCTCAATTTGAAGCCTTTGGGCTCTTTTGATCTATCTGACAAGGTGTCCCTCTGGCTCTGGCTTTGTATGTTCTTATTGCTAAAGGGCTTGGTTACTTACTTGCCCACTCTATTTCTTCTAGTCTTGTTCATGTCATTTCCTTGCCTGAATCTTCTTTTCAGCTTATCAATGGTCATTTTGGTGATGACTCTTTTCTCACTCTCCTAGTGGACAAGGAAAATATCATTAATGCCTTACAATGCTTGGATACCTTTAGTCAAGCTTCTATTTCAGATATTCAATGGCACAAGATGCTCTATTACAAACAATATTTTCTCCTAGCTCCACCCTAGCTTACTCAATTTGAGTAGAAATGGGTCACTCATGGGGACATATTCAATTTTTTGGGCATTCCCTTTTCCTTTCAAGCTTCTCCGGTGGAATTGTGGAATGTTGTGCTCATGAAAATTGAGAAAAAACTTGACTACTAGATTACTAAACCCCTTTCTCTTGTGGGGATATTCCAAATTTTCTCAAAGGTGTTGGTAGCTACTCATGTATATTACTCCTCTTGTTGGGCTCCTTCTAAAGCCTCTTACCTCAAGCTAGAAAATTTTCTATGTGACTTTCTTTGGGCTTCTAGTTATAATCATCATGGATTTCACAAAATTGCCTAGAATTTTTGTTCTCTCCCTAAAGAGTCTGGAGGTCTTGGCTTTCTTTCCACACAGAAGCAAGGGATCACACTTTGTGCTAAGTGGATTATTCATGCTCTCACTAGTAATGAAGCTTGGAAAGTGTTGGTTTGACATTGTATCTCTTTTGAATTCCTAATTAACAAGCTTGCATGGAAGGGGATTGGTCTTCAGACCCTTCTCATCATGCGAGAACTTGTTTATATCCAAGGCTCTTTCATTATCAAGAGTATTTGGAAAGATTGGGAAGCTATGAAACCCACTTTGGTAGAATAGTGATGGGTTTCATGATAGGCTTTCTTTGAATCAATAGAATCTTTGGTGGTCCCAGTTGTTTTCCATTTAGGGTGTTCCTCTGGCCAAGACTCAAGGTGCCAGTGCTCTACATTTTTTCAAATGCAACATCAAGACTCCTAAGGACCTTTTTTCCATGATCTCTACGAGTCTTAGATCTTGGGAGGATATGCCAGTCTAGTTCCATCTTACTCATCTTGATCGACAGACTTTTGATCTTCTATTCTCTGCCATTCTAGATCATTTGATTCACAAGGTGGGAATCTAGTCTATGCGACCTTGGTGGAAAGACTAGAAGTGGTATCATGTCATGCCCTTCACTAATTACAAGCCCATCTTAAGATATCGATGGCTTTATCCCCATCTCCATATGGTGGATACTTTTAACCAGCATTGGCATCTTTAGTCTTCTCCTTATCATTAGAGGGTGTGATTTGATATTATTTGGGGTGCTATCACAGAGCCAAAGATTGCTCATTTTTCCTAGTGCCTATTGTTTCAAGGGCTTTCCCTTGGGTCATGGCTCAAACATATTGGTGTTCCAGATCCTCGGTGTTGATTTTGTGGGAATCCTAAGTTATTTTTGCTTATTTTTTGGTTTTGTAGGTGTGCTCAAAATCATTGGCAATGGATACATGATTTTATCAAGCCCTTCAAGCCAAAAAGTTTTTCTTAGCACATGATTGTGCTAGGTGATTCCCCCTAGGATTCCTAGACAATTTATCTAGATTAAGCATACTTTTAAGATGGATATTTTTTTTACTTTGTGGAAGGATAGGAATGACATTCTTATCACTCACATCTTTCTTGATATCAATGTTTCTATGTACACTAAAGCATGCATTTGTAATAATGTCATGTTGCAAATTCAAGTCCAAACAACCAAGGTGGCACTGAAGGTGGCCTACCTTCAAGAATTGATCAATCATTGGTGTAATGTGCTTTGCATGATCAGAAAATCTCCTCCTAACTCCTTGATTGACCATACTCTGCCCCAGGGCCACTATCATGGTCACAATTGTTCTGCTCATCACTTGCATATACTACGCTCACAGGCTTCATGTCACTGTACTCCTAGTGGTGGTGATACTAATTGGTTGTGTCACTCGACTTCTCCACCTCACCATAGCTTTGGCTAGTCCTCGATTCCTATGGCGCCCCCTCCTATTACTCCTTTTGGCTTTGGTGGCTCTAAGTGGTCTTTCCCCTACCTAGATCTAGTTATTTCTTTGCCATGGGTGGAGGAGAAAGACAAAGAAAAAGTTGATGATGATGATGATGTTGATGGCTGGATTGTTCATAGTCCACTTATCAATCCCAAGCATTCCTGGGGCTATAATGATTGTGATGATCCACCTCTCTTGGTTGGCACTAATCTGGTGACCTAAGGGAGCTACTTATACATTTTTTTAATGAATAGTTGTTGATTTTAGCTTCGGCCATGTGAACTTTCATGGGGTGATCTTGTATACCCAACCCCTTTTTTGTGAATTTGTAACTAGTATATTAATTTATTAATAGAAAGGGACTATTCATCAAAAAAAATATAAATATGAATTACCAAAGTAATAATTTACCGTGACACTCATATTTATTTTCACGAATAATACTAGTTTTTTTTGGGAATAGTGATTATGTGTGTGTATGTGTGCGTGGGCATGTTTGGAAGGGTGAGGGCTAGCACCCTCCCCCCCTCCTCCCACCCCCCTTTTCTCCTCCCTACTTCTAATGGCCTTGGGTTGTGCATTGCAAAAGGAAACGATAATGTTGCCTTGGCAGCATTACAGATACCTTTGGCAAGTCCCCCCCCCCCCCCCACCAAATGGGGTTTTATTTTATTGTAATATTTTTTATTTTTTATTTTTAAAATAGTATATTTAATTTAAATCTATTTTTTAATTAAATTTTAATTAGGATTTAAATAGCATTGAATTTAGTTATGTGTAATTGAGTTTATAGTATTGAAATTTAGTTATTATTTAATTATTGAATTTTGAAATTTGTGAATATTAGTAAGTTTTAAGAATTGGTTTTATTTTAAATTATTTTCCATTAGTTTTATTTTGAAGGAAAATATAATATTTGCATTGTAAATGGAAACTTGGTGTATTAAGAAAACATGGTTCTAAACTATTAAAAATAAAACTAATAATATGATCAAAATAGACTTGAGAAGCTATATCTACTGGAAATTTTGAAAACAAAAACTCCAACTTCTACTCAAATCTTAACTTTATGAAATTAAGTCAAAAACTACATGGCCAAAAACTACACATTTTTAAATGACTTTGTGATGTTGAGTTTTTATCTTGTGATGGGTTTTGGGAAAACCTCGTAGTTGGCCAAATAGGAATGTTTACCAGAGGTGGAGAGTTGTGAATGCATTTTCCAATGACTCATGTCAAGTTTTTTTTTATATGTGTTTTTATGTTGAGAACTAGTATTTCTATGTAAGTTCATGTAATGCAATTTTTCTTGATGTAACCTTTGAGGTTTGATCTATGATCTATTTTTTATTTCAGTTGAGCTTGTTTAGGACTGATATAATTATTGTGATTTTATGAAATGTACTCTTATGATCTTAGGGTAGTTTATCTATGTGTATGTTGGGAAGTGGCTTGCAATGGGGATCAGAGCCCTAAAGAAGCTTCTAGGGTAACTTATTGTAAGTAATCTTAATAAATGATAATATTTTCATTAATGCGGTTAAAAATAATTAACAAGAGTCATTTTGTTACCTCACCCATGTCTCGAGTGCTACTATTGGCTAGGATAGGAGAAGAGAGGATGCTTGGTTGCAACCTTTCCTCATCGGTCTACCTTATCTATAAGAAAGGATATCGATGCTATAGTGTCACTAGGTGGTTAGAGTCTTGAGAGACTGGAAAGATAAATGTTGACACAAAAGTCTTCACCCATGTCTGATATATTACCCTCGGCAACCTTGTGTAACATGAAAACAACAACCAAGTGTGGCACTTGCACTCTGAGGTTGAATCTCTGGAGAAGGTCAAATTGCTTACAACCAAGATGTACCTAAACTACCACTTTAAAGGAAAGGGAGAAGGAATGCATGAAATTAAATATTGAAAGGGAAAGGGGGTGGTCCACCAAAATGAAACTAAGTTACTATGTCTTCCTATAGATGCAAATTACATTAATAAAAGGGCCCAAACTATACATATCTTAACTCTAATTTACCCTTCAAGGCCTCATATGTTGGTTAGAATAAATGAAATGTTGCAAGGAAAGAGATATTCATAGTACAACATCCACGAGGAGGTTAAACACAACATACAAACTCAAATGATAAAATGGAAACATTCAACACAAGGAAAAAGATGCACAAGATAGTTAAATGGTAAGAAGAAGAAACATGGGTTTCTATTAATATAAGGCAAAACAAGAAATTTACAATCACAAAGCATAATGTTATTGTAGAATAAGTGAAGAACCCGTAAAAGTATTCACAAACTTCCATGTATAGATCACACATAGCTTAGATGTTTACTTGAAGTTCAAACCCCAACTAGATTGGAATTATAGTTACAAAGAGAAATGAATAAAACTCAGAAATAAATCTAATCATAAATGCAACTTGCTCATTGAAGTGACAGAAAAATCCCAGATGAATGTATCTAGAAAATGGAAGGAATCGTATCTTTCTAAGTAATAAAGAGGCATGGAGACACATTGGCATCATAGAAAAAGGCCCCAAAAGTCGCCCAACATTATAGAATTAGTCTTGAATACATGTGTTAGACACTAGAGATCAAATTGTGCTACTATCAAAAAATGCAAGGGATAATGCATAGTGTTAACCTACTTGTGTGCACCTCTAGAGTTGACCCACATGGAAAAGATTTGTTTTTCCCCAAAATGTGGTGGACCATCAGCTTAGATCATTCCATTTGAAATGGATAGAATAGATGTTGCAAAAATATCCTAATGAATGATTAAAATACATCTGATGATGAAGGAACTTTAAAATTTGATGGTTGGCAAATCCCCCAATGCACGATGGAAGAAGTAGGCAACCCAAATTGACCTACAAAATAGCAAAATAGGTTAACATGCAAGTTAAATTTTGACTTTCTACCACTACCAATCTACTTGATAAAAGAACAATACAAACACTTCACTGAGGACCCCAATGCAAAAAATTGAGCCACTTGATCAAAGAACAAACTGACCCACTTAGTGAAAGAGAGTAGAAATTTTAACTGTGACTCTTGACATGTTAACCCCATGTAAAGAACTTAACCCATTGAAGTTTTCTCAGATTAGTTACATGTGATGGGCTGAATGAGGGAGAAAATAGCCAACACTAACCTTATAGTTAACTCATGTGATGAATCTTGACCATATGCATATTATGTTTCCTATGTGTCTTTGTTTTCCTCTAGGATTAGATGTTCACTTGTGTATTTGGTACCCTTGAAATAGAATTCATTCAGGATTCCCTAACTTAGATTCTTGTTGTGACTTTTGGATTGATATCTATCTGGGACTTGATATCATCTCCTCAACACAATGGGAGTGGGGCCACTTAGGTTCCATGAAGTTGAGTGGTGGTGATTCATTTTCCATTGAGATTCAACAATTGTATATTGATGTTGGATGCACCTTACTATATATGATTCATTATTCTTGTCTTATAATTATGTTGTATGGTCATATTTGGTATTTGTACTTTAGTTGCTTGAGATCCTATGGGATGTTGTATCTTATCATGGTGTATATTATTTTAGCATTTCATTCCCTACGGCATGTGCAGTGGATGAGTTTGCACCTTATGTACTTGTATATTCTTTCATATGATTTTGCATATGTAGTTATTATTTGACATGAACTTGCTTATTTATTGAGTTTAAACTTAATCAAACTTATGTGTGTGATTCAACATTATGGAATCCTTGAGAGATGTAACTGTATTATTTTAGTTATGTACATGTGTGATGTTTATTTGAGCTATTGCTTCCGCATTATTATCTCTTGTATATTTTAGTCTTTAAAAAATAAAATAAAAATTGGCAACATTGTAGGTTAATTTCTCCTAGGTTCCCTAGTAGGGCATTATAGGGAGGGTGTTGATATAAGGAAATATAAGATTTCAGAACCAACCATAAGTATCATAGACTTACAAATTGACATGGGATTGAGAGTTATGTAACCACTCTTACAAACCAATTGTGGATACACCTATGGCACCTTAAAAAGGAATAGGTTGTAAGAACCCTAGAAACAATTTAGGGGCATAAATATAGAGGTGAAAAACCTCAAGTGCAACTTTATGAGCTTACACTTGAATTCGCATGAAAAAATGTCAAGAAAAATAGCTTTGGTGTAAAGAGAGAAAGGAACATATGCATCGCAATTGGAAAATAAAGAAGAATCTATATCCTTTCAAATGTAGGAACTAAATACATGTCAAATCAATATGTCTTCAACTAAGAGCCTACAACACAATAGTAAATTATGATACTCTTATCTAAGAGGTCTTGGGTTCAAATCTACTCAAGCTAAACTAATAATCATAATAACTAAATAATAATAATAATTAAGCTTGGCTTCAGCCTCTTACTGATAAAAAAAAAAATTTGCATAGTAATTGTGGGAATTGCGTAATATATTGATTTTCCTTCATATTTGAGGTCTCCTTCCATTTGCTCTTTCTCTGATTCAGATGTGTTGATATGGAATTGGCTTGCATCACTCTCATAATTATAATGAAATTTTTAAATCACAAATTTTAATTTTAATATTTTCAAATATTTCCTATTAATTATTGTGATTTGATCTAACACTTTCTATATGGATTTGAGTTCTACATTTATGATCATTCCTTGCCCATTCAAAAAGAAATAATGAATGCAAGAAAACTTGGAATTGAGAATATCATGGAGCATCTTGATTACAAAACTAACTTGTATAATCATCCTAAAAATATTACATACTTACTTTTTTATCTTTTTTTATTGCTCATTATTGTTAGATACACATAGTTATGGGCTTAATCAAATGAGAATTAATCATTTCCTATCAAGTTATCAAATAATATCACATGAAACTTGTTGGTACCCATATAGACCAGGTAATTAAATTTTCAATTTCTGATCTTGAACTCCTTTGAACAATGGTTCAAAGTGGTTTGAATTAGTTTAAAGTGGTTCAAAGTGGTTCACCTTGCAGGTTTAGTACGGAAGTCTAGTGATTTGAAGATCAAAGGTTCAAATTTTAAAACTTGTGTTGCAGATTCAAAATGTCAAGTTTCAGATTAGGATTTAAATCCTTGACATGTAAATTTGAGTTCCATTATTAGATCCATAAGTATGAGGTTTGAGGTGTTGGAAATATTCAAGACTAGCTGGGTTACTGAGAGGGGAGGGGTAAATCAATAACCTCAAAACTTTTGGCAAATTCAACACTTAATAACATAATCCATTTACCATTAATAGATATAATCTACTGCATGCATGAGAAGTTGAAAGCATAAAACACTTTGAACACAATATTTGGTGACCTAGAAACCTTCCAATAAAAAAGTAAAATTGGGGTGGGGATGATACCCACAAAACTTCAATACTGTAGTATAAAGTTGGCCTGTTAAGGCTTACAATGATCATTTGTAATGATCTTCCCTGTTAGGAGCAATTAGGACTGCTAGGTCCACCTTGTTAGAGGTTTTACAGACATACAATGAAGTATATGCTCGGTAGAGAGATTTAAAGAAAAGACTATTAAATCTACCCTGTGAAAGGATTTGAATTTGATTCACCTATTAGGATGAAACTAAGATCTGACTTACAACTAAATTGCTGATTAAGATCTTTGAAGTACTGATCACCTCTTGTGATAGATGTAACTTGACTGCTCCTAATTTGACCTTGCTATACACTTGCTCTTCTGTTGATTTACATTTGCATGCTTAAAATTTCATTCAAATTCACTCTTCTCAAAATCATTACTTCTTCATACTTGGGTATGACACAATACATTACATATATACCAACCCAATTCTCATAATTACAAGGTCGGCCAAAACACAAGATAACACCAATATTACTGAGTCGGCCCAAATGTAGAAACTCGAGTTCTAAAAGTTGACTTGGTGAATTTCTGATACATGGCATCTACTGCATTACTCAGCATCATCATGCACTTGGTAGAAGTAGAGGCTCGGTCCATAATAATCACTCAATACAGTTTCAAACTCGGTACATACTGGAGACTCGGTAGATACTATGTCACTCGGTAGAAATTGAATTCCATGTTTATCATGTTTGCACTCAATAAACACTACTCATCCCATCACTCGGTTAACACTTGCTTCACATCACAAGAACTGATGACTCAGTAGACACTGAGAAGATCGGTAACCATTGAACTGCTCGGTAAGAACTGTTGGTCTTTGCATTTCCTGTATTCACTAGGTAACCATTGTAATGCTCGATATGAACTATGAAACTTGGTGACTACTGAATTACTAGGCAAACACTGGAGACTAATCAAAGAGCTTAGTAACCATACAAAATTTGAATAAGTGTTATCACTAATAACAAACATGACTTAATGCCAACAATCTCCCCCTTTGTCATTAGTGACAAAAAAACTTATTAGCCAAAACTTATGTACACTACCATGCTGAATTTGATTTTTTAAAATTTGTCTTTGTAAATCTATTGTATATATATTTGCATATATCTCCCCCATACAATGTACATATCAAATCAAGCATAATATCATACTAAGTGAATATACAAATATCTCTCCTCCTTAAATATATACATGTCTCTCTCCCCCTTTTTGACAATAATGCCAATATTTAAAATCTACTTGTATATAGACACCAAAATGTGAGAGAAACTCATAATGTACCTTAAGAATAAGAGTTAAGGTCTTGTCCCAGTTTTCTTGCAAAATTTTGTAGGTTTGATGTGCAACTTGGACTTCTACAGAGAGTTCAATCATATGATCTACAATTGAAAAATTATTGTCATGGATCATGTTTTAGAATAAGCAATGTGCTTCTGCATTGTATTCATGATAGGAAGGATCATGTTCTGGATGTCTATGAGTGTAGACCAGATCCTTTCTTCCTCTCTCAATAACTCTACCTGCATATCTAATACAAATCTAATCCCCATGTGGTGTGTAGAGCTTGAACTAGGGTCAAGCTGCAACTTCTACATACTGGCCTTCAGATCCTCATCAATCTTATTAAATTTTCCCTTTATTTCCTTTGTATGCTTGGTAATATCACATAACTTAGTAAAAAGAGATGTTACATTTGTGTAAGAGGATTCAAGATTTGACAAAATTGAAGAGAGCTCTACCTTATGGATAGCTATCTACTAAGAAATGTTCTCAAGCACTTTATTATCAAACTTCTTCTTTGCTTTCTCTATTAGCTTTTCTTGGCCACTAGAATCCTCATTGAATTTATTAACTGCCTCTTCCAATTGCAAAAAAATGTGTTGAGAAGAATCAACATCAACACCTATAGCCTCTATCAAAATGTTCTTATCACTCTTAATGATTTTTAATTCTCTATCTCTTTCTTCTCTTAGTTGCTTCTGCTTAGCCTTCTTTTCATGTAGCTAACTAACTAATCTCATATGCTCTACAGTAGCATTGTCAAAATCCAACTTGGGAATCTCAATCTCCTTGTCTAGATCTATGTCTTCTTCTATTTCCTTTCCACTAATTAGAACTTTTAGTTGTGTCTTTGTTTCAACTTCTGACTTTAATTCTTTAGATTTTGAAACAAAACAATAGTGGAAACAGTAGAGCTTGCAGTAAAAACTTGTATAGTGCCTACTGATGGAATACTTATTAGAGTACTACTAAAAGAATCCAAAACTTATGTACTTCCCAAAATTGATGTATTTATAGGTAGAATACTAATAGAAGTATTTACAATTGGAGCACTTACTGGAGTATGTACACCTGAAGTAGTCAAAATTGAAGAATCTAAAACTGTAGAACATGAAACTATAATTATTGTTGATGAACCAAACTCAGGCACTGAAGAAGTAGAAGATTGCAGCTTAGTGGATGAAGTGGTAGAAAATTCCATTAGTGATACATTGAGCTGAGAGGGAGTGAAGAGTGATTGGACATTTGATGTGTCTATTGTGGTCACAATCACACTTGCTAAAGTTGTCTCCATGCTTGATGATGTTACTATTTTTGCTAAAGAGTGAGGAAGGGAGGCTATGACTTCCACAGCTATCCTAATTGGAACACTTTCTTCTTCTTCTTGCATGTCTTCCTCTTCAACTTCATCCTCTTTTTCTTCTTCATCATCCTTCATCAATTCTTGATAATCTTCAGCATCAATGGTGACACAAGGAGTATTGTCTTCTTCATTTTCTTCATCCTTGTCACTGTCATCATCGTAATCTTTGTTCTCAATGGGATTTTCATTGGGTTTGTGCAGATGATAGACATTATTTCACATATATGTAGCATCCTTGACTTCATTTTCTATGTCTTTTACCAAAATTAAATAAGTATGGAATCTGATAGTCATCTCATCTTCATTTTTCTTCATAGTTTCCTTTACCTTAACATTGGTAAGGCTTGGTAACAACTATCTCAGAGATTGTTCATATATGTCCTTGGTTGTTTACATGGCTGATTCCCATCTTGGATTTAACCTTACTAATAGCTCATTGGAAATCTAAGGTGCAATTTGATCAAGGGAATATTTCCATTTTCTCATCTTTGTCAGCACCAACTCCTCAATCTACATCTTTTTAGCATCTTTTCTAGTTTCATACTTTAATGCTTTGAAATTTGTTATACTAGCACCTTCTTCCAATTACTTCAGTCTTTCCTGGAAGGTGAGAGGGGGCTTATTAAACACAACTTCACTGTTGTCTTTCTTCTTGGATCTCCTTGAGAATACTATTATGGAGGGCTTAGGTGGCTTGGTTATAATCACTTTACCTTTCTTTCTTGTGGGCTCTTCTTCCTTTTTCTGATTCCTCTTCTTTTTCAAATTCTTCTTCATCTTCACCTTTTCCCTCAGTAATCATAAGAGGGACATTTTTTTTATATAGTTTTGATATCCTTCTCTTACCTTTATTCACTGCTTGTGGAAGCTTGATCTTGAATTATATTCTGGCTTTGGCTTCATCATAGGTTCCAAAGATAGGTGTCTTTGGATCTATAGGCTCATTAACCAAGGCTTCAATTATTTATTTTGTCTCATCAATATTAACCTCATAAGGAAGAGGTTTTACCCACGCTATTCTAGGTCTTACTTCCTAGATGTATACTCCATCACTATCAAACATGAAACAAACATCATCCTTATAGTCTTCAACCAACTTCTGTGGAATCCAAAACCTATTATACATCTTTTCCTTGAAAGTTTCAAAATAATTGTCCATGATGCTATCAAAATTTTCACCCATTTCAACTATAAACTCATTTTTTTGATATCACATGGGTGTGTCTTTTCTCCATACCACTGTGCCTTTAGAAGGGAAAAACTTTTGAACATAAAAGAACAAACATGTCAACAGAGAACCAAACTTACATGGATTATTCTTCAAGGTTCTAATGTCATCCATATTCTTTTTTAGCTATTTCAACATTAAATCTGCTAGGTCATATTCCAAATTCTTCTTAACAACCTTATAAGATAGGTCAATTGCTTCACACGGCACACTATTGAGTCGACCAGAGCTGTAAATCTTATGACCTATGATATGAATACCAAATTTGAGTTCTACATCAGATACATTGCTAATTTTCATTCCTCTATCATCCCACTCAGCTAGGGTTTTCTTTTGAAGCTCATCCTAACCTAGGGTTTTTGTGACTTTGACCTTGATAAGTATAGGGAGACTAGTAATTCAATGAATCATTTTCTTCATAATCAAAAATAATTGCTCTAACCACAATTGACCATCATGGACTCAGCTCAAGATATACCTAATCCATTTAATTTGAAAGTTTCATGGTAGGTGCAGAATATGGGTTAAGCCTTTCTCTTCTAGGTGTTTATGCTCGGGCTTAAGAGTTCCATCCACACAGAGTTCACCTAGGGCACTATCCATTCTATGGTTCCTATCTCCTAAACTACACATTTGAAATGAGTTCAAATGTCATTGATAAGAAGTACCTTTGGTGGAATTTTTGATTGAGCTCCATTAGGGTCAAGGGATTCTGTAATTGCTAGCACCAATTTGAAATTTGGAGCTTTCAACTCAATGCCTTGCACCAACATTTTAGATCCTTTTTTTGCCTTTCTGTTGCTACTGCTGGATACCATGATCACTAGGTAAACTAAGAAAATTCTTTGAAAACCTTTGCTGCAAATTCTACTCAAGATCACTGGAATGCTCTATAAATCGCTCTGCTCTTAATATACTAAATTTATGGTGGAAATGAAGTCGAATTACTGCTTTTTGATCATAAAAATTTCCATTAATGCTCGGTACAATGAGAGCCATAATGACATAGTGTGTGACAGCCTATCATCCACTATTTGCATAGATTGCTCGGTAGAAGCTTGGAACTTGGTAACCAAACAAAACTTTTTTACTCCCTACTTTGCTCGGTATGACCCAACCTTACTAGGTGATTACTGATGCTAAACTTTTTTGATCCCTCTGTATCTAGAATACTAATTTGGATCTCTCATCTCCTTCTTGATGTTATTAGCTTTTTCTTTCTTTTCATCTTCAACTCTACCTATTTTCATGCAATTCTTAGCTATATGACCAAGTTTAGTACATGTGTAATATCTTATTAAAGTATCCTTTCTTCTCAAGTGATGCCTAGCATAGTTTATGCCAATGTGTCCATATTCTCCATAGTAATAACATCTACACCAAGTATTGTAGTCCTAACCAAATATTGACTTTACAAATTGTTCAGTTGGATTTAATGGT
Organism: Cupressus sempervirens; assembly: GCA_028749045.1. Lineage (NCBI taxonomy): Eukaryota > Viridiplantae > Streptophyta > Pinopsida > Cupressales > Cupressaceae > Cupressus > Cupressus sempervirens. The sequence goes on along the minus strand of CM053785.1, from coordinate 889,810,123 downwards.
TTAGATCTGCATTCAGATGCCTTGTGACCTTGTTTCTTGCATTTGTGACATTTGCCTTCAAACTTTGGTTTCTCCTTGCATTCATTAGCTTAATGAGCATGTTGACTACAATTGTAGCATTTTTCATTGAATTAATTTTTCCTTTCCATTACTCCAACATTTGTTTGATGTATGACCTATCTTACCATAGTAATTGCAAGTAGGTCTTTGATTCCTTTGAGCACCATATTTGGAGGATTCACCTTCTTCTTTGTATCCAAGTCCTACTTTGCCCTTTTTCCTATAAGATTATGCTCATTTTGTTGATTCAGTTGATCCATGTCTACTTGGGATTTCATTATTCTTTCATTGAGTTTCTTCTCAGAATTTAGATCAACTTTCAACCTTTCATTGATTTTCTTTTTAGTGCTTAAATCATTCCTTAACCTTTCATTTTCATATCTTAGACTCGCGATTTCTTCGTTTGCATTGGAGAGCTAATTGATAAGAATTTCTTGCTAAAGGGATTGATTTTGCATTTCATTGTTCCTTGACTCCAAGTCTTCTTTTGCCTTTTTTTTTGTTCCAAAATTTCACACAATCTTATTGTCTGAATTTCCTGTCCTCTTTTCAATTTTCTTACCTCTTCTTGTAGGGAACCATTCTTTTCTAGGAGTTCTTTGATTGCATCATTTGCTCCATTTGAACTACTTGAGGGGAAAAAGTCTTCAATCTTTTCTTCAACATTCTAGTGGTCATTCATCTATTTTGCAAGTTCTTTCCTTCTTTTTAGGGATTGGGAAAGATTCTCCTTTGCTTCCTTGAGTTGAGCTATGGACATCTCTAGATCTAGCTTTTCATTTTCAATAGCTTTGTCAAGTTTGAAGATCTCCATTCTCCTTGATCTTTTCTCAAGTTGTCAAACTTTATCCTGAGAACCACAAGCTCTGATACCAATTGTTGGAAATAATCAAGACTAGCTAGGTTACTAAGAGGGGAGGGGTGAATTAGTAACCTCAAAACTTTTGACAAATTCAATACTTAATAACATAATCCATTTACCTTTAATAGATATAATCTATTGCATGCATGAGAAGCTGAAAGCACAAAACACTTTGAACACAATATTTGGTGACCCATAAACCTTCCAATAAGAAAGTAAAATTGGGGTGGGGATGATACCTACAAAACTTCAATACTACAGTATAAATTTGGTATGTTAAAGCTTACAATGATCACTTCTAATGATCTGCCCTATTAGGAGCAATTAGGACTACTAGGTCCACCTTGTTAGAGGTTTTACAGACATACAATGAAGTATGCACTCAGTAAAGAGATTTAAAGAAAAGACTATTAAGTCTACCCTATTAAAGAATTTGAAGTTGATTCACTTGTTAGGATGAAATAGTAGATCTAACTTACAATTGAATTTTTGATTATGATCTTTGAAGTACTGATCACCTCTTGTGATAGATGTAACTTGACTACTCCTAATTTGACCTTTCTATACACTTGCTTTACCATCGATTTGCATTCGCATGCTTATCATTTCATTCGCATTCACTCTTCTCAATATCATTACTTCTTCATACTTGGGTATGATACAATACATTACATATATACCAATCTAATTCTTATAATTACAAGGTTGGACAAAACAGAAGATAACACCAATATGACTAAGTCAGCCCAAATGTAGAAACTCGAGTTCTGAAAGCTGACGTGGTGAATTTCTGATACACGGTGTCCACTACATTACTTGGCATCATCATGCACTCAATAGAAGTAGAGGCTCGTTCCATACTAGTCACTCAACGTAGTTTCAAACTTGATACATACTGGAGACTAGATAGATACTGTGTCACTTGGTAGAAACTGAATTCCATGTTTATCATGCTTGCACTCGGTAAACACTACTCATCCCATCACTCAGTTAACACTTGTTCACATCACAAGAATTGATGACTTGGTAGACACTAAGAAGCTCAGTAACCACTTAACTAATCGGTAAGAACTGCTAGTCTTCACACTGCTTGTATTCACTAGGTAACCACTGGAATGCTCGGTATGAATTGTGAAACTTGGTAACTAGTGAATTACTCGAAAAACACTGGAGACTGATCGAAGAGCTCGGTAACCATATAGAATCTAAATAAGTTTTGTCACTAATAACAAACATGACTTAATGCCAACATGAGGTTCAAGGTTTGACACAATGTTGTGGTTTGAATTCAATGAATTTGTGGCCAGTCTAGAAATGTAGTTTGTGAGTTCACAAGTTCGAAGGATCAAATGTTTCAAATGTAAAAGTAATGGTTCAAGCCTAATATGCAAATTTATTCTTTCAAATATTTGTATATTTAGAGTTTCAGATCATGATGATTCAGAAAATTTGAATTTTATCATCTTACAAGTAATCTAGAAGACCAAAGTAAGGGTGACTTCTTGATCCCAGTTAGAAGAGTGTTTCAGTGGAATGAAGCTCTATAACCCTGTCATGAAACTTTTATGAATAAAATGAGAACTCAAATGCTCCATTTGGAATCATTATACTTTGACATTAATAGGCATCAACCTAATGGCTTTCTCATGTTGAGCAATGTCATTGAATATGATGGTTGGTCAATTAGGAGGTGAGGGCATTTGAATAGATAAGGTGTTGATTGTGCAAAACCTGATAGGGACACATTTTATGTATGTTAGGTGTCAGGTTGATGATTAAGAAAAGAAAAATGATCTTTGATCAACTCTCACAACATATTAAAAAGAGGCACATAATCAAAGAAAGTTGAAATTACCTATATGCATCTGTTAGGATAACAACAAATGATCATGAAAAATTCTTAAATTGTAAACACATGTGTCATAAAACATGAGGAAGCATGCAAGCTTTTTCAACATAATGTGAAAGCCATCTGTCAACTAGAGTGATAGGCTTAATAGAACCCATGGACTCTATAGCCATGAATAAGCAATAGGCTACCATGACAAATGGGAATTTGGAAAAATACTAACACTCCATCCGAACCATTTGACCAATTATCAACACAGATTATAGTGCCTAATCCCAACATGAAAAATGGAGCTTGAATGTGCCAATCAGTGCATGCAAACTATTTGGTAAAATGTTAACCCAATTAGACAAATGAACTGGATGCATTTGTATCAAATCATGCTCAGTTTATGACAATAGTAGAGGAATTATAAACTACATCCTCTAGTGAATCGAGATCATCTTTAAAGACAAGGAGATATACATTAGACTCCACGCGGCATAAAAATTTCATGTCACCTTCATTCTATGGCCTTTCATCGAGTTTCCATAATGGAAATGGACACTAAAATTTTCTAATGTACAATGGAAACATAAAATTCATAGGTGAGCTTCAAATTTGTTTGCCCTGCGGTAATGATCATTTATTATGTTCATCTTGAAGGGAAACTATGAAGGACTTGACTAGGGATAGAGTCAGGTCCAAAACATGGGATGTTGAGTCAATTAAGGAGGAAGAATGAAGCTCTTGGATCTGGATGTGATCACATAATTGACAATTTCAATGAAATTAATGACTCCTCTCAGTAAAGAAGGATAGAGATGCCCCCATTCCTATGCATCTGCATTGAACATCTTTGAATTTTATGTGTGAAATGGTGTGGAGATGCATGAGGTTGCACACAAAGTGTTCGACAAAATGTTGATGCAACATTCAATCTCATGATTTAGATTGAATACATATTGCACCTAAACCTGCCATAGCAATAGGATATTATTTTAAAATAAAATAATAATTCGACCATGGTTAAGAGATTAGGAGACACAGAGGTATGAATACTGACAGTTGGACATGGTTACAGTATTTTCATTTCATGTCAGACATCAAGGAAAAATGAAGTGTCGAGTATCATTGGTCCAAATCTTAGCAAAGAAGTTTTCATGTATGCCTAATGTGAAGGAATGCAAAGAAAGGCCCAAAATGCATATGAAATTTGATGTCAATGGCTACAACAAGGCCTTAACTAATCATGATTTGAATGCTTAATGACAAGTATGATAGGTGTCTATGAATGAAAATTTGAGGAAGAAGCAAACAATAATATAATATTTTATTAAACATTATAATTACCCTTGGCACTTTTTCATTCCTCAATAATAAGATATGTAATGTTTTTTTTAAATCATATGAAGACTAGCAGATAAGGGCTTCCCCAAGAATCAGTTATGTAACTAAAATGCTACGGGAAAGAGAAGATGTTTAATAAACCACAGAAATAGAGATAAAGGGTTCTAGTTCTTTGGAGAGGGAAAAAAAATAGATTGTGGGCTATGGAAGGGCAGAGCTTTTGTTCTTTTTCTAGACTTTGTGTTAGGAAAAGGGGGGAAATTTTGATTTTAAGCGTAATGTAAGGGAGGGAATTTATGTTTCTTCTAGATGGTAATTTTGATGCAAATATGTAATGAGATCTATGTAATCTTTTACATTTTGGAGAAGGGAGATTTGAGAGATAATGGCACACCAAAACTTGGCATTTGGGCAGTTATCTTTCCACTGATTGTGATCTTTGTATAGCTTTTAGTTTTCTCTAGATGCTTTTTAGTGTCACTATTTTCTGAATGTGTTTTGATTTCAAGATGTCTTTGAAGCTTTGATTCTTCACATTCTCAAGAGGATGGAAGATTTATTCCTTGTTTTCATTCTCTTCGTAATGTAGCATTTGGTTAAATGAACTTTGTGTCGTTTGCTATTCATTTTCCTTTCAGTCATTTAGATTTTTCGCATCTATATCATGTTTACGGATAGATGTTTGTAAACCTTTTGTTCTTTCTAGCTAAAAGCATCCATATTTGTATTTATGTGAATTCATTATAAATCATACATAGGGAGTTGTACTTGGATAAATTTAGAGGTCGCTTACACTTTTCAATAGTGAAGTGACCCAACTGTTAGTGTGTGTTCAGTATTCTTATCTGGGAGTTTGGGGTTAATTTGTATTTATTTCTTTGGAAGACAATTTGTTCACTAACAAAACCACCACACTTCAAACATAGATATAATGAGCTTAGGTCATCTATGATAATTATTAGATATATATTTCTAATACATGTAGGTTCAGTTCATTTTCGTGCAACAATTTTAGTTATGCATGCACAAATACCAATTTAACATGCATAGATTTAAAGAAAATAAAAACACAATAGGTTTTATAAATTATGAGGCATGTATGTAACAAGGCCTTTTCCCTATATGCAAGAGAATCTATCCCCAACATCTTTAATAATTTATTCCTCCATTTATATTTTGAGCAAAGTGTTGCAATTAATTTATGTAAAGTATATAATGGTACATTTACTATTTGAAAACTCCTTTATTGTAGGTCAATTTTATTTTGTATTACAATTTCAATTATTTTACTAGAATATATATGGGAATATTAGTTGTTTCTATTCAAATTACTTTGTGAATCCAACATTCCTACATGAGCTAGGATATTTCGAGTAGGGTTTATTCCTTTTTACTAGAGTTTGGTATTTATTTTATCCATACGTTAATTTTTAAATCTCAATGGGATTGATTTATCTTTTTTTGTACTTCTATTTTTCTTGTGGATGGTCTTTTCATTATCTATCATTTTTCATCACACGTGTGTACACTTTTTTTAGAACACTTGGGTTTACTTTTTATTTATTTATCAATATTATTATTTTTTTACATTTCAAATTATATATTATATTGTATATATCAAGGTCTCCCATACATCCTCATTTTTGTCTTAATAATCTAATGTTTAAACCATTGAATGGTTCTCAATTTAGAATAATATTTTTTATGATGGTAAGATGGGTACTACTTATGTGCAACACAAGGTTAATTTTTTTCAAATCATGTGGACCATTTGAAAAAGTAAAGCTTTACACATAATCTTGCTAGTTTAGTTTATTTATAGAAAGGATTGCTCATTGATTTTAATTTTTAATTTCAAACATTCTTCCTTTTGTGTTATTTTTCCTTAATTCAAACTTTGTGAGTTGTTTGTGTGTCTAGGTCATATTCATGTCCTTATCTCTCCTTAAGAAAAAACACATGTTTAAAGCCTCAAATGGTCCACTCTATCAAGAACGATATTTTGTTATGATGATAACATGATAATTATTACAATTATTCAAAGTAGTATTAAAAATTTCAATAATGGGAAACATTTGGAACAATATTTTTTCAAATAAAATTGTTGGTTTGGTTGATTTAGAAGAATTACACATTTGATGGAATTCCATGTGATTATCTTATTAATTATTAATATTCCATTTGGTTTAAAGGTGATTCAAAAAAAAAAATTAATAGTACCTCATCTAGTTCATTGAATTATGTTGGGAAAGATGTCTCAATCTTGTACTCCTATGTGTAATAAATATTATTTTAGAAAAGAACGTCTTAAAGGGATCCCACAATGGAAAGATGAAATATTTCCCACTAAGTTGATAGGTGTTAGTGTTTAGGTAGATATTAGCAATAAAAAATATTAAGATAATGGAGAAATAGAGAAGTAAAAAAATAACATAGATATTTAATGTGGTCCACCCAATATGAGCTACAACTTTAGAAATATGTGTCCACTTATAATTAATATCTAATGAAGCAAAAATTAGAATTAGGTATTCCACATTACACCATCACTTATTTATAGTCCTTTTAGGAAAATTTACCAATTTAAGTTAACAAAAAAACCTAAGAAGTATTAATGAGCTAATAAAAATGGTTGAGTGTACAATAATTGTTTGATTAGTCACCAAAAACTAGAAATATACCTCTTGGATAATAATCATGCTCTACATTAAATAATCTCCTACTTATTGATTTTTCTTGTGGTAATACTACTTTCCTTGAATCTCCTACTACATTAATGCACCTAGACTTGATTGTTTTAAATTTTCACTATGATCAAGCTTGAAGATAAATAGAAACTAATAAGGGAGTCATTTTCTCTCATATTACTGTTGGAATTTTATTGGGAAACTGAGATATTGAGAGGCGGGGGGGTAATCACGATCACTAAAACTTTTAACCTTAAAAATAATCAGTCTGCATTCACCACATAACCCATCTAATATCTAGATTATGCATAACATAAATTATAACTTCAAATTATGAAATAGATCTAACTATGTATCGCATCCATCAACACAAAAAATGTAAATACATAACACAAAGATTTGGTTACCCAGAAACCCTCTAAGGTAAAGGTAAAACTAGGGTGGGGATGACACCCACAAATCTTCATTATTACAATAACAAATTCAGTCTGTTAGGACTACAATTTTGATCAATTTTGATTATCTACCATGTGAGGGGTTTTCCTGTTAGGAGCTTTACAAAGACTATTCAGTTTACCTTGATTAAATGATTTAACATTTACAATGAAGTAAGGACTCTATTAAGATATTTACTTAGGCCTATTAGGACCATTTTGTTAAGAGATTTACCCTAATTGAACTTTCCAAAATTATTTAGTAACTGATCCTTCAGTGCACATACAATTTTGATTAAGGATCTCCTTTTTTCAATCTATGATCTGATCTCCTATCTAATATATCTTTACTCTACTCTTCACTACTTCACTGGGTCACTAAACTCTGCTACGACACAACTTTCGCTTACAGTATCCAAATATTGACTCCTTTGCACAATACTTCACTTCTTTTCTCTTCTTACATACATACTATATAAAATAGGGTTTGGATAATGCCCTTGTAAAGACATTTGAAGAGTCTTCTAGAATAAGATCAACAATCTAGATGTTTCCCTTTTTGCCTCTACATCTGATTCGTTTTCCCATCTTCATAGGGATCGATGATCCATGTCAAAACATTTAAAAACTACTATAACAAACTCTAATATCATTAAATATTGTTTATATGTCATCTCAAAATGGTTTACCTCAAGTTTTGTACCATTTTTGTGCACACTATGTTACTCAACACATACTATCTCTGATGATCAATCGTAACTTTTCTTCCTGCTTATACTCAGCCTCAACTAACTCAACTTCTTATGTATGAATCGGCATCCATATGCTTTGTTTACTCAACATTTACTAAACGTGGCTTATATAGAAATACTTAGAGACCAAAGGCTTGCTCAGCTCCTATAGAGCTCGACATACATAGGATTATTTACAAGTCTTTACAAATACATGACTCTACCTGTGTAGAGTGATTTAGTCACAATGATGTTAGGATTAACCATGGATAGAAATAATAGTTACATGTAATTATAACCAATATTAAAAAATAATAAATTGCATAGAAGAGAAAACAAGACACAAAGATTTAACATGGTTCACCCAATCCCTGGGCTATGTCCACCAACAACAAGTCTAGTATTATTATTATCAATTGATTACAATCTGCAATCCCTTATAGCTCAATACTGATGCAATAAGCTACAATCTCATCATACATTATGAAATCCCTAACCCTAAGCCATTTTATACAAGTTTTTTCCACTTACAAAAAATTAGGGCTAGAATAAGTCGTCCAATAGAAAAATAATAGCCAACATATTTTACAATAGTAGAGTCATTTTTGGCTTTGAGGGTGATGCTCCTTGACCTCATCTTGGGTGACCTCATCTTGGGTGGCTTGCCCTCAAACCCCCTTAGAAATAATTTGGGGGGAAACTGCCTCGAATAAACCTTTGAGTTTGATTAGGCTCCACATCACAACAAATGATGACCAACCAACTCTACCTTGTATATTACTAAGTGTTTGACACTAATAGACAACAAAACTTAGAGAAATCAAAAATCTCCCCCTTTGACATTAGTGACAAAAACACTTTGTCAAGATTATATCATTACAATATAATTCAAAAATGATAGTACTCCCCCTATTCCTATGACTCAGTCCTTATAGGACTATAAAAACATTCTTTTACATCATACTCATATATACAATACATATGTTACATGACTCAAATATTCTAATGTTGCATATCATACCTTTGTTTTGACTCTTGTTCTTCTATTATTCATCTAAGATTGTATCATTTTAAAATATCCTTCATTATCTCCCTTGAATGATTCATTACCCCCTTTGATTTTATCACTTACGTATATTTTTGGGGTTAGGGGGATGGAATCAAACCATATTCGTCAATGAACATCTTATGAGTTTGGATGATCATGGCAAGAACATGATCCCATGTGATTCTTAATGATTGAAAAACCTATATCTTGATCTCCAAATTGGAAACTAATTCAATTAGGCTATTAGTAGTAGAAAGGTTATGATCTTTTTGAACTAGATCCTTTGTTGAAGCCAACTCTCATTGTATGACCTCCAAGTGAGGTATCGACATCGATTGTATGGAGATAAGCTTGGCCCTCATTTTGCTATCTATTTTATGTAGCTTGGCCAACCTCCCTTGTGAAAATAATAATCTATTAAAGTGCATTGAACTTGATCCAACTGATTGAGAGATAGAGCTTCCTGATGATTTTAAATCAACCTGAATCTTGTGAATGTTTGCTTGAAATTCATTTGTGAATCTAGGAAGGTCACATTTAGAATATTGTATAGATATTGTATTTTCTTCACAATTCCTTCTAGATTCTATACAAGTGTCAACAATTCAACCTTCCTCAAAGAAATCACAGTAGAAACATTTTCCAATACCTTTTTCTCAAACTTTTTCTCTGACCAGGCCATTAATTTTTTATTTTCTTCTATATCCTTAGTGTTGACTTTCTCAATAATTTACACTAGCTAAGAGATAATAGGGGCATGTTCATTAATATTCTAGATATCAAAAGAATCAACAAATATATCTTTGATATCATGCAACACTTTCCTTTGTTGTTTCTCCCTTCTCATCTCCTCTTGTCTCTTCTTTCTTGCTAAATTGTCTTGCAAGATTACAATTTTCTCAAATGTGAGATTCTTCAAATCCCAATCATGCAATTCAATAGTTTCATCTAAGCTAACATTTGTACCTAGAGAACTAACCTTCTTCTTCTTCATTTTTCCTTTCTTAGGAGTGTTGTTTCTTGGCATAGCTAGGGCTAGAGTAGGTGTAAGGGGTTTCACCAATCAGTCTAATTTTTGTATTAGTTCTGGAGACAAAAATAGTATCACTGGGTGTGATTTTATCTATAGGGGCTTGCACCTATTGTGCGGATGTGGGATCTGACATTGCTGGGGATGGAGTGTGAGCTTGCACACTCCACTTTATCTATGACATTACATTCTTTTCTTCTTCTTTTATCTTGTCCTTTTCTTTCTATTTTATCTCTTTGTTTCTCTCATCTAGAGGTCCTAAGACTTGTGGTCCTTACTAACTTTTAGTAGATTGATCAATGTTTGATTCTTTTTCTTGCCTGGTCTTCTCACCTGAAGCCTTGGTTGTTTATTTATCCTTTTTTGATTCCTTAGTATTTGGTTGACTCTGAGAAGGAGGATTAACAACTAGAGCTTGTATCTCTCCTATTCTGAGATAATCCTTTATTTTTTGTATCACATGAGTGTCAGGTGTGGTGGAATGAATAGGGGATACATTTTTCTATTCCTATAAGCTTGGAAAATCTATATCTTCTTCATCACTTGGTATATTCAATAGTTACCTCATCCTTTTCACTATCATGTACACCTCCTTTGCCTTTCTCATTCTTGTTAGTATCATCTATAGTTAGTCCAAAAATAATCTTCCACGGTAATTTATCTTTTTGTACAACAGCCTCAACTTTATTTTACAATATCATGAATGCTTTATATTTTGGAACAAATCTATTCCTATATTTCTCCAAAAATGTTGTCTTATTCTTAGTTGTTAGTTTGGGCATGATTTTAGCTAATGTCCCTTCTCTTATTTTATTTTTAATTATTGTTTCCTATTGCCACTTGGTGGTAATTCTACTATACAATTAATTAGGAATATTGCTTCCTATCTCTATAAGTGTTAATTTGAACTTAGCCATCATCTCTAATATGGTTTCTTCTACCTTAGACTTATCAAAAAAACTTAATGTTCCATACTTTATAAATTTGAAACCTTAGAAGACTACAGAGTTTCTAATGGTGTCACATACCTCATCAATAGTATCAATTTTCTTTTCTTTGTCTGCACTTTAGTGGCTGGTAATTTTCTCTTTACTGTGCTTGTGCCACTAGAACCTTCACTAGTTTTGTTAATCCTTAAAAAACCCTTTTTTAATGGTGGCTTGACACTCACTTATTTGCTTGCCCTAGTTCTTGGTCTTATTGGTGTAGGAGGAGAGAGGAGCTTAGTTTTTATCTTATTTACATTCTTCCTCACCTTAGGCACTATGATTTTGACTATTTTGGCCTTCTTTGTTTGTGGGGTGACAAGTGTTAGGGTTTTCCCTATTTCTCTGAACTTTCTTCCCCTTCCTTTGCAACACCTTCAGTCTCTTGACTCTCCCCAAGACCTTATATAAGCATTAAAGGACCTTCACCTTTAGTTTGTGTGCCTAGTTTTTCTTCTAGGTCTTCAATCATTTTCTTCCTGTTCTTGTCAATAGAAAAAATCTTAATATCCATTGTTATTCTTGTTTTTCTTTCTTCATACTTGTTAAAGGGCTTGGCCTTTGCATCAATTGCTTCAGTAAGTAGTGTAGTAATTACTACACTCACATCATCAATATCAATTTTATATCCAAAAGGTTTAATCTAGGTTACCCCCAACTTAACTGTTTGTAAATATGTGTAGTTAGTGTAACTGGAAAACATGCATCATTATAGTATACATATCAACTAAGGATTTAGGAATCCTTGTTCTTTTCCTCATTTTTTGTCTAAATTCATCAAAGTATCCATCTAACACATTCTCAAAACCATCTCCCAAATTTTCAATATACTTACTTATTTGCCTTGTAGCTCAGGTTTAATTTGTACCCATTTCACATTTTCAATAGTAGGAAAATAACTTTATATATAAAAGAAAACACACATTAATAGTGATCCAAATTTACACATTTAATTCTTATCTTTTCTGATTGATAACAGGTTCTCTACCACTTGTAAGCATTGGAGCTTAGCAAGATCATATTCATGGTCTCTCATCACAATCTTCCAAGCTTGACCTACATACATACATGGCATACTTATTAGTTGGCTTGACTGGTAGAATGTGTGTGTAGTCACTCTCACTCCAAACTCAATCAATAAACCAATGATATTTGAAATATATATGCCACGTCCATTCTACTCAACCTTGGTGTTTGTCTCAACTGCATCTTTACTCTAGCATCACATAGTCTTATTTTTATTAAATGTTGGGTATCAAGTGATAGCATGAATAATCTTCTTCATGATTTTGACTGGTCCATTCTCTAGCCATAACTCCATATTGTGAATTTGAACTAGTACAACCTTGATCCATTCAATTTTAAAATTTCTTTGAAAATATAGGGCACGCATTAACTCTTTCCTCTCTACAATCTTAGGCTCATCCTTCAATAGGGTCCTTCATCGCACAACTCCTGGTATGCCAAATAAATTTCATAATGTCCTACTTCAGCAATTTTACACATATAACAGTTTCGTACATTGTGAATCATGATAACCTTAGGTGGTATTGATGATAACACACCCATTGAATATCCTTTCATAGCAATTTCAGGAATAACATGATATTTAGGTGGAGGAAAAGTACTCTTCACCAATTAAACATTGCTTACTTCTTCTCTTTGATTCTTCACCATTGATGATGATGATGATGATAGCATTTTTGCGTTAGTGTTTTGAAATTTTTCTATCTGAACTTGGTAGAACTAAAAATAAATATTTGATCACACTTCAATCTTTAAATCTACTTTCAATCGCTTTAAAAATTACTTCACTATTTTCTCAAAATGCTCGAGCTCTAAAATCTAAATGCAAGGTGTATATAGTGCTTTCAAATTTTTGATATATACCTTCATTCGTTCAAATTAGGGCTCTCATAAATGTTGTGTGTTCAATTAGGTGGAATCCATTTGTCTCAGTCGTCGTTACACTTTTAACTCAGTTTCCATTATACAACTTGGTCAGTACCATCTAACTCAGCCTATACATCACTTTGGTCATTTTAAGTACACTTGATCCATATTGCAATGCTCGGTTAATACAAATGATATTACTCATGCATGACATCAATAATGTAAATGATTTCATTACACTATTCTTTTCATAAATATGTTCTAATGCATCTTGTCCTATGCCGATATGAACTTTGGCACAATTTATATTAGGAACTGATGTAAGATAAGTCATTAAATATCTAGTTCCTTACATACCTTTCTTGATCTATTTGAGACAGTTTGATCACCTTCTCCATTGGATTGGGTGATCTTAACTTCATTTTTTATACTGCCTTCATCTTCTATCTTTTTCTTCTAGGTTTGATTCATCTCCTTCTTTGTTTTTTCAACTTCTACTTTTCATTTTCCCTTGATGTGATCATTGTTTGATGTTGGTGCTTGGGTTCTACAGTTCTTACTCACATGTCCAACTTTGTGACAACTAAAACAAACTATGCTTTCATTCAACTATTTCATGTAATTGTCTCTAAAATGTGTTCTTATGCAATTTTTTGGAATATGACCATACTCTTTACAATAATGATAGTTATACCATGTATTGTACTCCTAATTATAAGAGTTACCTTTCTTAGGTGCATTATCTTGATTTTTGGTTGTCCAGTCTATCTTTGCCTATGATCTAGATTCATGTGCTCTATGTCCATACTTTTGACAATTGTAGCAATATCCCTCAAATCTCAATGTAGTAGGTGTATTTCTCACCTTTGATATACATTCATGTGATAAGTAGGAGATAATTTCCACAACAAGTCAAATTGTGATATTGCTATCAAGATTTAACTATGTAGTTTTTGAGTCAAACTCATTGACCCATATTGAATGAGTAGTGACTCAACATGAATCCATTTCTCATGATAATAAATGGAACACTTATCATGCATTGTGTTACTTAGGGTTTGAAAACCCTAAGTATCCCCTCTTCACTCAATAATATGAGAGATTAGCAACATTTAAAATTTATAAATTATTTTGCATTTATATTTAAGTCTTTAAAGAATTAAATACCATCCAACTTAAATACAAAATAATCAAATATTAAACCATTTGTATGTCACACTAATTTCTCATATAAATAATTCTATCAAGAATTAATTATCATTATTGTAATATAAAAATAAGTAAATTGGTTAATTAATGAGGGTAAGATAAAGTGAAAAAAGAATTTGAAATAATTAATTCTTTAAAAGAATAAATTATTATTGTAACATGAGGCATTTGTGAAAAAAATTTACAGGGAGAAACTCCTAGGAAATGGATTTTAATGAAAGGAAGTTATGGATAGTTGAGAACTACTCAGGTGGAAATTCTTTGAAATGGGAAAAATCTATTGTAAATGAGTTCTTCTCCTTTTAACATGTTTGTGCATTTCATAGGGAAGAGAGAAGACATTTTTAGGGTTCAACTTGTACCAGAGAAGGAGAGGGAAAAGATCTTATCTTATTTTAGCAAACTTGTTAATGGTATGGAGATAAAATGATCAGTTGGTCATTTTGTATTTATATTTGGAATAAAGGGAAATACATTTTCATTTTTTATTTATATTTGGAATAAAGGGAAATACATTTTCAGATCAGTTGGTTTGAATTCTCTCGTTGTGAGTTGTGAGTTGTTTGTTATTCCAATCTAATTTCAAATATTGTCTTGGTTTCATTTATCAAGGGTTTTTGTGTGTTATAAAATTAGCTAGTTTTATGCATTCATACAAGAAAAGAATGAATATCAAAATTACCCCTTTGTTTCTCTATAAATGGGAGATTGTTTAAATAGTTTGTGTGTCATATATTTAATTTCCTTTCTAAATCATTTTAATTAGTCATTGCATTCATTCTATGTCTATGGGTGAATGTTAGTGTGCCTTCCTTGCCTTCTTGTTAAAGGCATAATCAATACTTTAATTCATTGAAAATATAGAGAAGGGAGTTGTACCTTCCTGTTAAAATTCAGAGAGTGCTTGGCATTACAAATAAAAGTGACTCAACTATTGGTTTCAAAAATTTTCTTTCAATTTGGGCATTTAGGAGTCGTTTGTGAAAGATTTTGGAAGAAGACAAATCTATTAACTAACACATTGGATCTAGGTGAAGAATGGAAAAGTTTGTTGAAATTCTAAATACAATTGTGAAAAATGCTATGCAAGAGGTTGGTTTCACATTTCATTGTGAAGAAATTCATGTTATTCATGAGAAAAATCTTGAATATGTGTTTTTTTTTTTCACCCTTACCTTGTTTCTTTAATGATAAAAACCCTATACTTTCGTTGTTTTTAGTTTACTTTTTCCAAAATCTGCTTCCATTCTATCAAAAGTTAGTTCGAAAGGGCTCATATTTTCTTCAACTTGTAAATGGTCATAGTTAGCATTTTCTTCCCTTCCACTCCTCCATTGTAAATAATTGCCCTTTTGTTTTTTACAAATTTGGCTTTCTTTGTTTCTATCTTGTTTAGCTTGTTGTTTCCCTTCAATAAGGTTGCATAAGCTTTGAACTTTTCCCCCTTTCCTTGATTCAATCCTCATTCTAAAAAATTTCAAGAAAGAAAGGCCCTCTTTGTTGATTCACAACTTATGTTCGTCTATTTTCGCCATCCAAAGTTGCCAACACCCGGTGGTTCTTTTCACTAAAGGAAAACAAAAATTTCAAGGAAATTTTTCAAAAGTTGATGCCCATAGGTTTTGCATTTTTATTTCAAGAAGTTAAGGTTTTCAAAAGGATTCATGGTTGGTGGTCTATATAGTGGAGGTACATTTATCTTTTGTAGTTGATAAAATAAGTAGACCCTTCATTAATATTAATATTTTTGGTCTTGTTCAATGTTTGGTAAATATAAGAGTTTGAATCCCACAAAATATTAAAGGGTTGTTAAAGGTGTTTGATATTAATTATAGCCGAAAATTGCAAAATGAGTTTTTCATTAGTGGAACACTTGGAATACTTCTATATTGAATATTGAATTATAAGTAGAATTTCACCTGCTGCTAATTTTGTTTGAGTGCATATTTGGAACAAAGAGCCTTACATGCATTAAAGGATTTAGTCATATTACCACCATTAGTGTATGGGCGGACTGTCAGATATAAAATACACTATGATGCATGCAATCTCTTAAGGAAGCCCACTCACGGGTTGTGCAAGAAGGGAATTGAGCTCTTCAGCGTCAACTAATATGAAAATATGTAAAGGAACTGGATAGAAATGAGAATCCCTACTCCAAAGAATCACCACACGTCTGAATATGAGGTCGGTTCTAAGATCCCATGTCAGGCTCGATAGAAGTCATCAAACTTCTAAATACCTTTTGTTGGTAGCGTAGGTCATCGAGCAATGAACATGGTTCTTGAATCATCAAATCCACCGAGTCTGGTTTAACTGCTCACAAGTTAGATGGGTATCAGACTATTGGCACGTACAAGAGTTCAATGGCTTTGGTATCCCAATAATCATTGATACCTAAGCATTTGGATAATCTTCAATTCACCAACTACGATAGGTTCGGTAGATATCCATGCATCTTGTTGACATCAGTATGTGGAGGCATCAAATATGAATGATCAATACTGCTATGGTGAAGGAGCTCATATGACTTTCAAGACAATTCTATTTGCAATTTAAAATGCTTGGGCAGACAGCTATACACGATGGGATTTATGTCATACATACATATCAAAAGGTGAAAGCCAATGATCGATATCGATTTGGAAAATCTCGTGCGCATATGATAGCATGTTAGGGTTGAGGACATGCTTGAAATTAAAGAAGTGATGTCATCTCATGACAATCTAGAAGCTTTGAGTGGGAAGGAGTTATTTTAGTTTTGAAGGTGTAAACTGAAAACTTGAGTTTCAAGTTTTTTTTTCAGGCCCGACAACTATTGACAACATATACCCCATCTATTTGAGCCTGTAATTTAAAAAATAATAAAAATTAGGGGATTTGGTTCATGTAATTGAGGACTCTAATGATGGTCATAATAAAGTTGTCACACTGGAACACTCCTGACTTGAATGTATTACAATTCCACTATCAGGCAAATAAGTTGATTAATATGAGTTAAAATCAATCAACGATGGATGTGACAATCCCATCTTCTGGTTGGTCACCTCCCATGTCATCCACAACATCTTTGATCTTGATGTTATTGTAGGAGGAAGATGGAAGTAAAATGTGTGGTTGGACGCTCAACGGGATCAAAAGAGAGACACTCGGTGAAAATCTGTAAGAAAGCTCATTTGTTTCATTTGTTTCACCATAGATTGCCCTCACATTCAAGTCAAGGCTATATTGAGGGAGAAAGTATGTTCAACAGTCTCTTGCTGCAGCAGAAAATCCTGTTCAATCCATAACTTTCCCACAAGAAACCTAACAAAAAGTTGATATTTTGTTGTTGGGAAAGAGATTAAAAGCTTTCGTGCATATAGAATGAAAAATAGTGACAATTGTGTTTCTATATGTGTGCGCAAGAAGGTTTCAAGCGGACAAGACCCGATTTCCCTTAATATAGTGCTTGAAAATGCCATCAAATAGAGATTCCTATAGTGTCGATTCTTGCAAGAACAACATAGTCATGCCTTTCAGACACTTGTTTGCAGAGACAATAGAAAGGATGAATCTAAGTAGCAGTTGTGAACATGATCTAAACACAGTTTGGGGTCCAAATTTTTGAACCAAAGTGTCAAGCTTTTCAAAAACCCAAAAACAAATGGGAAAAGTTATACAATTTTAAATATCACAGTTAGGCCGATGATTCTATATCACTGGGATAAATGCATGGTTGGCGTTCTCGTCTGTCTGACATTATGTTTTTGAGGAGAAGAAGTTGATATTGATTTTTCCTTAATGGAAATCACTTCCGAGAAATTCAAACTCTTGTGAGCACTTATAACAAAGAGAAAGACTCTTGTACGTTTTAAAACTAGTGAAGTTGCATGCAGATTTTGAAGTTGAAGCAAAGTAGTCAATAGATTTTCTTCATTGTGATATTCATTTGAATGATAAAAAGTATCAATGGTTCTATGGCCCAATAAACAGACACTGGATAGCAACAGCCAAAGATTTTGGAGTTCTCTACATTCTGGCACAGAATACAGTCCCCAATTAGAACCACTGTTACCTAAGGTTTTAAAACCTTAAGTATCCCATCTTCATTCTATAAAATGAGAGATTAGCAATTTTTTTAATTTACAAATTATTTTGCAATTATATTTATTTCTTTAAAGAATTAAATACCATTTGATTTAAATGTAAAATAATCAAATATTAAATCATTTGTAGATTACACTAATCTCTCATATAATTAATTCTATCAAGACTTAATTATCATTATTGTAATATAAAAATAATTAAATTGGTTAATAATAGGGTAAAGAAAAAGTTGAAAAAGAATTTGAAATAATTAATTCTTTAAAAGAATAAATTATTATTGTAACATGAGGCATTTCTCAAAAATTTGTACGGGGAGAAACTCTTGGGAAATGGATTTTAATGAAAAGAAGTTATGGGTAGTTTGGAACTACTCAGATGGAAATTATTTAAAATGGGGAAATTTATTGTAAACGGGTTCTTCTCCTTTTTACATTTCAGTGCATTTCTCAAGGAAGATAGAAGACATTTTTAGGGTTCAAGTTGTAATAGAGAAGGAGAGGGAAAAGATCTTGTCTTATTTTTGCAAACTTGTTAATGGTATAGAGACAAAATGATCAGTTGGTAATTTTGTATGTATATTTGGAATAAAGGGAAATACATTTTCAAATCAGTTGGTTTGAACTTATAGTTCTCTAGATGAGAGTGATCTATTGGTTATTCCAATCTAATTTCAAATATTGTCTTGGTTTCATTGATCAAGGGTTTATGTGTGTTATAAAATTAGTTGGTTTTATGCATTCATACAAGCAAAGAATAAATATCAAAATTACCCCTTTGTTTCTTTGTAAATGGGAGATTGTTTAAATGATTTGTGTGCCATATATTTCTTTTCTTTTCTAAATCATTTTAATTATTCATCGCATTCATTCTATGTCTATGGATGAATGTTAGTGTGCCTTCCTTGCCTTTTGGTTAAAGGCATAATCAATATTTTAATTCATTGAAAATATAGAGAAGGGATTTTTACCTTTGTGTCAAAATTCAAAGAGCACCTTGCATTACAAATACAAGTGACTCAATTGTTGGTTTCATAATTTGTCTTTCAAATTAGGCATTTATGAGTTGTTTGTGAAATAATTTGGAAGAAGACAAATTTGTTTACTAACACATTAGATCTAGGTGATGCTCATAGAGGTGAAGCACCGAGACTTCTCAGGAGGTCACCCAACCCAGTACTACTCCAACTTCAACGCACTTAACTATGAAGTTTCCTCCATGGTTAAACCCACTCTGCTTGCAACCCCATTTGAAAAACCTTCACCAAGTGTTGTGTGTTGTGAACTATTCATTAGAAATCCCATGTTATGAACTATTCATTAAAAATCCCCTGAAGCTCATCAATTGATAAGTAGGAGACAATTTCCATGGCAAGTCAAATTGTGATATTGCTATCACGATTTGAATGTGTAGTTTTTTAGTCAAACTAATTGACCCATGTTTCATGAGCAATGATTCAAAATGAATCCATCTCTCATGAGAATAAATTTAACACTTAGCATGCATTGGATCTAGGTCATGCTCACAAAGGTGAAGCATCAAGACTTCCTAGGAGGTCACCTATCTAGTACTACTCTAGCTTGAGTGTGCTTAACTATAGAGTTTCCTCCATGGTTAAAGCCACTCTTCTTGCAACCCCATTTGCAAACCCTTCACCAAGTATTGTTCCTTATGAACCATTCATTATAAAGCCACTTAAGCTCATCAATTGATAAGTAGGAGATAATTTCCATAGCAAGTCAAACTATGATATTGCTATCATGATTTAACTATGTAGTTTTTGAGTCAAACTCATCAACCCATTTTTCATGAGTAGTGATTCAACATGAATCCATCTCTCATGAGAATAAATGGAATTTACTTAGCACACATTGGATCTAGGTGATGCTCACAAAGGTGAAGCATCGAGACTTCCTCGGAGGTCACTCATCCCAGTACTACTCCAACTTGAGCGCACTTAACTACAAAGTTTCCTCCATGGTTAAACCTGCTCTGCTTGCAACCCCATTTACAAAACCTTCACAAAGTGGTGTACCTTAGGAATCATTCATTATAAATCCCCTTAATCTCATCAATTGATAAGTAGGAGATAATTTCCATAGAAAGTCAAATTGTGATATTGCTATCAGGATTTAACTATGTAGTTTTTACGTCAAATTCATTGACCCATGTTTCATGAGTAGTGATTAAACATGAATCCATCTCTCATGAGAATAAATGGAACACTTAGCATGCATTCGAGGAGGAGGATAATGAGAAGGGGAGAAGAAGGAGAAGGAGGAGGAGGAGGAGAAGGAGAAGGAGAAGGAGGAGGGGGAGGGAGGGAGGAGGAGGAGGAGAGAGAAAAAAATGAAGTGTTTAATTTATTTAGGGGAGGCTTTTTTATGGCAACAAGAGTTTTATTTTTGAAGTTTTCGTATTTTTCTATCAATTCTAAAGGGGGAGATTGGTAGACATATTGAGTTTTTTCTAACATTGATAGTATCAATTTCATGAAGACCTTCATATTGACATCTTGGTGGTATCTGTTAGTTGTTGACAATTTCAGTTGTGTACATTTTGGCTATTAGCAATGTCATAGGTTTTACTTATACATAGGACATGTTCAATATGTACAATTTAGTTGTTCTATGACATGTGTATTTGGTTTTGGGGTTCCAATGATTTTGATGAATGTAAAATGCATTGTATGCATCTTAAGTGTTACCTATATTTGGGTCTCGTGGTAGCATGTTGTAATTTTTTCTTAAGCATGTCTTAGATTTAGGGTCATTGGTAAAATATATATAATTGTATATATTTTTCATTTGGGATTTTCACACATGTTATGTGGATGATATATAGTATGATCAAATACCTATATAAATAAAGGAAACCTTTTTGTATTTGAAGGATGTTGTGTGTGGAATGTAATGGCATATCAATGAAGGAGCCAAAGAAGAAGATATAGTGAAATTCTATAAGAGAGATTTTTAAGGTGATGTATGTAAGTAGAGGTTTGTGAAGCAATGAAGTGTAAGATCAAGAAGTTCCTTGCATACAAAAGTTTAGTGGATCAAACAATATTATATAGAGAGAAGGTCAACATTAAGATCTACTATTTAATGTGCTGCCTAAGCTTTATTATTGAACTATTCCATGCATATTCAAATGCAAACTTATCAATTCATGTTTTTTTCCTATAAACATATTTTTTGTTGTGTATCCATTATATAAGATCAAGTGACCTGACTGACAATGGGCCAACCAATAGTGAGACAAATAACAATGAGAAAATCAATCTTGAGCCATGTTTAAAAAATATCTTAACCAATTTCACCTTAACCATTATTTATTTCATGAGAATTAGTTTCTCCATGTTTTTCCTCCAAGAATCCATGTAATTAGTGTATTTTGTGGTGATGTTTTTGTGCTTTCATGTTTACATGTATTATAACTATTTGACGTGGTTACCGATAGAAAAACGTTGATATAGATGTAACTCTTATTATCATTTGTTTGGTTTGTGACTTTACTAATACAAAAAAATCCTTAGAATTTTTTTAGAATAACTAATTTGCCACTTAGTTATTCTACCTGTTCAACAATGTGTTATAGTTTTAGTGGAATGTAGAAATTGTGATAGAAGTAAAGATTAAACATAGGCTTTATTATATCTATTCCAAGAATTTAGCTTCATTTTATTACTATTTTTATTTATACTAATGTTGTTTCAATTCCTTGCAAATATAAATTTGTTTCTTTTCAACAAAAATAGTTTTATAATTTAAACTATATATGAGTATTATATTTTATTTAAATTTAGTTAGTAGTAGTTTAAGTTTAAGAATTCATGGGTTAATCTTAATTTGGTTATGTTTTATACTTTCTAAATTATCTTAGTTCTTGTTTAAATATAATTTTTTAAGAATAATAGGTAAGTGTTGGTAGTGGGCCAATGTCCCCGCGGGGTTCACAACATGGGTCAACTGCCTCCTATGGTTCCATAAAACTATTCTAGTTGTAATAGACATTAGGATGTAGATATTTGTGTGCAACAAAAATCCTGAACATTCTAATAAGTAGTATCAGAGCCAGGTCTCAGGTTTGAATCCATGCAATTTTCCATGAGTGACACTAGGAGGGGGATTGTTGGTAGTGGGTTAGTGTCCCTCGCAGGGTGTGAGACACGGATTGACTGACTCTTATGGTTCTATAAGACTATTGGTTGCATTAGGCATAAACATGTTAATCTTTTGTCCAACATCATTCATGACCATTCTAATAGAAAGTGTTTCAATTTAGAGTTCAAGAATAGGAAGAAAATCCTAAGATATCTAATAGAGTGAAACCAAAATTACAAATCACTATCTTTAGTGTATAAACCCCTTAATTTGGAAACATTGTTATAATGTACAACTCTAACACACATCTAATTTGATAATTATAAGATTAAAGGATGTGATTATGACATCCATGACCTCACCATCTAAGGCACAAGATTTATTAATATTATCCTAAGAAAGGATCAAATCATCTTGTCATACATTAAATTCTACATGTTCTTCCTTATTACACACAATTATTTTCACTCTTCTAAAATGTGCTCGATTAAAAGCATGTCCCTGTTAGAAGCTTATTATAACAACTACTTAAGAACATACCCTGTTAGGAGTCACTCAGTCAAGGGATTTAGCCCCTATCCATTTAAGATTTTTTATATGTTAAGATTAACTTATGAAATAATTTTTGAACTCAAATTAATGAGCCACCATGTTAAAGGAATTATCTTCAGATCCTACAAAAGATATTGCTCACTTGTTAACATTGAGCTTGATAGAGATTTTTAACTTATCAACCTGTTAGGATTAACCAAGTAGAATATTTTGTAAATAGATTTCCATAATTTCTTTTAAAAAATCTATTTAGTTCACCATATGCATCTCCCAACAAACTTTCAGCTACCATCTTTAGAGCACAACCCTTGTCAAACAAAACTCTTCACCTATACTTGCAAAACAACTCTCTACTATATACATACACTTCTCATCATTAGGTAACCCTAACCCTAAATTTATTACCCATGGAATCACATATTAAATATCACTTTACATTTACTATGTTGGGCTTACATTTTTCACTAGGTGTCTCTTCTTGTTTCTTGAAGGAACATTGGTGTGTTTGTTTGGGAATGGATGTGGTAGTGATGTTGTAGAAGGTGTTGGTTCCCTTTGAGGTGGAAATGGAGGCTTGGAGTGCAAAGAAGGCATCCATTCCTCTTGTGGACAAGGAAGAGATGAAAAAGGATGTTCTTATTTAGGATGATTTATGGTTCTCAACCTTTTCTTCCTCTATAGTGGAACTACTACTACTTCTTCCTCTGAGAACTCTCGAGAGTGTTAAAATGCACTTGTTATATGATATGAATGTTGTGTTTGAGTAGAGAAAGGATAGTATATGTGGAGATATGTACAAAGAGTTGCAAAGGGCAAATCAATATCAGCATTGTGAGAGGTTTTTGTACATATACCTTTTATGTACAAAATATGTCATTGCAAATGCATGTTTGAGAAGTGGGCCCATCTTCCTAATTTTGTAATTGTAATACCAACTACTAGCAGGGTTGAGACTTCTAAAATGGCCTAGTCCTCTAAGAAGGATAGAGACACTATATGGATGCAATAGTCTCCTAGCAGGGTCAATATCTTTCACAATATACTTTTGACTCGTGGAACATTTTCTGGGTACCATCCCCACTAAGGTTTTCCCTTAGCTAAGTTTCCTTGTTAACAAAAATTGGTGTTATGAGTTGCATTGTGTTTTTGCTCTGTTTACCTTTTAGTTTGATGCCATGTGCATATTTTAAGATTGTTAAATATATCCATAATTGGGCAAAAGTTTGTGGAAAATTGATTATTTCTAACAATTGGTATCAAATATCAATTACTTAGAGGAGGCCTAACATCTTGAGTAAGATCTCTATGGATATGGGTCAATTGCAGAAGAATCTAGAGGAAGCTCTTGAGGAAATTGATATAATCTCAAAAGAAAAAGACAATCTGATGAACAAATATAAAGAGGAAAAATTTACCATTCAAAATTTAAAAGAGCAAATTGAATCTACTAATTCCATGAAGAATGGGCCAAATTATCAAACCAAGGATAGTGATGTAGTTTCTAAGATAAAGAAGGAGAATGAGATCCTAAAGCATGAAATTACCAATCTTAAAATGAGTTTAATTGAAGATGCGAAGAAAATTTAATTAGATTTGAGATCTAAGAATGCAAACCTAAAATTGAAACTTACCAAGGTGACATATGAGCTTGAGACTACAAAGTTATAATATACAAAACTTAAGAAGTATAAAACTATTGTGAAAGGATAGCTGACACAAACATAGCAGCATCTTGAGAAATTGTATTCCAACACTAAAAAGCTTGATGAGAATATAATGGCACAAAGACCTACTTATGATAAGACTAGTATTGGTTACTATGAAGGTGAAACATCTAAGAGATTTGAAGTTATTGAGGAACTAGATATTGTGATCCAACAACTTGAACAACAACAAGAAGATCTAAAAAATTAAGCACCTAAACAATCTCAACAACCGAAAGAGATGAGAAGATAATTTACTAGAAGATGCTTTGCATGCAATGAAATTGGTCACATGAAGGAATATACAGGTAAGTATACTAATCCTATCTCTTGTTAATGTTATATTTTTATGCTTATGGACATAGAGCTAATGAATGTAGGAAACGTAGATTTAATAATAATAATATGTATCAAGGTACTAACCCTATAGCTAGTATACCTATATGTGTAACTAATTTCATAAGAAATGGAATAATGTGTTATAAGTGCAACAACTTTGGACATATTGCAGATTACTGATCAATCATTTAGGACCTAGATATGGAAGCAATGTGATAACATGTCATATTTGTAATAATATGATACATATAGAAAGATTTTGTAGGATGAAAATGAGAATGCCAAATAACATGAGATCACATAATACAAGGATACCTAACTATAGAAGGAATGTTAACATCAATGTGAGAAGGAATGATAATATATGTTACACTTATATTTTTCTTCAGCCTTAACGTCAAAAATTCAAGTCGTGGGAGTGCCCAAGTTGAAGTTGAAGTTGAACCTTTGGGTCAGTTCAACTTCAAGTCCAGTGAGTTCATAATATACTCTTGAGTGTTGAAGTCGAAGTTGAATCTTCTAGCCAGTTCAAGTTCAACTTCAAGTTCTGTCATTAGCACAAAATATTAAAAATAGGCCAGTCATTCTCCTATTTGTCAGCGTTCCTATTCACATATGGTGAGGTTGAAGTTGAAGTTGAAGTTTCAGGTTAGTTCAACTTCAACTTTGAGTTTATTTTGGAATCAGTGCAAAATGCAGTGCTCAATTCAAAGTTTCAGTTTCAGCCGTAGCAATCAGAAGTTCGTGAATCATTATGATTCAACCAAGATTGGGAGCTTCAAAATTGTATTTGAAATGGTGAAGCCTGAAAAGAATCCATCGTTCTTAAGTTCAAAGCTCATGGACAGTTTCAAGTATGCAGTTCACAGATCAATGACCCAGATTCAGCAGTTGGAATGTGTGGCTCAAATTCAAAATCAAGCTTAGACCCTGTTTCAAAGTTCCAAGTCTAAGACCCGAGGCCAGAAGAGGATGGTGGATAATGAGATGAGATGGAATTCAAAGAAAATCATTTTTATCTACCACAAAAGATGCATTGATGATAATGGAGGATATGAATTCAAAATCGGGCCTTATTCATTATAAGTAATATGTTTTGGCTTTCCAAGCGCTTGATAAATTTGTAAATGAATATGGGCATTTACGGTGGAGACATAATAGAAAGGCTCTTATGCAACTTACAAGTAAATTCCAACATGAGATTCAAGTGCAGGTATTGGTGTATATATTGTTGTCAGTTTTAATAAAGCCTGTAACTACAGATTTTTGTCTACATTAAAATAATAGTCACAATCCGGGGAGCATAACTTTTTATCCCACTGTCGGATTTTGCCTAATTTTTGATATGTTGTAGAAAATCAAGTTTTTTAAATCTTCACAGAAGTGATTTTCAAAATTTGGTCAAAGTCAAAAGTTATTATGGACTGTATGCGGATCTGTCAACATACCAGCAAATGCAAAATGTTCTGCAATCAGAAAAATAGTCATGTTGCAGGGCCCACATATTTTAATCCAACCGTTGGATTGAGCTGAATTTCGGATATGTTTGAGAAAACCTAGTTATCTAAATTCCCTCTAAACCATTTTGCAATTTTCATAACGGATCAAAATTTATGATTGTTTAAGTGTAGCAGTATATTAATGACAGTTACAGGATTATGATTGCAATCTGTAACCAGCACATGCCACCTATCCAACATGCACATCCAATTCATTTTTGTAGTGGCAGGTGTCCATAAGAGGAGTTTGGAAAAATGTAAGAAATATCATAATGTTTATTAAACATTATGTTTATATTTTTTGATACATCACTCTTACTCAATAATGGACAGTGGAATATGAAAGGTTGGGAGCAGTTTCAAGAAACAGTTATTCAAACTGAAAAAGAATGGACAGAAAGAGAAGATAAATAGTACAGAGAATAATAAGGTAGGGGTTCTTCTTTTTCTATGGAGAAGTTCTATAGCTACTACTAGAGGGAGAAGATATTTCTATTTTGTAGTAGAGGAAGCAGTTTCATTTTTTGCAGGTTGATTGTAATAAGGGGATGAAACAGTACTATTATTGTTTTATCATGCCTCTAAAATAAAGAGGGACATTAGTGTGTTTGATTTTATAGTCATATGCATTTGTGTTTCTGATCTGAAAGGATTTTGGAGTCCTTTTATTTCTATTTTAGATGCAATTCTTTATTATTATGTCAGATGTGATATATGCAATCTTATGGTTATGTATTCGCACTTTTGCATAAAGATGTTTATAGCTTTCTCTCTCCCAATTTTCTCTGCAATGTGAAAGACTTGGTAGATAGTCCTATGGCTATTTGTTGGTTTTTCTCTCATTATCAACTTACTAACCTTATAATCACGTTCATCTCATATTGATGAGTGGATGTTAGAAAGCCTTGGTGTCTTCTGGTAAAAGGCATAACCAGCTATTAAAATTCTTTGAATATCTTTCTAAGAGGGAGTTGTACCTCTCAATTCAGAGGAAAGCTATCAATCTCATGATAGTATTTCCAACCATTAGTGGCAGTTGTTCTTCTATTTGGGCATTTGTAGTCATTCTTTGTATTTAATTTTGGAAGGACAAAACTGTTTACTAACAATATCAATGATAGACAAAAAGAAAATGTGAAAGAGCATGTAGAGAACTTCAATGAACATTTGTTAAGGCTAAGTCCCAAGAAAGCACACAAATATGGGTAAAGAAGAAGACAAGTGATGCATCTAAAAATAAGTTGAAGTCTATAATAGTTTCTGACAAACCCTTACCAATGTAAATAGTTTATTTATAAAAAAGTAAAAGGGAAATTACATCAAAAAATTATTTAGCCCCTATGAGATTGAATGAAGACTTGTGAAGTTTAGAGAAGGTTGATATGGATAAAATGAAGCTATATTTAAGAGTATGCATTTTTTAGTTCATATGTAAGTGCACAAACATAAAATAGTTCTCTAGTTAAAACAAAACAGCTTTTTAAGCTCTATGTACTTGCGCAATTAATGCAGAATTGAAGTGAATCAAATATAATGGTTGAAATTGATTGAATGGACACCATTTGATCATGCAAAGAGTAGAAGATGTTAGAGTAAATAATTAATTAATTATCAATTAATTATTTCATTTACTTAAGCTTACTTGGGTTAATGCATTTATTTAATATTTAGTATTTAATGCATGTAGTGATGAGTTGTTGACAACATGGGAGTTTGTTCCCTTCTAGCATGTTCCACCTTTTTGTGGATGCTTGGTTGTCAACCTTATCTTCTACCACCTTTCAACTTGTTCTACAAGCTTCCATGAGGCCTTTATATTTGGGCTCTCTCATTGTATCTCACAACGCATTCTCATTGTAAATACAATTTCATTGTTTTGCATATTTTCTCTCTCATGTTCGTTTTGGGTTTTTCCAAGCTCCACCTCTTCCTTCTTGGTTCCCCTTCGACAGGTTATTTTGCATGTAGGTGATCTTGGCAACTGCAGAGTTGGATTTCATCAACTCCTACATGGTATCAGAGCCTCCTTGTTGCTGCTTCGTTGAAGGATTTTTAAAGCTTCAATTCAGAGACAAACCCTAGTTTGTTTGTGCATTTTTCTTCAATCTAGGGGAAGAGCATTTTTTTGGAGCACCTTGAGCCAACTCGCATGTGACATGTGGCAGCGACGACCATTTAACTGTCAATTTTAAGCTCGTTGTTTGCTAACATCAGCATGACATCACTGCATCTTGAGCCTCTTGCACCTCTCCAAGGGTATTTTTGGATCTACTTGTGGTTTTTTGGCCATAACTTGAGCATACGAAGGTATTTTTTCGACCCGAAAGAAGTGTCAAAAAGCTGGTTCTGAGACAGAGACATTAGTGTAGGTATTTTTATGTTTTGATGCAGTTTTGTTGCCCATTTTTTTAGTTGAAGTCTGAAGTTCTATTTTTAACTCTGGCATGCATATCTTTTGCATCCCATGTCAGTTTTTTGAAAATGTTATATTTTTGGAAAGTTGGTTTTGTCATCTTTTCATAAATGTAGTATTTTTCCTTAGGTTTTGGCCCATGCTCTTTCTATCATTTTTTTGGCATTTTTTCTCTATGGTGGATATCTTGGGTGTTTTAGGTCTGAGGGTCATTTTCCTGGCATGGTTTCTTTTGTTTTAGGATGTACTTTCATTTGTGTTAGCTTTTTTCTTATTTTGATCATTGTAGACATCATTTGTAAGCTCTTTTGTATACGCCTTGAGATAAGGTGTCACTTTTGCATTCGAGTTCATGAACGTTATTTTTGAGATAGTTGTACATGCACTATTTTTATAAAGCACCATGGGGGGGATAGTTGTTTGTTGTTTTAGGCCTTCTGCCTTTGTCAAGTGAGTGTCCCTTCCACAACATTAGCCCCATGCAGCGTCATTGTGACTGTGTCTTTATAGGTGTTTGTACATCTTCCTCTCTCTTCGTTCTTGGTTCATCTGCAGGAGATTTTTGGCCCACCTTCTCAGTTGCCTATCATCTCACCTCATCTGCATTAAGGGAGGTTTATGTTGTTCTAATGCATCCATGGTTCGATGGTTTGATAGTGTGAGCTATGTATTTAGTGGTTGATCCTATATACAATGCGATTGCAATGGTTGGCTACCTATGTATTTTGGTGAGATGGATCATCTACCATATAGACACGCTCGATTTGTGCCTTCTTCTTCCATAGAGGTTCTTCAGATCAGCAGTTTCTTTCTAATGGAAAATTTTGTAGCTTCTTCTTGCTTCATTGATGCTCTTCATGATCACTCCTTATTCCTATTTCAGGGAACATTCCCCTAGTTGGAGGCTTCTTCAGTTCTTCACTAGGTTCTTACCTCTTTTTGGGGGAGGGTTTTTCCCATGTGGTTTTCTCTCTTTCCCCATTTTTAGAGGTTGCATCTCTTTGCATTGTACATGGGTACCTAACATGGCCTCATTTTCAGGACCCATTCTGCATTTTCATCTTAGTTTTGTGAGCTTAAGGCATTCCCCTAAGTTGCACTTAAGGGGGGGTGTTAGAGTAAATAATTATTTATTTATTTATTATTTATTATATTTACTTAAGCTTACTTAGGTTAATGCATGTAGTGATGAGTCGCTGACAACACGGGAGTTTGTTCCCTTCTAGCATGTTCCACCTTTTTGTGGATGCTTGGTTGTCAACCTTATCTTCTACCACCTTCCAGCTTGTCCTACAAGCTTCCATGAGGCCTTTATATTTGGGCTCTCTCATTGTATCTCACAACACATTCTCATTGTAAATACAATTTCATTGTTTTGCATATTTTCTCTCTCATGTCTGTTTTGGATTTTTCCAAGCTCCACCTCTTCCTTCTTGTTTCCCTTCGACAGGTTATTTTGCATGTAGGTGATCTTGGTGACTACGGAGTTGAATTTCATCAACTCCTATAAAAGAGACCTTGGAAGCAAATTTGTGAAGCAATTTTGAGGTAATTGAAATCATATTGCAAGAAAATTCACTGAATGCCTAGTTTTGCAATTTTAAAAGGTATTTTTCACTTGTGAAATCATGTTTTTAGGAGAAGTGAAGGTTTTAATTTTGTAAGTATGGAAAGTCCAGTTGTATGTGATGTTAACAAGAGGTCTAGGTATAAATTCAAGAAGCACCCTTACATTTCACTTCAGGATGATCCATTTGGAGCTTTTTCACAAGTTCCTAGTAAGGTTTCACATGTAGAAGACATCTCTACATACATCCACTAAAAATTTGAGTCAATTGGGGATAATGTCTTTCACAAGGACATGAACTTAGTTTACAACAATGATTTTTCTTTCAAACAAGTGTTTAAGCACTTGGAGAACCTTAACATTACTAAACACATGTTTTTGAAGAATTTGATCAACATGAGTGGACCAAAATCATACTGAGCAGGATTCATGATATCATGTTCTGGGTAGGTGAAATTATTGTGATGATTGACAATGATATGATCTATAAACTTACTAGGTTGATCAACGAAGGTGGTAATCCTATAAAAGAAAAGAATGCTAATAAATTCAAGACAAACATAGAGTTTGTATCAAATGTGAGGAACATGAAATTGGATTTGATTAAGCAAATTGATGTGAGATTGATTAGCAAAATAATTGGTTACAAAATGAGCTAGAGTTCTGGGGTGAACTCGATACCTGTTGGATTTACTCATGCAGCCTATATGATGACTATAGAAAATGAAAAAGTCAATATATGAAAAATCCTTAAGCAACAGTTGATTGATAACTTGGAAAGAATCAAGAAAAGTAAGACTACAACATTCGTATTTGAATCATTGTTAACTCATTTATTCTTTCAAGAAATAAGAAAATTCCTTGGAATGCCTAGTTATGAATGGGATACAAACAAGAGCACAATGGGGTTGATTACATATTACTTTAGAAAGCAGCCTACAGATACAATCACATATGACATTTCTAGGATGATGAAGGATTTTTAAGTAGAAATAAAATAGAGGTATAGGATACCACCTACTATAATGAAAAAGTATAAAAATGAACTATGCTTTATGGTTAAAAGAGATGTAACATGCATGGAAGCAGTTGATCCTAGAGTGAAATTCATTGACCCTATGGGTTGTGAGATGAGTGAGGAAATAATTGAAGGATATGCAAAGACAATCCTTGAGTCTGAAAGGGACAAAGAGTGTCCTAGATGGGGCACTTATAAAGAGAAAGTAAGTGAAGTGCAAAGACAACTATACAACAAAGAAATCAAGAAGAATGAACATAAAAAGATAAATGAAATGCTTAGAGAATTAGGTATGAGCATAGAAGAGTTTAGAGAAGCAATGGACACAACTATGGAAATGAGAGTTGTGGACAATCAAAAATATTAATTACCAAACCACTAGCAATAGAAAGTGAGCCCTCCATGACAGTCATCGTTGTAGCACCATCAACACAAACACCCCTAGCACCATAGCTTGTAGTAGCTCCTAAACAAGAGGAAGAGGTCAAAATTAAAAAAAAGTGCAACAATCAATAGAACTATAGAGAAGATCAACAAGAAGTACTTTAGAGGCACCGTCAATCGAGATGAAACAAGAAAAGGAGGAATTGTCAAAATATAAAAGAGTGAAAGATTTAACATCTAGACTAGGAAATAAACAAAACACTATTGCCACTTATATTAGCAAGCAAAGGAGATCTCAAGAACAAGAAATAGAATTAGTAAAAAGGATAAAAACATGAGGAGAATCAGAATCAGAGAAAGAGAAAATAGAAGACACAAGTGAGAGTAAAAAGAAATAGAAACCAAAAACAAAGAACATGAATAGCATGATAATAAATGAAGGAAACCTCACCAAGATAAAATAGATTCTATAATCACTATGACAATTTTGAAAAGTTATAATTAGAGAATGCTATAATAAAAGAAATGGAAGAAGCAGTAATAAAAGTGATGACAGAGGGCAAGGACACTACACCACATACTTACATATACACCACAACACAACAAAAGGAAGGAAACAAATTAGATGCATCTACACCTACAACAGCAGTAGATACTGTAGAAGACAAAATACTCTTGGATTCTTTTGATTAGCCAATCATGCCACATCAAGGAAGCTTGATGATAGAGGGAGAAGTTGTAACATTGGACACCAGTGAAGATCCCCTTGCAATTATCTCAGCAGATACTTTTTGAACATAATCACAATTGAGTCTTGGCAATTTGGAAACAGATAATATTGTTGATTACTCTAGCTCAAGCTTAGATTATTATATGAGGAAGAATAAAAGGAAGAAGGTAAGGAGAAGAAGGATGAAGACTATAAATCAGAAAACTTAACCACATTAGCTGAAACACTTAAGAATGTAGATGTTAAGCTATAAACTAATTGAAGAATAATAGTACAAGAGACATCATCATTTGACTATGACTCAAGCACACAAAGGCAGAAAAAGAGGAAGCAACATAACAGTAAATTGAAACAGTGAAAGAGGATAGAGGAAAAGAAAAAGAGGTAGAGAAATTAGTGACAATGGAGACAGAGAAGACCAAAGACCAAGTAGATAATCAGAATTTACAGATTCAACTAGTTACACCTAAAAAAGCACCAAGCAAAAAGACTCCTAGAACACCAAAGACCCCATTAGAGTCACTCCTAGAAGGTACTATGGGCAGCTTTACAAGTACAGAGGTGAGGGATAACAATGAGAATGAATTGAGGAGTATGGTTATCTGACTGAAAAATGCAGATTATTGACTTGGAGCAAAGAATAAGCAAGATTCATGATGAACGAAGAATATTGTTGGAGGCCAACAAGGATTAGAAACTATAGAGATTCTATCTATTAAGAGAAAATTTATCTTTGAAGATAGACTCAGTGCAGAATTGGCTTGATGATTGTCTAAAGGCTAAGATATATTATGAGCATTTTACTTATCCAAACTTTCAAGCTACTGAATTAGCATCTTATGGTTTATGTGCACTTATTAGTGTGTCAGATTCAGTAAGAGATGCATGGAAAAAGGGATTGAACAACTTGAAGAAGAGTTGTGTTGGTTGCATTGCATTGCTACCAAATTCAAATTTTGACTTGTACATAGTTTGTTGACTCACCTTTGTCATTATCTCAAAGGGGGAGTGTATTGTATGCAAATTTGTATGAAAGTATGAGGAGGTATAAGGTAGATTATAGAATAAGGGGGAGTATAGTGTAAAAGATGGGATATACTTGTAATGATTCACATTTTGAAAATTTTATATGGCCATATGAAGAATTTCACAATTTTGCAATTTTGTAATTTTGGGACTTAGCCAATTTTCCCATATGTTGTCACCAATGTCAAAGTGGGAGATTGTTGGAAATTTGGCTAAGAGGTGAGTATAAAAAAACATTGAGGTTGTTATTTATGGAAACATATCATCTATATTAAGTCAACAAGTTGTGAAGACAAAGTTTTGGTTTGAAGACTTAGAAAATAGTTTGTGTTACTAAGGCTAATAGTGAACATCGATAATGATTTGATTGGCAACCTTTACAGACAACATTTTAGCATGTGTGCCTTAAGGGAAGATAGAACGAGGTATGAAGATTCTACCTTTGAATCTTTGAATCATTATGAGTTCTACGGACAGAGATATAAGCAATTTACCGATTACAGTCATGTACAGGCAGAACAGAGAAAAAGCATTGAAATGGTCATTTGTGTTAAGGAATTATTTTGGCTACCAAAATAATTAGTTAACTAATTAGGGATGACATCCTAAATGTTAACCCTAAGTGGGAAAAGGTCAATTTTTTGTTTTGGGACATGTGTGAAGACTTCAAGGCTGACAAGAGAGGACAGAATGGTATAAAGGAAAGATTTGTCTATGCGAAGTCTAATGTCTTTTGACATTGAAATACATTTGTTATATGATGCAAACTTTATGTTAGAGCAAAGAAAGAACAATATATGTAGAGATATGTATAAAGACCTACAAAGGATGAATCAAATATTGATGATATCAATATTGTCAAGAGGTTTTTGTATCAATATTTTTTGTGTACAAAATATATCATTGTATATGCATGTTTGAGCAGTGGACTCATCTTGCTACTTTTGTAATTGTAATACCAACTCCTAACAGGGTTGAGGCTTCTAACAAGGACAGAGACACTATATGGATGTAATAGACTCCTAACAAGGTCAATATCTTTCACATGATACTTTTGATTAGTAGATCATTTTGTGGGTACCATCCCCACCAAGGTTTCCCTTTGGCCAAGGTTTCACTAGTGCATTTTACCCTAAATCGTGACCAAAAATTGCGACCAAGTTTTTTAAATGGGTTGGTTGGTCGCGTTATAAAGGAAATTTTTGTTTTTTTTTAATAACATGCCCGTGTTGGTCGCAATCGTGACAAATTAGTTTTTTCGGAATTGCGACACACACCGCAGCATAAAACAAAAAAAAGGGGCAAAAATGTAACATTTCATTTGGCGCAAGGGAAGCTGCGAGTCCAGTCTCCATCGAAACATTGCAACATTGGCGTGAGGAGCTGCGAGTTCGATCTCCATCCCACCACTTCCTTCACTTCCAGCAACATTGGTGCGAGGGGCTGCGAGTCCGGTCTCCATCAAATTTTCAAGGGTTAACCACTTGCCAAGGTAAAATCGTTACAGTTAACAATCTAAATTGGAGAATATTTTCTCTTGATAAGATGTGCATTTAATGTGAAAAGCCTAAATAATCCATTAATCATGTGTTCATTTAATCCCCATTTGCTTGAAACCTCAAACAAGATTTACTCAAAAGCTTTGAAACTTATTGGGCTGGCCCCAAAATGAATTTTCTTTGGCCAAGACATCTTACTATTAAAGATATTGGAAGCAACCTTTTTTCTATGATCCAGAAGAGCATCTCCCTTTTGACCCCGTGTTTTAGCAGACTAACCATAAGTTGTGACCAGTTCAAATGCTTCTAGTGGTGCCTTTACCTTTGTTGGTTCTGGGTCGACCATTGCAGGTGAAACAGCAGACCCCTATTATTCTAAGGGGTTTCGCAACCCTTGGTACTAAATTAGGATGGTGTTATTGGATACCTATCCATCAATTGTGTTAGCAATTTTTTTTTAAATTGGAACCACAAAATCAGAATGCAACAAATGGAATTCAAAAACACAAAATCATGATAAACGCTCAAGACTTAATACAAGGGCACATCTGCTACAGATTGATGGGTGCGTTTGATTCAGCAATTTACTAAACCCTCATTTTCAGCAAGCAATAATAGCATTCCACGCTACCACATCTCTTTGAGGCATTTCTTCAAACACTTCACGTGCATTGTGCATGCTTCCACATTTCACATACATGTCCATTAGGGTAATCATCGCAACAACATTAGATTGAAATCCACATCTAAGTAATCTGTTGTGGATCTACAAACCATGTTTTAGAGAACCCATACAAGAATGTATAGGGAGAGTTGTGAGAAGGTGAAGTGATCATGCTAGACAATTGTTCTCTGCATTTGGTAAAATAGGGTGAATGCCTCTTTAGGAAACCCATGTTTTCTATAAGTTGAAATTATAACATTCTAAGAGAAGATGTCAAGTTCACCGGTGAATTCAAAAATGTTTCAAGCATTCACTAAACTTCCACACTTTTCATCATGTTGATAATCACATTTTGTAAAAATGTGTTTCTGGAAAATAAAGGTCCCTTGTCATTGATATAAGAATGGATTTTCTTACCCTCTACAAGGGCTTTCTTGTCAATGCAAGCCTATAATAGATGAATATATGTAGAAGAGTCTACACAAGTGTTATTTAGAGTAAACAAAATGTGTAACGCATCTTTCAAGAGACCCTCTTTGCACAGTCTTCTGAGATGGGATGTAGATGACATTGTGAGTTAATCAAAATCGTGTGGGCAAAGCAACACTCATGGATTGTGATTTTTTTGGTTTCACTCAAGATGCTAAGAAAGTACTTTTTTTCAACCCCTATTATGAAATTGATGGGGTCTAGTTCATTCCTCGACATAGAGGATGTGATTTCTCTCTTCCACTTCAGAGATATTTGCACTTAGCTTTAAAATGCTTGATTATTGTACGAGTCTCTACAACACCTTTAATTATCCATCTATTTTTTTAGATGGGTCCTAATTCTGTAGCACCAAATGAGGATTATGGAATCTTCAATAACTTTGAACTCATTTTTATGCTTGCCTCTTACCGGAAAATCAAGTGATGAAATTTTGTTCCTCTTATGTTCATTGATATAGTTCTATTATCTTTTTTTTTTATTGAATATATATCTTAAAATTATTTTAAATAAATCTTAGGTTCAAATATATTCAATATTTGATTTATTTTTCAAAAATAAGAAATTGTAACCCACTTGAAGATTTTTGTGACATATGACTTCTAAATGATCCATGAGAATTTAACTTATATCTTGAAAATATTCCAGATTGATTTGATTTACGTTATTACATATACACATATATGTTTCTAGAGATATTTAGTTTATTTAAATATGTTGTTGCTTCTGATCTATCTACTGTATAGGTAAAATACTAAAGGTTCACCACACAAAGAGTCTTTTTGATGAAATGATGTATTCACCAAATAAGAAGTATTACCAATGTAGGATGGAATGAATTATTTATTATATCATCCCCAAAATACCTCAATAGTAGACAAGAGGTAGTTGAATCATGAGCTTTCCATTGAGTTCGAAGATATTTTTAGAAAAAAAATATGTATTTTTGGAAAATGGTTAACACTATAAAAGACAAGTTATCTAAATAGATTATTGAATTTGTTGTTAGAAAATATCAACTAGGATAAGATTATAAATCAAGGATAACAACATGATTCGGTATCCTATTTCCAAGATAAAATAGGCTACAAAGAAAGAAAAGTAATTCACTCATAATAATCTAAAATGCTAATTTGGGTATAAATTGTGTCTTTTTGTCTTTATGGGCTTCATTTGGCTAGTCATTAGCTGAAAAACTAGGAATATATAAAGATCAATTAAATAGGGATAATCATTTATAGTTTTTGTATGAACACATTTAGACTATTTTAAATTAAATATATTGATTTTCCTTTGCATTGAGTTGCTATAATAATTTTGTTTGCTTGAAATCCATATAGTAGATTAAATAAAATGTCTCATTATTTCTATATTCACCACTACTTATAGGTGAAAAAAGAACATTCAAGCATTCAAGGACTATTGTGATATTTTTATGCAAGCTCACAATGTCCAATAGACTTTCAAACAACCAGAATGCTTCATCCCATGTATGAAAGTTTTCATTTATAAAATAGTTATTCTGTGGTATATGAAATATTTTATATATTCAACAATGAACGATCTATCATTCTCTTGTAACATTTAGCAAATAGTTTGAATACTTGATTTTCTATAATATTTTGTTACTTGTATGCGCGTTTTTGGGGAGCCAAATGACAAAGATGAGCTTGAAATATTTGAATAGATTCCTTTTCATATGAGTGATTATGAACATATGTCAAGATAGATTGAAATATACATATATATTTTTATTGCACACTTATGTAGTGCACACATTTAGATATGTGTAGTTACTTTTAAACATGTTAATCTAGTGTAACTTATAAAATGTCTAATATAAGTCTAGGTTGAAAAAGGTTATAATTTTTTAATGGAATTTGTCAAATAAAGTTATTTCAGAAGATGTTTTTTAGTCAACATAGAAGTTTGAAACATAGAAAATGTTAGTTATTATTTTATTTTCTTCATAGAAAGATCATGAAGTCAACAAAAGGAAAATTAGGTGATAAAATTTTGTTCCTGGGTAGGGCCACAATAATGGTTCCCACTTTCCATAATGAAGAAATCAGATGGAAAGTGGGGAAGCTAAATTTTAGGGGCTTCAAATGAAGCCAAATCTTTGAATGAAGGTCCCAAGGGGCTTCACTCGAAGCCTCCATGCCAATATTGGTGTGGGGGCTTTGAATGAATCTTAGGGCTTCATTCAAATCTGACATGCAAACCTCGTTCATACTCCTAATAACTGATCGAAAAAGCTAAAGCTTTTAAATCCAACATTTTTTCTTTTTTGTCCCATGGTTTCATGTATGAGTTGGTGGACTAGGGTGCTAAGAGGGAAGTCAGTAACATCATACCTTGCATCAGCATCTCCGTCTATGATGCAGGAGCACCTATTCATTGGATTTCTCATGGATAAATTCATATTTTAAATAGTATTTAAAAAGCAACTCAGTTTAAATAGTGTTGTCACTTTATCTCACGGAAACTCAAGAGAAACACCTTCTTCTTCTAGTCAATGGAAGAATTCCATATCCTTTAAACACACAGGAAAAAATTTAGAATTGATACTAGGGCTTTTATTGATGAATTCAACCCAAACACCATTGCCTAATGCCTCCATGAAAGTTTTCTAAGCCAACTCTAGTTCATCATGCTCAAAATGAAGAACCCCAATGTTGTTTAACAATTCAATGGGTACATCTTCTCTGCTCTTCTTCAGAAGAGACTTTGTTGTGTTAAGAGAATCTAAGGTTGCACTGGGGTTTGATGATATCAATAACTCACCCATCTTAAAAAAGGAATGAGCATCACGTGGATCTATGTGAGTTTCCTTTCTTAGAATTTCCAAAGCCTTCTCTTGCTACCCTTGTTGAGCATATATATGGCCTACAGCTTTCAAGCTCTCACAGTTCTCAGGGTGAACCTCCAGAACCTTTTCAAAATTTGAGAGAGAACTCTTAAGATCTCCCAATTTCATTTAACCTCATCTTCAAGCTCTCACATACTTGCTCCACTTGGTACAGCACCCCATAAAGGTCATCTATTCACTTCCAACTTGGATAGCCTACAATATGGTCTTTGTATACAATTCATTTTTTGTCGTTTCATTATATGGTTTGAACAAATGTGGAAAAAAATCAGATTTTTATTATGAATTTTCTGTTCACCAATCTATGTTAAACTAATTAGCAAGGTCACTTTCCTAATACTTTATGAACTAGATGCTATTCACAAGGTCAGTTTCCTAATACTCACTATAGTACTTGCTATTCAATTGAGATAGACACGGCTCATTAGTTTGTTTGTATTCTCTTTGGATTTTGTTAAAGAAGACAGTTGAATGCTATATGATGAACTAAAAGTTCTATGGTGTCAACAGGCTTGTGCATCTCTTGAGCCAAATTACCAGCCCTAGTGACATTTTTTGTTGTTCAAAAGCGGCACCATACTAGACTATTTGCAAACAATCATGCAGATAGGCATTCTATAGATAGACTTGGGAACATCTTGCCAAGTCTTCAGTACATAATAAAGCAACTGAATTTCATAAATTGTTTTTTTGATAGTTGATTTGGTTAAATATTGCCCATCAAAAATTACTTAGTACATCTCATCTTTTTTCTACACAGGAGCTTGCAGTTTTGAAGAATCTAATAGTGAAGAATTTGAAGAAGATATTGTAACAAAGGTATATTTGG
The DNA here is from genome assembly GCA_028749045.1 of Cupressus sempervirens. Taxonomy (NCBI): domain Eukaryota; kingdom Viridiplantae; phylum Streptophyta; class Pinopsida; order Cupressales; family Cupressaceae; genus Cupressus; species Cupressus sempervirens. The sequence continues at coordinate 889,770,232 of CM053785.1, read as the reverse complement.
TGTTCTTTTTTAAGTGAAAATGTGATTGGAAATTTTTTATATTGTCATATTTCACTTGCAGAAAGGTCAAATTGTAAATAGAGGTGAATTTGTATGGATTTAAGTTTCTTCTTCATTATTTATAATGCTCTTGATTCCTCCTTTGTAGCTATAAAAATACTTGTTTATTTTCACCTTTCCAAATACCCTTTACCAGGTTCTTCAAGATTCCAAAATATCTTGGGTTGACCCCACTCTAGCATGTCCTAACTCCTACTTGGTTTAGAGACCTAACTCCTTTTTATATGTGTCTTCCTCTTACTACTCCATCTGTAGGTTGCAAACAAATCATCCTTCTTCCACCAACGAGTCATTCCATTCAAGAAAGACCATGTCTGACGATATCAACGCACAAAAAAATAGGGAGACAATTGCTAGACTGTGGTCTAACTTAAAAAGAAAAGGTGATGGAAAATGTTATTGTCCTTGCAAAATGTGTAAGGGCTTAAAGACTCGAAGATATCTAATCACAACAGCTGAGCAACATTGTAGGCAACATGGTCACATTGAAGGGGGAAATGAGTATCGCCCATTGGTATGTATTTTAATAGTTTATAAATTACATAAGACATGATTTGATGATGACATCATGGTCATGGTTAATATAAGGTCATCATTTTCATATAGGTCAACATCCCTGAGTTTCATGTTATGGACCATAACAATTCAGAGAATGCGGATTTCCAAACAAGGGAACATGGAGGTGTGAATATTGAAGTAGAAGGTAATGATACCATGGAAGAAGATCAGGATGATGAAGATCACAATGATCAAGATGATAATGATGATGATGATGATGATGATGGTGATGATGATGCAGAGTTTGATGTACCTTTACTTGAGAAGGTACACTAGTCCCTATATGAAGGCTCCAAAACAACTCTTCTTGCCGTTGTATTGCTATTGGTGAACTTGAAGGTTATGAATGGTTTATCCAATGTAGCAATGACATGTATGTTAAGGTATGCCATCTTCTTTCATTATTTTACTCGTAGTTCCCTTACAATTAACATTGGGTTCGTGTAGCAATTAATATTTTTTAAATTAAGAAATTATATTTTTGGTCATAGGTTGATAGGTGAGTTTTTGTTACCACCATCAAACATTCTACCTCGCTCGTACCGAGAATTATCTGCCATCATGAAAAATATTGGAATGGAGTATCAAACAATAGATGCATGTCCGAATGATCATATTATATATCATAAATAGCATGAATTTGCAACACAATGCCCTACTTGTCATATCAGTAGATATCAATCAGATCGATTAACAAAAAAGGTACCTCACAAGGTTCTTCGGCATATTCTCATTATTCCACGTCTACAACGATTATTCAAGTGCAATAGCTTGGCACAATTTATGGATTACCATGCATGCAATAGAAGTCAAGATGACATTATGCGAATGCCTGCAGATGGTTTTGCATTTAAGGAAATAGAGGAAAAATGGCCACACTTTAAAGAAGAACCTCATAATCTCAAGCTTTCATTGGCAGCAGACGGTGCCAACCCTTATGGAGAGATGAGATCTACTTACTCAGTGTGGCCTATTTTTGTTATCAACAATAACATACCTCCTTGGTTGTCCATAAAGAGAGAGCACATAATGTTGACACTGATTGTTCCAGGTATTTTCTGATTTAGTGGTCATCTAAATTAATTTATTATTACTAATCCATGAAATGGTCAAAATAATTATGTAATGTTTTTGCTCATTCAACTAGGTAAGTATCAAGTCAAAGATATCGACGTATATATTGAACCCCTTATCGACGAGTTGGTGGTGTTATGGAATGGGGTTACTATGTATGACATTTGTAGACCAATAGGACAAAGACAATTTCAATTTCATGCAATGCTTGTATGGACAATACACGATGCCCCTAGGCTAACACATTTTTGTGGTATGTTCTCTTCTTGACACCTCTTTTTTGGTATGTCAACATTAACACATTTAATCCAATTATACATGATCTTGTAGGTCTTCAGACAAAGGGTAAATTTGCATGTCCAGTTTGTGGTCCAAAGACGAAATCTCATCATTCAAAAAGTTTAAGAAAGTAGGTGTTTGATGAGAATAGACACTTTCTGCACAGAAATCATAAGTACCGAATTATCGAAAACCATCTTTTCAATGGTCTAGAAGAGACTATGTCAAAGCCACAGAGAATGACACCTTGCCTATGGAAGTTAGCATACAATAAAATAAATCGTCGAGGTAATGTCATTCCATTTGATGCTTTTTGTTTCAAATTTATATTTCGATATTGTGTTTTGTTTACTGATGATGTGATTGATGGTTGTGAAGGTCATCAAGACATCAATGTCCAACTTCCAAAAGGACTAAAAATTTATCCTATGCAATTTACTAGGTTTTCGTACTATGAGCAACTCCCAATTGTGCATTTGTTTGATCCTATGCATATTGGAAAGAATGTAGCAGAGACATTATGGAAAATCTTCGATGGAAGGCGTGACAAAGATCAAATTGTCAAAACTTTTAGTGACATTGAAGAATCAAACCATGCAATGAAAAATGGTATTCGACCAAATAACAATGGAGACCGGATTGATACAAGTGCCCTTAGTTGGTTATTGTCAGAGCAGTAGAGCAATGCTATAAAAGAAGTCATAAAAAAAATACAATTTCCCAGAGGATTTGCTGCGAACATAAACAATGTCATATCAAATAAAAGTGAATTTGGGCCAAGGTTGAAAACACACAATTGGCATACATTTATTAAGGTAATTCATGTTATTTTGTATTCACTATATATTTATATACTGCATGTAGTTTCAATTGCATTCTTTTATAAAATATTGACAAGATCATTTTACAAATATTGCAGTACGTTCTACCTCTATCTCTCCCACACCACTTTGCCAACAATGTCAAACAGGTTATATATGATCTTGTAAAATACATGAGGTGGTTGTCATCTAAAGAAATCAATAAAGAAGATATAAAATATTGGAAGAGAAAAATTCCTCTTCTGATGTGTGAAATGCAAAAGTGTCTACCTCCAAGTTTTTTCAATGCACAAGAACACTACCTCATACATCAAGTTGAGGAGATTGAATTGTGTGGACCTGTACCAACCAGGTCAATGTGGATGGTTGAGAGGCACTTGAAATTTTTGAAAGGCTTGGTTTGACAGAGAGCACATCCCGAGGGTTCTATGGTGGAGGGATATATGGTATACCAGACCATGGTGTACATTACTGAATATCTTCCTAAGTTCGCAGCAAACATCCATGTAGATCATATTTGGGATCCCAACTCAATTAACAAATTTGAAGGGGAGTACTTGATGGGCAAAGGTAGATTGAGGAAAGTGAGAGGTAAATTTAAGATGTTATTGTAGTTAATTAATTCATATAAATCTTCAATATAAGTTATTTTTAATTGGTGTATTTTTTTGGAACAGGTGGTCGAGAGTGGGATGCAATACATTTGTATATTGTGAATAATCTTGATTGGATGACAGAATGGATTGAATGATGTCAACAAAATGGTTGCTCATTAACATGGGAAGGTGTTGCTTCATTGGTTATAGAAGCTCATCGTAATGGAGATTCCAATGTTATGCTAATGGTAGTTGATCTAGTAAAGGGTTTAAGAGGTGGAGAGGTACGTAGAAATTTATTAATGATCATAATTCGACGTATGTTTTGTATCAACTCACAATGCAAATAATTTACACACACTTCAAAATTGTAGGTCAAGCACCACAAAGCTATGTACTATCATGGCCACAAATTTCGCATAAAAAGGTTGGATGACACAAATAAAACTTGTGATTCTGGGATAACTGCAATTTTCAAGGTCACCAATATATCATCTAGAAATGACATACATCCTCAACAATCTCAAAATCAATACTATGGCATCTTGGATGATATAATTGAGTGTGAATTTAACACCTTCAAAGTAGTTCTATTTGTCGTCAAATGGTACAGGTTACGACTAAATCAAAATGATCCAGATAGAGCAGTTATTCAACATGATAATGGATTTACAATGATCAATACAAGGTCGTTTGAGCCAGTTGGAGATAAGCCCTATGTTCTTCCAAGCCAATGTGAGCAAGTGTTTTACTCAGAGGTTCCAAATAAATAGGGTTGGTCATTTTTTGTTAGACATGATCCAAGAGGAAGGCCGATAAAGTATAATGTTATGGAAGAAGAAGATATTGATGATGATGAAGAAGCAGATGATGAAGATCAAGATGATGGTGATGACGATGATGGTGATGGTGATGATGATGATGATGATGGTGATGATGATGATGATGGCGATGGTGATGATGGCGATGATGATGGTGATGATGGCAATGATGATGGCGATGATGACGATGATGATGGCGATGATGATGGTGATGATGGCGATGATGATGATGATGACGAAGAAGAAGAAGATAATCAATGACTAAAAACGTCGTCACCCCTTCTATTGATGATCTTGCATTCCATTTATTAAGGTAAATTTGTTCATGTTTACGATGTTGCATATTATTCATGTTGTCTTCTAAGTTATTTGTAGCATACACGTATCATGTAATTTTAGGCTAACTTAAGATAAATGATTAACATATACAGGAAATTTGATTACATATTTATTGTGTTCATTTCTAATGATTACAACATATGTTATTTATAGTTACCAATGTTTATGTTGTGTCTAATTATGACCCTTTTTGCAAACAGTCAACTGACTACAGGTACATCGTCACCCCTTCTGTTGACGATCTTGCATTCCATATATAAGGGAAATTTGTTCATGTTTGCGATGTTGCCTATTGTTCATGTTGTCTTCTAAGTTATTTGTAGCAAACGTGTATCATGTAATTTTTAGCTAACTTAAAGTAAATGATTAACATATTCAGGAAATTTGATTACATATTTATTGTGTTCATTTCTAATTATTACAACATATGTTATTTATAATTACCAATGTTTATATTGTGTCTAATTGTCACCCTTTTTGCAAACAGTCAATTGACTACAGGAAATTTGACCCATTTGGCGTGGATTGTGCACAGTGACATGGATCAGCAGGTATAAGTCAATAAATAGACATAATTTTCTTATATTCTTCTTGTTTATCATTGACCACGTATGTTATAAATAGACATATTATATAATCATTTAATGTATATATAGACAAAGAAGGTCTGTATAGAAATATAATTGTATAATCACTTTCAACTTACTACATTTTATATTTGTCACTTTCACTTTCCATTTGATGGATTGCAGGACCCACCAAATAGGTACTTGTCAAATCTATCTACATCGAATGAGGGAAAATGAGGAACTGGTAGATGAAAGCTCTACGTGTAGTATGGCTAAAATAGAGAGATCAACTAGAGGTCAAAAGAATAGAAAAAAATTTAATAAACGCATGCAATTTTTCCTTGCTAATGGGGGGTCATGTTCTTATGATGATGAGACCAAAGGCGACATCAAGGTGCCCTTTCGGTACTCACACATTGAGAAAGAATGGGTACCCAATGAGCTACCTCCAATTAACACATATTTTTGTGTTAATGAGAGGATATATTGCATTGCTCCATCCTCATTACATGGTTTGGGCCTATTTTCCATGGATGGGATAAAAGTAGATTACAACAAAGTTGTCAAATTGTTCAAGTATGTCGGTCCATGTTACAATTACAATGATTGGATGCGGATTGTTTGGTATAAAAAAAGTATGTGTAGGTATGGGGTATCAACTAATTATATACAACGGAAAAAAAATGATCAAAGTAAAAGATTTTCTATGTACATTGATGGGAGACCAAAAGCAATATGTAATATTGCAGGTTTTATAAATAGTACGCAACCTTCTTCAACTAGTAAGCAACCCAATTGCATATTTGAGGCGTGTGAGGGGAATGAAGTTTTTGTTTATGCAATAAAATCAATAAGTGCAGGGGAAGAACTGCTAATCGATTACCATTTAAATCGCATAGATACAAACAAAGTTACTATCATGAGGGTTGTAAGTACTCTTTACCATTTTGTTAATAAGTTTTTTTTTTGCTGTCTATTGCTTTCAGTTAGCTGAATTTTTTATGTTTAATCTTTGTGACAGGACGATATGGATCTGACAGATGATAGAGGTCACCAGGATGCTACTCCCACCCCTTCTTCAGCGAGGGTAAACCTTTTTGAAATTGTACAAATTAGATAGTTGAAAAATGCTATATTATAATGTTATTTTATTTACAGTGTAAGTACTATTTAACAATATTTACCATTTTGTCAATAAGTTTTTTTTTGTTTTCTATTGCTTTCAGTTAGCTGAATTTTTTATGTTTAATCTTTGTGACAGGACGATATGGATCCGACAGATGATAGAGGTCACCAGGATGCTACTCCCACCCCTTCTTCAATGAGGGTAAACCTTTTTGAAATTGTACAAATTAGATAGTTGAAAAATGTTATATTATTACGTTATTTTATTTACGGTTTTTTAGTTTTTATGATAGTTTTACTGATATTTCTCTCACAATTTGATGTTCAAGATAAGGGTAAAGCAGTATCAGTAAGTGCCGAGCCACTAGCTACGCCTTCTGATGAGGATATTGCTGAAACTCTCGATTTCATAAAAATGTTGAAGAAAAAATTTTAAAAAATTAATTTAGAAGCAATAAAAATTTTGGATGAGGCAAATATGGAATCCGAGGAGATGATGAAGAGGCTATCAGATTTGAGAGTGCAAGCTCGTCGTTATGAAGTAAGCTCCAATGAATATTTAGTTATAAGAAAAGTTTAATAAAGATTTGTATTTTATAATCTTTTATGTTGTAAAGTAAAATATGTAATATTGGCAAAAATACTTTATTGATGCAATTTTTTTAAAGAGTTGTAAGAAACTTTAACTACTAAATTCTTGTTATACAAGAATTTTTGGCAACTGATCCACAACTTGGTCAAGGACAACGCGGTGAGGCCGGTAGTAGCAGAGCTCCGACTGCCACTGGTAAATTAATCTTTTAGTTGACAAGTTAGAAGGAATTTTTTATTTCAAACATTCAAAACTTCTTAACTCTTACTTTTATTATTTCAAAATGTCTTTGCTAACAATGTATTGTTCAAGTCATCCAGTGCAGGAGACTCCTAAGAGGTTAACGGATGCCCATACGAGATTGTCGACTGCAATGTCGACAACAAGGGGACGTCTAGCTGGTAAATCCTTGTTTTGCTATATTTGGTTTTGTGTTAATTATGAGTTGATAATATGTACTTTAATCTTGGGTGCATCACATAGTGTATTTATTTTTTGTGGTAGGAGATGCACCGTCCGGTACTCTGCCAAATGCGGATCATAGTGCATGTATTGGTGATAATTCACCGTCATTTCCTAGAGCTACCTGTATTTCTAGCACGGGAGCTATGCAAACATCGTTGTTGATTGATGATGATGAATCAATGCCTTTGAAATGTCCTAAGATTCTAGGTACTTTAAATAATATTGTTTTATATTGTAATAAGGATTTTCTTGCAAGACGTAAACATGATAGGAAGTGTTTTGGTAGGATCATCTGAATTATCAATGACCCTTTGTCTATATCGGTAATTCTCTAGTTTAGTAATTGGTACATTGAAATTTCATGCTTTTAGTAGAAGATACTAACCAATTTTTGTATAGAGAACCAAAAGTGGGAGTCTTCTTTCATATTCAATGTTCAATTTTCAATGATTTCCCACATCATTGCTATTGCTTGTTAGAGTTTTAGAGTGCTCACTTTCAACTTCACTGTCTATTTTAGCAATATTTGTTTTCCATAATATCCCAGGTATGATCAGTGACAACATCAATTAAGAATGACAAAAAATGAAGGTCCTAGCAAATTATAAGTATTATGCACTATATTTTTTTTTCAAGGTATACTGATTAATATAGTCATAGTACATTTTTTTGCTTCAGAACATCAGCAATAGAACCCTGGTAGAGTTTGATTGGTTTTAGACATTTTAAATTTTTTTCCAAACTTCTTTTTTGGTCAATTTTGGTCAAGTTGATCCTCCAACTCTGAAATAGATCACTAAAAAGATGAAATGTATCTCATTTTATGTATTTGTTATTCACTATAAAAAGTATTCTTCACATGATTCATTTTAATGGTTCTTACTATTAATTATCCCATGACATTTTTTGCAGGAAACGATACATTTTATAGGAGGCTTTATGACCTCATGCTGCGAAGATTCGGGCCCACCATACGTAAAAGGTGGAACATCATAACTGAGCTAATTTTATCCCACTATTTTTTTTCATGTCATTAATTGGTGCAACATTTTTCCTTTCATTCGGGTCTTTTCTTATACTAGCTATATCTAACAATTTTGTGTTTTTTTCTTAAAAGGTGGAACTACCAAGATCAAAAATTTAAAGATTAGCTCATCAAAGATATAGAGCATGAGTTTGGTAGTAATATTTTTGATCACAAGAAATTGTTACAAAAAGCTTCCAGACATCTTAAGGTTGTGAGGGACACATATAGAAAGAGCCTCATCCTAAACCCGAAGTACGAGCGTCCTCCCTTTGTTTCAGTGAGCGACTGGAATGAGTTCATTTTGGATGCAAAGGAGAAAAGGGAACATCCAAAAGAAAGTACACCAAAAAATAAAGAAGAAAGTACACCAGAAAATCTGAAAAGGTATGCAACAGTATTAACTACTAGTACATTAATGAGCAAATTTAAGGTTCAACTTCAGTATCAACAATTTCAACTAGCTCAATTTAATCTATCTATTGATGAAAGGCATGTAATTTATATGTTGACACAATTTCTTCTAAATCTCAATCTCAATCTAGGCATAAATCTTACATAAGATATAACTGACACAACCGCTTATAAATCCTAAATTCATATGCTGACACAATTGCTTATAAATCTCAATCTCAATGCTGACACAACTGTATATATCTCAATCTGGGCATAAATCCTACATAAGATATAAATAGTGCGCTTATAACTTCACATATAGCTATATTATGTCTTGAAAATATAATAATGCTCAACTACATGTACCATAGTTGTATGTGTTAGCAGTATAGGTGATAAATGATATTCAGTAATTGTAATGACAAGTACAATTTTTTTGAAAAACTTTGCAAGAATTTTACTAATGGTCAGTCTCCTAAAAGTAATAAGCATCACGTTCAATGCCAGAAACACAAGTTAATGACAGCAATCACGTTCTTATCTTTGAGGACTAACAACAACACTTGTAGATTTATATTTATTGGTATTGTGGAGAGATGATCCAGCCTACACTAGGTAAGACAAACTATTTGATACTTCATTTGGATGACATTATGTATGTTACCTATAGACCATGGCTAGGCATACAGCCATATATGACACTGGATGTGAATTGTCAATGATATATAACTTCACATATAGCTATATTATGTCTTGAAAATATAGTAATGCTCAACTACATGTACCATAGTTGTATGTGTTAGCAGTATAGGTGATAAATGATATTCAGTAATTGTAATATATAATGATATATAATAATTGTAATATAATATAGTAATCATACCTGAGACCTGTAGTTAGAGCGAGATGAGACCTATCATCATACCTCTCGGGCTGCTCATTATTATGTAGTATATGAAAATGCAGTACCTCTAGCTCAACGTGTCTCAAGGTTCTTTGATTATGCTTGAGCTTCTGATGGTGTAGTGCCTCCTGCACGTGTAGATGTTACTCCTCCTCCTCCTCCTGGTGATGAGGGGGAAGGCTATAGTTAGGTCCATGCTATCTTTTGTTCCTTTTTGTATCTTTATATTGATCATGAGATTCATTGTATATTTGATGTATCATTTTGAGACTTGAGATATTGATAGTGCTCTAATTAGTACTTAGTTTTGATCTTTTGATTATATCACCCCTCTGACATGTCAATGATATATACATGACACTGGATGAATTTTCCACTCTTAGAAAGCATTAGAATTATTGATTGCAGTTTTCCCAGTAAGATAATGGTGAGCTTCTGTTTACCTAAATATCTCTATTTGGAAACTGACACTCAACTTCTGGAACATTTTACAAAAGTGAAATCGATCAGGAAAATCACCTATTCTGATGATGAAGATTTTTCTAATGTCAAAGTTCTACAATGCTTTCCTTATTTGGAGGAGTTGTGCATGCATTCTCCATTATTGGTCATGTCCCCTACAAGTGTAAGCATTTATGTTATTTTAATCTGCATGAAAGCATTTGTTTGCAAGCATTTAAAGTTAGGAATTTTTATTTGAAAAACTCTAACCCAAATTTCATTCTTATAAATAATGTTGATAATTTCTGCTATTTCTTTCCACTCTATGAAATTTACTATTTCTTAAACTCTTATACCTTATTTATAGGATCAAAATTATGTGGCATTATTAAAGCGAATGGTTTAAACATGATCACATACTAATTTTCTTAATTTCTACAGTAATAGTGTTAAAGTTGACTTTTTATTTTTTTCTATCCTTAATTCTTCTTTTACTATGTGACTTTTAAGAATAGTTGAAGCTTATCTAAACAGTTTTCTATCCAAGTGTCAGCTTTTAAATCGTTTGTTGTCGATGTAGACTATACGAAACATCCTCCAAACTATGATGTAACATTTATGATCTTCTCAAACATTCTGAATGGTGCTCCACTGCTAGAAGCAATCAAAATTAACATAGATTAAGACAAGTCTTAAGTCGCGAGTCTTCTGCTGGAACAATGCTAGGTAGTTCCTGTTAGTTGCTAGTTATCTTAGCAAATCAGTGGGGATTTTGTTTCAGTTACAACCACCATTTATAAAATCAATTTCATGTAGTGTGGAGGCTAAAGAAGCACTTGATGCACAAAGGTGATGTCTTTTAAATTGAAAATAAAAAAATACTTACTTTTCAGCTATGGGTAAAAAGGAATGCTACTAAAACAATCTGAAATCTGACATTCGCCCTCAAGTTTATACCTGTTGCAGCCTTGGAGATAAAAACACTTTGAGTGTGGAACGTAGGGATAAAAATTTAATTTGTAAAATCTACTAGTTATTTCAACTTTTAGCTTATCGTTTACTTTGTGTGACAATGGATAATATAGACTATCGAAATTGATGTGTAATTTTATGGAGAGGCATGTCAGAATATGGATAAATACTTAGCATGAACTCCATGGATAAATAGCATGATTACACATGTCAATTAAAGGTATGATGCTATAATTTCTTCTTTTTTTTCATATTTTTGGTGGAACATGCTACTTTATGCTAAAACCTTCATACCATATAATAATCCACTATTTAGTATTGATCTTTATATCTATATCATCTAACATATTTCAAACTTTTCATAGGTTGCAAGACACATCAAAGGCAACAAAGGTGAGGTTGGAAAAGGTTGGGCAGCATAGACTTGGCTCTAGGGGATATTCGAAAATCAAAGCACGTGTTGCAAGTAGCAATAAATGAATTGCAAAGAAAAATGATTTATAAAATGCAAATAATTTTGTTAATTAATAAAAAAATGCAGGGTGCTGATTTTAATCTGGAGGCCACAGAAGAACACAAAAAAATTGCCTTCAAGCAAGGCTATGCAGCAGTGGCTGAATGCCTACGGCAAACTTCCATTCCCCCAACCGAACAGTCTCCTGCATCATGTGCACAGGTAAATATGCCAACATATATATTAGAAATTGAATACTTGAGCAACAATTTATTTGATAATAATGTGCATGACATTGCAATGCAACCTGTTAATCGTGACACAGATCATACGTAGCATCATGAAGCCCCTGATGTGCATTGTACTATCGATGTAGGTGCTCATTTGTTATTTAAAACTAATTATATAATTATTAATACAATTTAACATCTTTAATTGAACTTGGTGTAACCTTTTTGTGTTGAGGATATAGAATCATGTCATGTTGAATGAGTGCCGGAGGATGTTCAGATTGATTAGCAGGTAGATCATGTCGCACATTCAGGTAAAGAAAATCTATGTTTTGTTCTTTTAAATTAATTTATTGATTTATAGTTCTTTTACTTAAATAAAAACTCGTAATTCACTAATATAAAATGGTTTGAATTTAACTCATGGAGTACTTGTTATTGCAGCGGACCCCCCTTTGGTGCAATGGCCTCATGATGTTCCTGAACGGATGAGGAGGAGACATGTGTTAGAACCAGTACAGGAGGGGGATGATGAGGACATTGATATTCCTCTTAGAAATTTTATGAAAAAAAGAAACGGCAAGAGAGCAAAAAAAAATGATTATTCATGAATGACTTACTCTTTAATATTTTTAATGAATATTATTCATTAATGTTGGGTGTTAATGAATTATTTAGGAATGACTTACTCTTGAATGTTGCGTGTTAATGAATTATTCACGAATGTTGTGTGTTTATGAATTTTATGTGTCAATGAATGTTATCATGTGATTATAATGATTGAATGCTATATTTCATAAATGGATGAATTGAATGTTATTAAATGTTAATGGGGATGATGAGGACATTGATATTCCTCTTAGAAATTTAATGAAAAAAAGATACGGCAAGAAAGCAAAAAAGATATGATTATTCATGAATGACTTACTCTTGAATATTGTTAATGAATATTGTGTTAATGAATATTATTTATTAATATTGGGTGTTAATGAATATTGTGTTAATGAATTATTCATGAATGACTTACTTTTGAATTATTCATGAATGTTGTGTGTTTATGAATTTTACGTGTTAATGAATGTTATCATGTGATTATAATGATTGAATGTTATATTTCAAAAATGGATGAATTGAATGTTATTAAATGTTAATAGGGAATTTAGAGTGATGTTGGGGGGGGGGGGGGAGGGGCCAAATGAGCTTCCACCTTCACGTGGTTGGCCCTGTTAAGTAGAGAATATTTAACTATTCTCGAAACCAAGTGAAGCTCAAACTTTAAAGATAAGCTTATAGTTAATAGTGACAACCAATTAGCAAGTCGAAATGAAGTTCTTCGTTACAAGTACCTTTTTAGTTTTTAAAGCACAATATCATGTTTTAATATTGTATTTTTTTTTCTTAAGTTAAAGTATTCTTTTACTATAACAACATAATTTATGACCATTTTAGTAACTATTCTAACATCGCTTTATGACAAATCTTTTTTTGGAAAAGATGGCGATACGTGGTGTTGTCTATTCCTTGGGAGATTGGATTGCACAGGTTTGTATCTCAACATCAACATGGCAAATGGTGTGAAATTGCACTTTCCTTAGTCATGGTTGCATACCTACTGCACTCTTTCATTTGAAAAATGAATAGAAATACCATATCTAGTAGCTTCTCTATGTTGTATTCATTTATTGGTAATGATTCAATGTCATGCCATTTGATGGTAGCTTCTAGAGTTTCATTTAGTTGTAAGGTGTGTCTTATCTTTTCAAGTTTGTATACTCCATTTGGTAGTTTGGTATTAATTGATGATGTCTGGGATCTTCTACCTTCACTGTAGTCTTCATCATCATCCAACTTGTTGTTTGGTATTTTCTATGTTATCCTCTATTTCCATGGTCTTTAGCATGGTTGTGTATTTTATCTATCTAGTTCAAAGACTCTATGCGCCTAAGGTGGAAGTCATTTAGAACTAACAGTTGGAGAGATCGTGTTTCCCCTTGTAAAACTAGAAAATGTCACAAGTTTAAGGTCAAGAAGGAAGAAGTCGTAACATTTTGAGTAGCAAAATATGCTTAAAATTACATATTTAGTTGATTCTTTGGTGAAGTTTCTTATTTCAATTCAATTGATTTTGGTTGTCAACCAAATTCCTAACTCCAATGTATATTGTATTTCAGTGCTACATTTTCATAGGGATCTAAGTAAAATGACAGTTGACTATTATTTATATTTGAGAATTTGTGTTGTGCCTTACTATGATCCTCTGATAATAGAGGACAAATCAATCTGAATTTGTTTCTCATGTCCCATGTTCGATGCTTCTTCTTGTGTAACTAACCACTTTTGATGTGGGTTATGAACTTTGATGCTAGTATGCTATTACACTACCATTTATTATAGAGTAGATATAATAATTATCTCTGAATATACTGTAAGGGTCTCTAAACATGAGTAAATCAGTATTACATAACGTAGATCTGAACTCAAAATTCATGATGTTTTCCACTCTGGAGAAAGAGGGGAACTTAATATACTCGTAACACACCCCATCAGAAGAGATCCATTGGATGGTTTTTGTTGGGGTTTGACTCTCCTGGTGTAGCGCTAAGCTAGGCTTCTAGGTGCTAGGATATTTGCTCTTGTTGGTGGTTCTAGACCCGTTGAATGCTCTAGATAATTGTCTGTCAAATTTTGGTTGAAGGAGCTATGCTTGGGTTGTCAAGTCTTATGCAAAGTTTGTCCTATTTTGTGGTGATAACATGAACTTTTATCAGTGTAGAAGTATGGTCTATAAATTCTTAGAGTCTCTAGTGCCTCTAAGATTTACACCGTTGGGTGACTAATTCTTTGAAGTCCCTAATGTTTGGTGACATTGAGCTATACCTATGTGAGTTATGTTTGGGTTTTCCTTCCTCATCTTCATTTCACTTTTGTGAGTTGTTTTGCCCGAGGCCATTGGAAATTCCCTTTGCTAGTTCCTAAAATTGGATGGATCTAGTACAATTTTGGGCTATTCTATGTTTGTATTCTAGTTGAAATAGAGATCTCTCCACTTCAATCATGGTTGATGAGAGGCCACAGGTGAAGCATTGAATATGAGGGTTTTCCATTTTGTTGTAGAGATTGCATCTCTATAGGATACATGCCTAATGATTGCCATTTTGTGTTGGATAGGTGTTGTCACTTGATGAAGGGCTGTGGAAAATGACCATTTGCAATTAGAGCTTCTGATTCTGTTTTAGATTTTCCTTTTGAGGACTTGTTTTCTAATGAAGAAGAAACTTTTTTTGATTATATTGATGCTTCTCATGCTATTGGTTTGAACTAGACTTCTATCACTTCCATTCTTGTCACAATTTTGGATGTTAGACCATATTTTAGGTGCGATGCCCGCTAGCCTTGTGGCCTATGTTGTTGAAGTTACTGCTCCCACTTTTGTTTTGAAAAAAATTCTACTGATAATGCTGACACTTAAATAATCACTCTTGGGCCTTGTTGACAGGTTGTAGTGGGGTTTCCTTTGATGCAATCCTAACAATAGCGTTGCTTAGACTTTTGTCCAAGTGCATAGGAAAAGGTTTATTTTGTTGTTTTGTTGATGCCCTATGTTTATGCTTTCATCCCTTGTTTGTGTAAAGGTTAACAACCCCTTGTTTTGGCTGTTATAGAAAAACAACATATCAATATCATCCTTTCAGATTGAACAATACTAGATGAGTAATGATACTATCTTGAAAAATACAAGAAGCCAAGACTACAATATACACTCGTTTGATGAAGCAAATAAAATCCTTCCAACAATAATTAGTCAGAACTATCAAAGTGAATTTTTAGGATTGTATAAACACAATTGGAAAATGGATCAAGAAGATTTCATGTCTTTCTCATGGGTAGCAACTTTGGTTATTATGTGTAAAATTGGCTTCATTCTTTTAACAATTATTTTCATGTTATCCGTAGAATTATTTTTTATCATTTAAGTTTCTTGTTCTTGCAAGATGAACTACAAGATGCAGTGTTACTGGTGTTTGCAAATAAGTAGGATATTCCCAATGCAATGAATGCTACAGAGATCATGATAAACTTGGGTTGCATTCTCTTAGGCGCGACACTTGTGAGTATTACATTCTTTATAATTTTTAGTATTAAAAATTCTAGATACTAATCATCTATTATGCTGCACTATTTCTACTTTGCATATAGTTTATCATCACTCTAGTAAACAAGAAAAAAATTGGAATGTTTAGTGTTGCTTGTGAAACAGCTTGTATCATGTCCTAAGGTATATACAAAGCATATGTGATTGTTTGTTAGAAATAAATCCTTTTATTTTAGTTCTTATGGCTTTTGTTTTATTTTGCAGGTTTGAAAGATTACAATCGAATAGGGTTCAAGAATTTTGTATTACAAAAACATCTTATTTCTTTATTGATACAGATAGATTGAGGAGGTAAAAATTCAGTTTTGATGCATACTCATATGTAGCATGCAAACTTATTTTGATGTGACATTATGTGTGTTCTCTTTCACATTTCACTATCAATTTTCTATCCAATTTAATGTCCCAAAACTACTGAGAAAAATTGTGAAGATACCGATCATGCCATTTATGTAGTGCTTATTGAGAGTAAGCCAGTTTATATCAGCATTAGCTATAATCTCCCTAGCATTCCACACCATACGTTCTGTGATGAGCCTATTCCATTATGGCTCACTCCCAAGTGGGCTTTTTTCTTCCTTTTAGGTAAATTAGTTTCTTCTACATGGACTTTTTGTTTTGATTCTACTTTTTTTAGCATCATTATTTAGAATCTCACTCTTTGATCCATCATCAGAATGTAAGAAAATAAAAATATGTAAAATGTATTTTTGTAGTTGCAGATTGCAAGTTTTTTCTCATATTACATATTTTGTATGCTCAGACAATGGATCATAGTATGATCTAAACCATTGATATTAAAAAATACAAAATACATACACAATCAAAATCGAAAAGCCATACATAATATTCAAATAGACTGTGGAAATTTGATTAGTTTGGAATTAGTTTTAATTTTTGTACTTGTACAATGTCCTACATGTCTAAGTATTAAATGTGTGAGTTGTTCATGTTAAGGATCTCGGCCTCTTGTTTCCGACTGAAAATTTTCTTTTGAGGGGTGATCAAGATTTTTTAGTCTTTGGCCTCCTATCTTTTTCGTATTTTCAAGATCTTAATGTCTGTAGGTTTACTTTGGTTTGGTTGATCAGAATTTTCATTTGTAGAATCAATGAAACACATTTGAGGGTTTTTTCATTCATATTATTTTAAATGTTGTCAAATTAGTTTTCTCATTATACTATATTCAACTCTTCCTTAGTTGATCTAGTGTATATCTTTTAGCATGCAAGGTTCACTACACACACTATTTCCAATACTTTGTTTGACAGTAGTAAGGTTTAAATAATCATTCAAGACATTGGGTCGATGTGTAAACTTTATTCCTTTTCATTGTTTCTTAATGTGTGTGTACCCTTTGCAAAATGAATTTACAAGTGTGCTTTTTGTTTTGTTTCACCATGACATGTTCTTATAGTTTTCCAATGTTTGAAAGGTCTTGGTGGGTCACAAAATCCATTAATTAAATTAAAAGCAAGGTTTGTATGTCATGAAACTCTTGCATTGCTCATTGCATTTGAAGCCACTTGTAACTTGTTTTTTTAATAGTTTTTTTGGCTAGCATGAACTATAGGCTAAGCAATCCAAGAAGTTTGGAAGTAGTTGTGGAAACAACTATAGAGTTCCTAAATGCAATAGTTAAGCAAGTGTTGGTTAGGGGTCCAAAGCTGAGGGTTGTTAAGGAAAAAGATGCATTTACGAAATTGAAAAATGCTTCAGGTTATGTTGTGGCCGCAATGCCATCGACTAAGGGTAAAGTTTCAAAGACTCTTCCACATTTCATAAGAACTTACTGGGGTGTAGTCGATGCTGCATTTTGTGCTGAAATAGTTGAGTCTGTAGATGCTTACTTATTTGCAGGGCCCATTTTTAATGAATATAGCTCAATGGGATCTTCATTACTCTTGAAGAAGGAGAAAGCTATAATTGTGCAGCCTAATCTGGTAACTATCACAAATGGACCTACTTTTGGGTGTATATTAATGAAAGACTTCTTAGAAGCCATCGCAAAGAAGTTGAAGCACAATACAATGGCCTTTGATAATTATTAGCATATATTTGTGCCTCACGGTGTTCCCTTGAAAGGTGCTCCAAACGAGGCTCTTAGAGTCAAATTGTTATTCAAACACATCCAGGTAAAATTATTGAGAATCACTACATATCATAAAATGACTTATGGTTCAGTCGGTACTTTAATCCTTGGTTTTTTTGTTGTTCCTATAGATTAATGAGTAAACACTTCTTATTTGTAGGCCATGCTATCAAATGAGATAGTTGTCATTGCAGAAACTGGTGACTCTTGGTTCAACTTCCAGAAGCTTAAACTCCCAGAGAAATGTAGGTAATGCAAAATCTCTTGCAAAAGCTTATATAATTAAATTTCTAACTCATTTATTTTGATGATGGATCATAGTGTATGATTTAAAATGTTGATCTAACCAAGAAACTATTGAACAAAAAATTTTGAAAAGCAAAGTTCATAAAATTATAATACATGATTTGTCTAACTGACTAGCTTGTCATCTGTAAGTCACAAATTTGCGCTGAAATAGTTCCTACAATTTATTGCAATTATTTATGCCCCTATTTGGAATTGGTTATCAGGTTTAGTTTGAAGAATCAGTAATTTGTGACATTATTTTTCTTAAGGCTTATGTCAAGGTTGAATGATTCATTCTAATGTTGATTTTGTAGGTATGAGTTTCAGATGCAGTATGGATCAATTGGTTGGTCTGTTGGAGCTACACTGGGATATGCTCAAACATTGTACAGGATGAGTTTAAGGCCCAATCCCATCACCTTGAGAGGATCGTAAGGCTTGTATTCCATCTTCATTAATATTCCCCAAAACCATTTGTATCTCTACTAGCATACTTCCTTCATTGCAATAGTCTTTGAATATCGATTCTTGCTATTACAATCAATGCTAGCAAAGCTTTAACACACAAATCCACTCAGAGTTTCAAAAGAGAACTAAGGTTAGATTGAAGGATGTGGAATTTATTTCTCTCTCCAGACCATGTGGCAACAATTTTAGCAATTTTGCAGTACCACCTAGAATACTTAAATGATGCCCTAATTCTTTGTCATTGCTTATTCCACAAAGTGCCCATAACATAGAACTTTGTATAACATAGTGCCCCTCATAACCAGTCTATGTTGCACTACTATTAACTACGTACATAATTCCTCCCTACTACCCTCAACCCTTAAGCATACTTGGATTTCTCAATGGTTGCATAGTGCTTGCACTTAAATCAGTTTTATTAAGTTATTGACTGCACATCTTTTCTTGTATTTTTCTACAAACACAATATTTTAGAATAATTTATAAATCCATTTGCAATCCCTGAATGATACATGATGTCCAAGTTTCAGCTATTTAATTGCAATTATTGAGTTTCTAAAGGATCCATGTAATTCATCATTTTATGAAAGGTTCAGTTAGTTTACTAAATCTTTCTTTCTAGTTGCGAAAAAATGCAATAACTATATGCAAGAATAATGAACTGAAAAGTGATCCAAACTAAACTGAATCAAATATCAACACACCTAACAAGACAAATGACACGCATTAGCACTAAATTTTTCATCCAGTAAAACAATAAAATAAACACAATTGCTATCCATGCTTCCAACCTTCACAAATGCTCCCTTGGCTAACCTGTCAAGCCTTGTCCCGCTCAACTCTTGCCTTTCTCACTCTTACTCTCTACAACAACTACCCTTGTGGCTGCTTATATAGTAGCAAGTCCCACAAAACCACCAAGTGGTATTACATAAACCATGTGCTAAAACCATGTGCTACCTAACCCACTGACCCCACATTTAATATTGGGCATTTAATTCTTTTCCCCAATATTAAATAATTACATGAAATATTATCACAATGTTACAATACAACTCATCAAGAATATTCTGTGGGAATCTTTACATGTTGCACGTCCATCTAAGTACAACATTACATAATAAAATAAAATAATAAAATATAACAATATTATGCAATGTTTGCAACACCCATTATCTCAACAAATTTTTCATCCAGTAAAACAATAAAATAAACACAATTGCTATTAAAATCTTGTACTACCTTTTTATGTTTATCACTTACCTATCTACAACTCCACAATTGATATTGACAGTCTCTTGCCCTCACCGTGCAATTGAATTACTTTAGTTTTATTGATGCAACTGAACTACGAGTGCCTTTTGTGTTGTTGACAAATCGTAAACTTTCAACTTTTGTGAAGCCATTACGGATGCAAATGAACAACTGGTTAGGTGTCAATTTTAAGGCAATTTTTTGTTTCTATAATGTACAGTTCAATTGCTAGAAATATTTCATCTAGATTGTTAGTTGATAGATTGTTAACTTTTCATGTCATTTTCTACTTTGGTTGGGTAGTTCTCCTTGCATTTGTAAATCGTAAATCTTGTTGCAGTCTTTAGCCAAATGACAGTTTGGTATTACATCCAAGGCGATAACATAGTTGACTTAAAACTTTGCATTAAAGAAAACATCAAAGGATAATATTTGAATTGTGGATATTTGTAAATTATGTTGGTTTTAGACATAGTTATAGTTATATATGCGCTCTTATAATGATGTGATTGGGACTGTAAGTTTTTTTTGTCACGTTTATCTGTTTGAAAAATAGATGAAATTATTGGCTTTCATTCCTGATAAATAATTCTTTCCTAATTTTATTCTTCTCTACAGGAACCAAAATTTAGAGGTGTTGTGCCAATTATTGCAAGGTCTTTGCTCTCATAGGAGCCTTTTAAACTGCACAAAATTTGAGTTGTAAAGCATAATTGCTCGGTGGAGACTCAAGATATCGTGCACATTTCTTCCTCCTTCCCATTGTTTTGTATGAAATAAATCATGTGACAAACGAAACAATGGTGTGGAGGTAGAAATGTGCACAATACCCTGACTCTCATGCACCGAGCAATTATGCTTTAGAATCAAGTTTTGTGCAGTTTAGAAGGCTCCTATGAGAGTAAAGCTTTTACAATATATGGGATAGCTCGTCGAAATTTCTAGATATCTTCGTCTCAATTTCGACACAAATGCAATATTTTGGTTGAAATTTCGACGCAAAACTGGTTCGCTTTGGCGTCGCGAGTATGGCACCGACAAAAAAATGTAAAGCGCTTTCGTGACAATTTCGACGAAAATGCAATATTTTGGTCAAAATTTTGATGCAAAACTAGTCCACTTTGGCGTCGCGTGTATGCCACCGAAGGAGAAATGTGAATTGGATTCGTCGCAATTTCGACACACCACTATGAAGGTTTACGTCAAAATTTCGACGAGCACCGTTGGCAAATGAGGTAATATCACTTCAACTTGGACCAGGGAAAGCGACAAAATTTGTGTCGGTAAGTCGACCTTTATGTAGTCAAAATTTTGACGCGGAATGTATGTGGCAAAAAATCGACCAAAAAAGACCGACAGCAAGCTTGGTCGCCTTATCGACCTACTCTTGTCGAAATTTTGACCTTTTTGCATCGAAATTCAAGCCTAAATTTACTAGTGTTTTTCTAATTAATAAATAATGGTGATATGAGTTGCATTACTGTTATGTTTACTTTTCATATTGATATCACGTGCATGTTGTAAGATTGTTAAAGATATCCATAGTTGGGCAAAATTTTGTGGAATATTGATTCAACCTCACCCCTCACCCCCTCCCCTCTCCTCTCAGTATTTTCTATTTCTAACAGAGTTACCATGCCATATAGATTTTCAACCCACTCCTTGGTCCAATGGACTATCTACTTCTCCCTCTCATCCATATCTATTATTACATTAATGGTTGGCTCAACATTGAATATGGGTTAATTATAGATTATTTTGAAGTTACAATGAGAATGGGTCTCTTTCCATCTTCTATGAGGTCATTTGGGATCATGATCCTTGTAGCTAGACTGGTAAATTCAAGATCCATTCTATGGAAATCTCTATTCTCACCTCAAATTCATCTATACATTATTCTCAGTGATCCTCCCCTTAGGATCATATTTATAGAATGCCTATGCTTGGGCTTCTCCTTCGAATTCGATCAAATTTGCCACTTGTTACCAAATGGGAATCCATGGTGCAAGTTGTTGACTCTACTTCTACATCATTGGCACTCTTCATATCTAAGCAAGTATGAATTGTTATCTTAATGGAAAAATAGAAACAAGACTTGTGTTTGCTGACAACATGCTTATGAGCCTCCTCAACCCACATGTAGAGCTCAAATTTAAAAAATTACACATGGTTACATCAAGAGATTTGAGGGGGGTCTTTCTACTTCCTGCAACTCCGATTACAACAATTTTGAAATGAATGTTGTGGTGGCCAAGCTTATGAATTTCAGTCACGACATCTACATAAGGTCTTGTGCAAACTCATTATCCAACAACTTTATAATGGAAAAAGAAAATGCATAACTATAAAATGAATTTAGGTCCATTTCTCCATATCCCCTTTCATCTTCAGTCTCATCTTGTTCATTGACTACATTAAACTTACCTCTTTCACTAGGTGTCAATTCTTGCTTTTCCTTTAAGGAATATCAATAGTATGTTTATGTGGTGATGGATGTGGTAGGGATAATGTAGGAGGTGTTGATACCCTTGGAGGTGGAGGTGGAGGCTTGGAGTGCAGAGAAGGAAGATGTTCCTCTCGAGGAGAAGGAAGAGAGGAAATGAAAACTTAAAGGTTATTTGGTATTTTTGGACTATATATGATTAGTAATTCAAATGCATGTACTTTGTTGCATTTCTTAGCTAATATTTTGGATGGAAGCTTCATTTGTTTGGTATGTGTGGATAATCAGAGACAGTGTCCCTACATAGGAATCGAGAATGCAGTTCATCCCTGCTTGGGTCACATTTTGGGTCCCCTTCTCAAGCCTTGAGTCTGAGTTGATCTAAGGTGTTAATTTTGATGTCAGCATGCTCAATAGTTCCAAATCCCTCAAATATATAGATAAGGGGACTAGCTCCACTTACACTCCCTAAAGTAATTATATATAGAACTTTGTCCCTAGACCCTATCAATATGATAATTGTGGTGCCCAAGCTTATGAATTTCAGTCACGACATCTACATAGTCTTGTGCAAACTCATTATCCAACAACATTATAATGGAAAAAGAAAATGCATAACTATACAATTAATTTAGTTCCATTTCTCCATATCCCCTTTCATCTTCAGTCTCATCTTGCTCATTAACTACATTAGACTTACCTCTTTCACTAGGTGTCAATTCTTCCTTTTCCTTGAAGGAATATCAATAGTATGTTTATGTGGTGATGGATGTGGTAGGGATAATGTAGGAGGTGTTGGTACCCTTGGAGGTGGAGGTGGAGGCTTGGAGTGTAGAGAAGGAAGATGTTCCTCTTGAGGAGAAGGAAGACAAGAAATGAAAACTTAAAGGTTATTTGGTATTTTTGGACTGTATAGGATTAGTAATTCAAATGCATGTACTTTGTTGCATTTCTTAGCTAATATTTTGAATGAAGCTTCACTTGTTTGGTATGTGTGGATAATCAGAGACAGTGTCCCTACATAGGAATTGGGAATGCATTGCATCCCTGCTTGGGTCACATTTTGGGTCCCCTTCTCAAGCCTTGAGCCTAAGTTGATCTAAGGTGTTAATTTTGATGTCAACATGCTCAATAGTTCCAAATCTTCTCAGATATATAGATAAGGGGACTAGCTCCACTTCCACTCCCTAAAGTAATTATATATAGAACTTTGTCCCTAGACCCTATCAATATGATAATAATATGCCTAGTATGAAACCACCCCCTCCCCCATCCACATCCCTCTATCTCCTAACTCATCCACGTCCCTCTATATATATTCCTAGTCCTAATCCCCCTATAAATAAAGGTTGGCATTGGAGGCCAACCCTAGTAATTGTACCAACAAACAAATTTCAAAAGCCCATAACATTATCTTTATAGATGTGGCCATCGACCCACCCCAGATCCATACAAGCTACATGTCAGATAACTAACACCAACTAGATTCTAATTGTTTGGCATTTAAGAATCACAATTGTTATAGGATTGTCTTGATCATGCAGGAGCATCCTGGGTGTAAGAGCAATCTTGCATCACCCAAAAATATTTCCGTTTTGTTTCTTGAATAAGGGTTGTCTCTGATGCAGGAGCATCTTGGGTGTAAGAGCAACCTTACATCACCAAAAATATTTCCTTTTTGTTTCTTGAATAAGAGTTGTGTCAACTAAAGTCAAGCTTCATAATTTAGAAGCTAAGAATTCTGAAAAGGGGTTATAATAACCAATCGGAGCAACGATTCAAAAGTTGTGGTCTTTCGAAATTGGGTCGACCAAAATTTCTAAAATAAGTGTCAAAGGTGTACCAGGCCAACTCTATATGTAATTTTAGAGTTAGTCGATCTCAAAGGTTAAAGTTTGGTGTCTAGAAACTTCCCGAGCAGTGTAAAAATGCATATTTAAGGAATGCATGTACATTGTCTAAGACAGCTCTAGGTTATAGTTTGCAGCCCTGTATTGCAAATTATTGTAAGAAGCCCATGTGGATTTGCATATTGTATTTCAAAAGTTTATAGTTATATATGTGTGGCAAATTTTATTCTTGAAAATTTTTGTTATTTTCAATGTTCATATTTCCAATAGTCGAGTGTCATTAGATATCATGTAGGCTGACTTCTTGTCGTGTGGGATTTGTTATCCTCTTAATTGTATTCTATCCTTTGCCTTATTTATAAAGCTTTCCTTAAATTTTAAAAACATGATTTTGAGCTTTTCAACGTTGAAATCGGCTAAATTTTGGTAAGTCATGTGCACAAATTATTTGCCTCCACATAGCTAGAAATTGGACTAAACTTAGATAGTATAGTGTTCCCATGCAAAATAAAAATTGTAGGAAAAGGAAAATTTAGAATCTTTTTCTAGTTTTGTGGAGCGGCTATTTTTTAGCAAATAAAAACAAGAGACGCAATGCGTCATAGTTCCTGCCTAACGCATAATGGTTGTAGAAGTGTAGATGAGTGAGAATCTAAATTAACATTATGAATGCATTAATTTTTGCGTAGAAATGCACTTGTGATATGATAGGATTGCTCATATTTTATAGTCAAAATAAAATCATGTTTATAGTAAAAAATTAAAATATATTATATTTTAATTAATGAAACTAAGAATTTAATTTTTATATTAAAACTCACATTTCTATAAGAAAAAATGAAATGTATTGAAATATAAAAATATTTTATAAGTAAAACTTATTGTTTAATTTTACACAATTAGAGAAAGTTTACTATTTAATATTTTGTATTTCCAATTTTTTCATAAAATTAAGTAATAGTTAAGTATGAAATAATATCTCTATAATTTAATATGTACATTTGTAAATAATAAATAGATGTAATACATATAAATTTGATGTTGATGAATAAATATGATGTAATAAATAAAAAATAAAATATAACTTTTCAATTTTAATACATAGTTTATAAAAACCTAATAATAATTTATATATCTTTTAAAATTGAATTATTTCTATTTTGTGGTTATTTCTTTAGTATGTTTTTTGATATAAAATATAATTATTAATTTAATATTAAAATATATATTTAAATTTTAAATGTATTTAAACTAAATGATAAATTGTTTAAATAAAAAATATTAATAATAATAAATAATATAATTTAAAAATTGTAACACTTAAAATTATACATATTATAAACACTTTTATAAAATATAATTAAAAAATAATATTGTTTCATTTATTTTTTAAAAATAAAATAATAGTAATAATTTAACTACTTTTATTAAAAAAGCAAAGTTTTAAAAAAATTAAAAATTCAAATACAAAGATATAACATATTGAAATTATATTAAAAAGGCATTTATTAGTTATATATATATAGATATAAGTACAATTTGAACTTACGTATTATATGAAATTTTAGAAACAAGTTATATCAAATAGTCAAAAATAAACATCAATGTAAAACTAATAATAAATATATTTAAAATAAGAAACTAAAAATATTTAATAGATTGTGATAATTAATATTGATTAGACATGTTGTGTGAGGTGGAAGATAAAATAATTGAAAAAATAAAATCTTATCAACTTGTCACAAATGTGGAAAAGATAAAGTTATAATTAATACATTCATTAATGCAAGATGAAGTTGTTAAAAAATATTTGTATTTTTGGTTGAAGAAAATTAATTTTCTCCCCCACCAAAAATAGTATGAACCAATAGAATGGATGAAAATTTTGACTTATAAAATAATGAAAAATTAGAAAAAGATATAAACATTTGAAATCTCATATAATCTTTTAAATTCTTGAATTTGATTGGTGAGTGTTAATGTCATATTTGGATTGACATGAATGCATAAGTATTCATGCTTTGGCAGGAACTAATAAGCTGTGGAAAAAGAAGGGGAGCTAGAAATAAGCAGTGCCTCCTAATTGAAAAAAATGACATGTTTTCACCACATTATTTTCATACCCTTTTTATTTGTCTATATTTTAATTTTCAGAATTATTTGCAAGAGAAATGGTCAAAAATTGATTTAAAAATAATATTTAGTACACTGTTTAAAATTAAGCAGCAAATATTATGATCCATAGGGCCACTAGCTCCACAAATTGTGCCACAAAACAATGAGCAGCTGCCGCTAGCAAAAATAAGCTAAGCAGCCGCATGGGGACATGCTATAATGCGTGTAGTGGACAAATAAAATCCATTCCACCAGAAATTCCGCTAGTTTGATATAAGCATTGTGTAAAATGCTAAATAACTACACTGAAAGTAGAATTCGATAATTAGATGGGAGACTATCATCGAACATTAATCATGTTGCTTGGATGTAAGCAAGCATCGCATTAAGCTGTATCCAAGCTGTTATTCTTGGATGTCACCTCATTTTCTGTACTCGTGTACTCCTATTTTTTTATTAATCTATTCACTTTCAGTATTTCACAAAAAGCAATGACTCAAATCACAAGATCTAAGCCTGCCTAATCTGATGCTAAAATTGAAGTCGATTCTTTTTTAATTTTATTTTTCTGTTTACTTGCTCGGCCAATTTGTAGTATAGTATGTGAAAGCCCTAATACAATATTTTTGTTAGATGAGATTCTGAGAACCATTAAATTTTAATCATGTAGATTGAATTCAAGTAATCCATTGCATCAATATGTTGTTCTTGGATGAAACTTGTATAATTAGTATTTTACTAAAAACAGTGTGCTTAGATCACGAGATAAAAAGTCTAAGCTAATGCTGAAATTGAAATTGATACGTAATGGCCATTCCCATGGCCAGCACCCCTTTTTGGTTTGTTTACTTCTTCTCAATATACGAGAAAACAAAATCTCAATACGATAGATATTAATTGTTTTTGCCAAAAGCCATAATATGATATTTTTGCCTATCAAAGATATGATATTTCCAGTCAATGACATAAATTAAAAAGATCTTGGTAGCAACTGTGTAAAACAAAATCTAGCCCATCTTTAGGCAGAGAGAGCTAGTGTTGGTTCATTTCGTTATTTACAACAATTAGGACGCTTGGACCTTGATTGACAGGGAAGGTTGCTCCTTGTCCTCCTTTATTTAGATAGACAAGTGCTTGACGACTTGACAAACTCTCCCAGAAGGGATCTCAAATGAAAATAATTGTGTCACGTGTCATAGATAAAGGGTAAGGAAACACAATATTTTGTTGCAAGAGACTCCGTTCTTTAAATATACAATCAATGGGAATTATATGAATTTAGGGAGATAAAAGAAAGACAACATACCACTGCAATATAATACCATATAAAAACATATATCCCATTTTCATTACTATTTGTGCGGAATGTGAACCACAAACTGCAGTAATTCATATGCAATAAAGAAACAAAGAAAATACAGTTCTTTTGTTCCTCAACCTTTCTACTCTTCATATGTCATCCAATTATAAGTGCAGTTTAATATATGTTGCATGGCAAGTGAAGGAAATAATGGTACTCTTGTGCCAATATCTCCTGGTTGTGTGATGTCTAACCTATCAAAATTGAAACAAGCCACATCTTTAATTTGTTTTTGCCTTTGAAGAAATATAGGCAAGATGAGAAAGAATATGGTGTCCGACAACCACCAAAAAGATGCCAAGGAAACCCAGATACTTAAGTGTCGTGAAAAGATTCAACTGCAAGAAAGCAAATATGCATGAGTTAAAATTTGGTTAGGGATCCATTTGAGTCAAAAATTTACTAAATGCAGCAAATGGAACGAACAAAAGGATGTTAAGGGAGATACCTTGATCCAGAAAAGAGCATATAATACTAGTACTGCCAAAATACCACCATGGAAAAGTAGAGCAGAGACCATTGGCAAACCAGTGCAAGGAAAATTCTTCAAGTTTGCTCCCAAACTCCAGAGCTAGCAAACAGGATACAAGTTGTTCAGTCAATAGCCATTACTCTCAAAATATAAAAGATGCAAGTACAATGACAGCCCAGTTCTTTACCCTTCCGTATGATATGGGTTCATGATCATTTACGTATGCTACATGCTCAACCAACCCATATCTTGATATGATAACATTCATAATAAAATCATAGCCAGTTTATCACCAATCAAAAAATAATCAGTTCACCAGAGTTGCAAGTCGATATTCATGAACTAGAAATAATTTAACAACTAATTTACCACAATTCTTGATGAAACTGGTAGCCTTCCTTTTAAATGAACAAATCTGTGGAATCTGTGGAACCTCTAGTAGGCTCATCCTTTCTTTAATTATCATAAGAAATGTAACTCACAGAATACAACAACATAATTAGAAATTTCCATCGGTAACAGTCTCTTCAATTGTACAGAAATACAAGAATGTTATTTTGTAAAACCAACATTATACAAAGTCCGTCATGCTAAACTATGCATGTCCCTATCAACAGATGTCAATGCATTTAATGGTAGCAATACTTACAGACTTATTCTGATATCAATTCAATAAAACTAAAATTCCTAAACAGCAGAGGATAATGTCCATGTATGTACCCACTCTACCATCAATTCAAGGATTCTGTCTTCACTTGGGGATGGTAGAATAAATGATGAAACCTGAATCTCTCACAATATCTAGTTTACTTAAGATTTGCTTCAAATTTTTCATCATCCTAATAGGACAAGAGAGCAAACAAGATGGACAATAAACAAGATAGATACAAATGGGGTGAAGTTCACGACTGCGAGAAATGATTAAATACACACTATCCACTCTACAAACTATAGATTTTTTAAATCATACATACTAACAGAAAATACATAATCACTAGTTCTGCTGACTTATGACCTCAAACTTTGCTGTTGAAACAAGCAATAAAGACAATGAATGCATTACTGCAAATTCCAAAAAGAAATCCTATTTTTGAATTTTAATAAATGAAATATTGCAATTAGATTAATAAAACTGGATTTCCTGGATGTAGAAGACTTGATCAACTCAATCAAAGAGACAAAAATGTAACTTACCCCAATCAAAAATCCAAGTAAAGGCAGCAAAGTAAGAACTAAAAATGCATAAGAGAGCTGAGGTGGAGGCCGCTTTTCGGGAACTCTGAAAATGTGGCTTATTTCTGGTTTCGGAGCAAATCGGGAAGCAACATCAGCAGCTGCAGTGTGAGGACGAGCAGCATTTTCTGGGGCCTCTGGCAAATCTAACTCGAGTGTACCAAGTGACTTCAAAAATGAATTTTCCTGATCAAAACATAAACCAATATCACCACTAATGATTTCAAAATGAAAGCCAAAATATCTGTTGTAATGTTTTGCAAAAATTACCAACATTGAGTGCTTTGAAACAACTAGAAACTGGAGGAAATAAATAAGTTATTTATTATGCCCTTCAATTATCGCTTGCCTATGACAAATGACTTGAAAAGAAAGTCGTACAAAAACCTCCAGGCTAACAAGATTTCACAGTCACAGCAATTCACACATACTTTCTTGATTAATGATTGATATAAATGATAAATCCATTGTCAAATTAACAACTCCAAAAATTATTTGACATTAATTTAGGCAGCTCAAATAGGTCATAAGACAATAGAAGATAACATACCATAGTTGAATCGCCCACAGCAAGCTCAATTGTGTATACTCCCGATAGGTAGTAGAATTTTTCAACCAGGCCAAGGAAATCCTACAGTTGACATAAGAATTATAAAACTCCAATGGAGAAACAATATAAACTTTCAAAAAATACTTTACTTCATACAAAAAGCAGCAAGCAAATCATCATTTGGTGTATGTTTTTTAACAGGATCATACCACAAAATAATTGTGTCTAATTCATAACATTGAATTTGTGTCAAAAAGTAAATGTACCAACTTAGAAAACATGAATTACAAGACAATTCTTTGGGGTTATAAATTTCAAGTAAAATATGGATTAAGACGTCAATAGTTTTGGTCACAGAACTTCTATCTAATGGAAATAATGGTATGCATATAATTGTTGACTAAATACAAAATTTGCAAATTTTACAGGCAAACCGACCAAATGATCTTTACCAAAAAGCAAGCAGCCAAATATTTTCCCAAAGTTGTTTGGGATGCTACTTTCACTAGCCAGCTTTGAAAAAACGTTATTTACTATGTAACTACACAACCAACAAACTTCAAAATTACAGTTTTCCAGAAGAAACGAATTAACATCTAAAGTCCTGTTTACAAAGTTATGCTACTAGCAAACAAAATCAGGAGATTTCAAAATTGATTTTGCATCTGTATCCAGCTATTGAAACAGAAGGCTATGGGTTTTCATCTGTTCATTAAAAAGCTGGAACACTTTCCTGTATATATAGTACATCTTCCTGAAATTAGAATAATGCATATAATACTTGAACCCAGAGCAATCGTATATTTAGAATCAAGCCAATAAGATCTAAGAAATTACAGAATGTCTTAAAAAACAAAATTTGAAGACCAGAAATGCATCACAGGAAAGCAAGTCTTTTCAAAACAGTATGCATGGCTTCTACTTTGAGGATTAAAAATTCCGAAGGGAAAAATTGGTGCATGCCCAGTCAAATAATATTAATTATAATGTATTGATTAATGTGTTTACCATTTAAGAACTCCTACCATACTTAAACATAAATTATTTCACCAGGCAACTAAAGCTCATTATTCACCATAATTCTTAACATTGTTTTCATTTCAATGTGTGATTTCTAAACACGGTAGCACCAGATTGCTAGCAAAAAGATTGAAAGAGAAATCACAAAATGTGCAATATTTTCCGTTACCATATTCACCAAGAGAAAAATTGACGGAAGTGTTTAAATGGTAATGTTTATTGCAATGATAAATAATTATTATTTATTTTCTAAATTTTTACCACCTCGGAATTGAATGAGAATTATAATTCCAAGTTACCTGCAAATAAGTACCCAATGAAAATGGACTAAACTATAAATTTTGAACACGGGTGAGAATTATGACTTGCCTGATGTGAATATGAAGTAATCATGATAAATAAAATTAAATATATGCTCTATGGATATCTATTATACTTCAATGTGCAGATATGAGCACTTTGTTGTTGTATTAGAGCCACAAAAATTGCTATACAACAAATTTCCAGAAAAGAGAGAATATTTACCAGAACTAAATCAAACTTCTTGCCCGAACGTTTCAGTAAAAATATATGCTCTACCTTACTTTCATGTCTCAACCTAAGGAATACCTGAAGGAGCATCATGTAAATTTTAATCCACTGTCAGTAACCGAAAAACAAGCCAACACGAAAACCCCACAAATATGCATATATACAAACCTGATGTGGTTTAAAAAAACCACCAGAAGGAGAAGTCATTAAAAGGGAGAACTGAAGCCTTTGCAAATGATTTGCAGCCAATGACACAGTTTCTTCCTTTATCATATCCATTCTACACCAAAAACAACAAGTCAATGATAAAAAAATTCAAGTAATACAGGTATCCTATCCCACAGAAAAAACAGCTAGTTACCATGGAAAGTAAAGCAGTAAATAAGACAACCAGAAATAAAATGCTTGATGTTAATTAGTTGACTTTTAGTTATAAGGTAACCAACGTGATCAAATTCTGAAAGTGGTCAGCCAAATTTCAATTTGGAGAACAGGACACTCTTATTAAGTTCATACAACTGCTTGTGGGGGAGGGGAAAGGGGGGAGGTGTTGTTTATATGAAGAAAAGAGACAATGAACCTGTAAACTTTCACTGTATATGCTGGCATACATGATGTCAAATAGTCATGACTCCTAATGATAGTTGCCATATTCCAAAAATGAGATGAAACAATAAATAGAACCAAAGAGCACTGGAAATTGTCAATACAGACAATAGTAATGATTAAAAGGTTATACAAGTACCTCCACGACAATTATTAAAGCTCAGCCTCCAAAGTTTAATTTTGGGAAAAACGAAAGCAAATATAACAATAAGACAATTTATTTCAGGCTTCATTTGTTATTTTTCAAATTTTCTGCAATATGCATTCGTTGTTATTGTTCATGTTCTTCTGCAGATTGAATTGTAATTTTGGTTTCCTTCTGCCTAACCTGAAGGCCACAATTCGGCCACCAAATGCCTCTGATGTATTTCATTGATCTAAGTAGTGTTTTTTGAGTTGTCTTCCGAAGTCACACAAATGAAATGATTTAAACACCTACATAATAAGATTAGGCAGCATCAAAGTAAACGCTATCTTGCACAACATAAAATTGTATGCAAAAAAAAATACAGGACTGAAATTATCTTGTGCATACTTTTTAATGGTCTCAGTGCTCCCTGTGTCAGTATCCAATACAGCTATCTCAGCATTACTGATCTGGATAATCCCCGTAACAGCAATGAGTGCCTGAACTTGGCCTCCAGCAGAGTAAGTTTTTCCATGTTCGGTATCATGTGGAAAAACCTACAGTATTTGACATGTCAACTAAATATATTTAGAACCAGATAAGATCAGTTCAAAAGTTCCCACACCAAAAAGAAATATATTATTAAGAACAAATGAACACTTACCTCGAATGTTAGAGAATATTTTCCAACATCTACATTCTGGGAAAGGATATTGAGTGTGTAATCCAAACTTTCTGGGTCGAAATCAAGCTTCTGCATTAATTTTTTTACAAATGTCAGATTCCTCAATATGTAGAGGGAACACCTTATATAACAATTTTAAAAATGGAAAATCCAAGTAATGTTAATAGACACAACAATCAAATAAACCTAAACCACAACACAAAAAATAGCATGTAACAAATCTTCTAACCTTAGCAACAATTACTAAATAACTAAAAAATTCATTAATTAATTCATGTGAGGGATTGAATTTTATCAAAAGAAAATCTATTGACTGATTCATATTTCATCAATAAAAAATCTATTGATTAATTCATATGAGAATTGAAATTCATAAAAATGATGAGAAATAAACAACTCCATATAAGTTTTTTCTTTGGATTGTATCAAGAGAAAATTTGATGTTGAATCCATGGAGTAGAAAACAAAGAATGAATAATACCTGGTCATTAATTATAGGAGCATCTTTGGAATTTAACTTGACAAAACGGACAAGCTTAACAACCATTGGAGGTGTAGCTGATCCCAAAACAGTACTAACTCTCACCTGAAAACAAGATTTTGAAATCAAACATTACTCATCTTATTTCATATAGCAATTTAAATTTTCAAAAAAATAAATCAAATCAGAACAACACTACCTATAAATTAGCTTGAAATTAGATTAAACAGTCCTCCGGCAGAGATTTCAAAATAGGATAATGTTTGTGATTATTGAAAGATCCCACTGAACAATAACAAATGTACACTTCGATGAGGTATGAAGTGCTATTTTAGCCTATCACAAAATATGAGCTTGGAATTCTAATGTTAAGTACCATAACCATAATTCCAAGCCTCAAAGACCACATAAGGACATGAAGCGTAGCCCAAAGTGTGGACTTACAGATGAAGGATATTGGGATTTCTACATCAAAATATTTGAAGTGAATTTTACCAAAATCTCAGGCAAATTTTACCATTTTCAAATCATTCTCTCTTGCATTAAAAACATGAATATCCTTCAGCATGTCAGCTTTCTCCTTAATAAGGGAACCATAAAATGGCTCTCAGAAAAGTTTTCAGATTAACTATCCTAAGTTCTTGCTTTAATGTTTTCACTTTAAGCAATAGATAAAGGTTCTAGAAGAACGAGTATTTGAGCTAGTGTCTCTTGTATGCACACTAATCTCCCTTTTGGGCATAGTTACACTGCCCCGGGAATAATTGCACACTAACTTGGGGTCAGTGGCGAGGGACCAGAAGGGGGATGTATATACTATATACTATACATGTGGTACTCAAGATGCTAGTTATAAAATATGTATAACAATATCAAATGTAAAGATGTATAATACTATTTACTAGAATCTAAATACTTGAACATTGCATTGAACATTAAACATGAAAATGGAACATTGAACATTGAACCATAAATATTAAAATTTTAAATACTTGAATGAGCACATGGAAGAGTTCTAACTTCTATTATATAAATATTAATTAATAATAGTCATAGATATCAGAAGTATGAGTATCTCACCATAAAGATGATTACATTGAGCAGCATGATACGATATTCAATACAACCAATAGAATATTAAAAAAATGTTCTATTTTTTAAACAAAAAAAATTTGGTTGGTCAGGGGGGCACCCAGCCATCCCCAGGAGGGGTCAAGGGACTTTTTCCTGTCCCCCTGTCCCCACAAGGGACATCGGGATGTCCCCTCGTCTCCACTAGAACAGCAGCGGACTAGTGGCACCGCTAGAGAGGTTGGAACAGCATCCCCTGTCCCCATCTCGGAGATGTCGATATTTACTATTTTTTCTTTCGGAGGAGGGGAGGGGATCCCCGTGTTACCATGCTTTTGGGCGTTGTAGTCTGAAATAACCCCAACGAATTATTGACTCTTTAAGCACCAAAAACTCAAACTTTAAGGGTTAGACATTTCGTCAAACAGTTAGCAAACAAGCCCCTGTAATGATCTTAGCTAAGAAACAATGTTTAAAAACTGTACTATAAACGTGCCACACCATTAAATGGAAAGATATCTTAGTTAATTCACTGAATGTAATGGCTATAACAAATGCAGTAGTAATACCAACAGTATTTGCTTATTTGCACAGGTTTCTGCTCCAATAGTCCTGAGTCCACTACCCCCCCTGCAATTAGGAACCCACAAGACAGAATCGGTCTGTTCACAGCTGTAATTTAATTATAGCCTTTCAAATGATGCCCAGACTGATGGATAATTCATTGTTCCGCTGCCGGTTTAACCCACACTCGAGTCTCCTCTTGCTGACGAGTTTTGCCAATACTGAAATGGGTGGTAGGAACTATGTGCAGTATACAACTCGTGTTTAAATGCCTGCTTGAAGTCACTGAGTCGGTTTCTTCATGGAAGAAGGCTTGAAGAACGCTGCAAAACTACTCTTGAAAATTTCATATGATCCCCTAGACTCCCAAACTGGTGATGGACGCTGAATATTGAAAACAACTACTATTTTCCTCCTTCATATGTTTGGATATGACAACGCTGCCCAATTGCTGAAGAAAAAACCGATCAGACCCCTGCAATTATTTTGTGTAATTCGCAATCTTCAAACAGCTCCTCCTTATAGAATAGCTGAGGTTTTCCAATGTACTATCATAGGCTCGAAAACACTCCTTCAATTCTGACTGCAACCCGCTGATGAGATTACTGACGGATTTGGGTCTGTACCTGTGCTGAATGCCATCTTAATCCTTCTCTAGTTATATGGTGAACTGGTCGGCTGGGTCAAATGGTACCTGAGAGTCATTCCCATCTATGCAATCCGGCCTGCCCAAAATTTGCTATGTGCAAACAGCTTCAGACTTCGGCCTTAACCAAATACGGAAATGCTGCTGAAAGTTTGTCTAGGAAACTCGCCTTCTATTTCCAATTCTGGCGACTTCCGTCTTAGACTGAATCATACAATAATCCTCATCTTTATTCCGCCCCAGTCGCCTTACCTCTGTCTTCTCTTACTCACATCGTTGGCAAATTAAGCAAGACAAATCGTCTTGGATGCTAGACAACTCATGGTATTGCCGGCACAGGTGTAAGACGTTACAACTCACAATGATAATGCCGACTGTCCAAGGGAAATGGAATTTGGCCCAAACATTATACGGAAGTGCTGGACTGTGACCTGCGAATTTTAATCTGGTTTTCCAATGCTCCACGAAAATGATCTCAATGGTATACGGCGACGCTTGCAAAAACTAAAATCTTCAAATATCAATCCTTCGAATTTGGCCTTAGGCCACAAATTCTGCCCCGATGAAATGACTGAATGTCACCTCCAATCTGCAATAATTCGGATGATATTTCACACCCTCAAAATTGCGTACCAATTGAGAGTTATCGTTCTCAATGGCCAACTGTGACAATTGTAGAAACCCTAGGTTCCACAATGCAACCGTGATTGAATCACAATCTGAAAACGAAAGAGAGATAAACAACTGCTTGATTCGAATGGAGCCCCGGGGTGCCTATTTATTCTTTTCTCTTCATCTTCTCCAGAGACTTCTAAAACATTTTCGATCTTATCTCTTAAGTGACTTTATTAAATATTTTATGATCCAAGTCACTTTATTAAATTAATTAAATATAAAGTTATCTTTTAATATTTATTTATTTGATAACTTTATAAGTAATTAACTTAATATCACTTATTTATTTAATTAAAATAATTAATTAGTCGTCCTTATAAAATATTCATTATTTTGGACAACCAGATTAATTAAATTAATTAAATCGAACTGTCACCAAAAATGGGAACATGACAATCTGCCCTTCCTGAAATTGCTTGTCCCCAAGCAATGGCTGAACCATAAACCCATCAGTCTGCCTGGATCCCAAATGTAAATCTGTGTATCATCCCAATCCTCACCATACTCCCATGGAGAAATCATCAATATCAACAACTGAGAAACTGTACTCAATACCAAACAACTTGACAACTCTGATGAAATTATCTGAAAACCAACTGTAGATGTCGGTAGAAGAAACCATCCTGCGGAACTCAAGCCAACTGAAACATCAACTTTATCAAAACTCAAACCCCTGTCAAGAGGACACCTGCACCCAACTGCACTATAGTTATGACAATAGCCATAGGTACCTGAAACACTGCCATCAAATCCAATCTGTGAAAAACTGCTCTGGGTGTGTCGATGCTGCAGGCTGAGTAACTTGCTACTACCAATTTTATTTTCAAAAGATGGTGCCAATCTATCCCCTAATGGATGGTAAGAAACTGGAGCCAATCTACATCTGTGTGAAATAAAATCTTCTATCTCTGTGTCAAAAAAAAAATGATGAGCGTACCCTACCGTATAATGCCGGTAAGAACCTCCAAACTCACTATCACTGAACTGGAAATCAACAGATGGCTCCGATCTCCCACTCCGAGTGATTTTAGGCTGGGTAAGATCCCGTACATTTTGCTCAACAAACCTCTCTTCGAGATCCCTGTGAGGTAGCATAGTAGAAAGGACCCCTATAATCTTCTCAACCAATCTGCAAATAACACTAGTATCTTGGATGAGAACACCTTCTGTCACCTTATGCGAGTCCAAATGAACACATGCACTATCCAGCAAATACTCCATGAACGGTTTAGTGCAGAAAAAATTATATGAGGAAGCATTAACATACTCCCCTTTACACCACAACTGATCCTCCTGTAAGGGTGGCCTACTCAACTGTACCACACTATCAACTTTCTGAGAAGAATCAATCTGGAGACTTGACTCTATTGGTGTCACAAACTCATTAAGACCAGCGACTTCCAAATCCTGGACATGTGTGTTAGCCTCAACAATATGCTCCCTAGTAGCAACTGCAGAAGTGTACTTACCATCATCCACCTCAATAGTCAAATGAACTGGGTCTGGGGCTGGTTTTGACCGCAAATGCTCCAACTCCACGGTCACCTCCTTCAACTGAAACTGCGACTCTTGTAGATCTCGCTGTGTGTCCTCTAACGCCTCAATAGTCGCTATGAGCTCCTGGGAAAGCTCACTCACCTCCTCTTCACGATCCAAGAGTGCCTCATATGCTGTACTCCCCCACTCAACCAAGTGATCCCGGTCGGCTACCAATCGTAAATAATCCTGCTTCAAAATCCGAACAGCTTCACTCAAGGCATGAATCTCTGCCAAAGAAAAATAACCACCGCTGGACTCATCCATCATAGAAGTACCCCAACCAGTAACAGCCAATAACTGACGAGCAGTATCAAAATGCTCACAAGCGATAGCAATGTCTTGCTCACTAACTTTCAACTGGCTAGTCACATGATGGCTCTGGCTAAACTGTCTTCCACAAACCTTCTCTGTCACATTGTCTAAAGGAGTATCTTCAAGGTTACTGGTTTCTAGAATATTGTCATCCATATCTTGCGAATCCTCTCCAAAACTCATATCCTCATCCGGAGTGTCAAAATCTATCGTACTGCTGCCTAATTCCTCTGTACCCAAAGAATTTGTTAAAGAAGCCGAATCTTCAAAATTGTCCATTTCATCCTCATGGATGTCAGCAAGGCCAAAATGATCCTGGGACTCATCTGTATACCCTGCCAAATATGAAAAATCTTCAACACCTTTAAGCAAGAATGGTCGTCTGCATATATGAACCAAACCCAACACCGGTGTATAAAAACTAATACCAACATCGGATGCTCTGCTGGCACAAGGAAAGACAACACCGTGTATTCTGCTAATCAAATCCATGATAGTACTCAAACAATCATGGCTACCATAAAGTGTTAAAGTTCTTTGGTTAACTGAATCCCAAACGCTGCTGAAACATTCTCGAGTCCATGTTCGTAAATAGGAAACAGCGGGTAACTCAAGCAAACTCCTTACCTGAATAAAGTGACCAATACCAGCTAACTCCTCATATTTGTCTGACATTGTCCTTGTATCCTGGATGTGAATGCAAGATGAACTCGTATCATTATCAAGAACCACATATGAATAGCCTACTGCAGAAAACTGAGTGTCAGACGTGCCTAATGAAACTAAGCTTAGCTCCATGCCATGCTCACTCCCATGTTTCTCCCAGTCCAATAATGTCGAAGTAGCTCGAGTGTCCTCAAGCTCGCAAGAAAGCTTGACGACTTCCTCCTCCTTCCTCCTCAAGGCATCTGAATAGTCTTTGGCAAGGCTTAGAAGATGGTCACGATCTGATAGAAGATGTAAATAACTCAACTTCGTCGTTCCCATTCCTTCACCAATTGCATGTAAGTCACAGCAAGAAGAATTTGCCTGAACTCCCTTATGTCTTCCTTGTAACTGAATCATCTGGATGTGCTCTTCTAACATCTCCCGCATCTTGTCATGATGAGATAAAGAAGCCACAATACTATCTTTGCTTACCTTCAGCTGGCTGGACAAATCATGTGAAGTACTGCCATTCTCATCCTCATGTGACGAAGCATCTAACTGAGCCTGGTACTCTCTCTCAGCAAAATCATGAATATTCAGTGTTTGCTCATCTCTACCTGGTAACTCATCATCAACATCCTTATCATCATCTGAACTCACTTCATTGTAATCATTGACTGTCGGAACCAAACCACCTTTAGTATCTGAGACATCACCCTTGGGAAACCTGTATACAACTGTCTCAATTGAAGTATCAAGTTGACAGTTACTATCCATCAGTGTAATATCCTTCACCACTTCTTCCTGTGACCGAACTGAAACCTCTGACCGGTTGCACACTTGTTTCTCGAACTCCTCATTAAGGTTCCTAGTAACATCGCCCACTGTATCAGCTAGTGCTTTGCGAGAAGATTTTCCGAATCGAAATCCAGTTGACTTATTCACCTTAGTTGGGTCGGACAGCCTGTCAATCATATGGTGGTGCTTAACCATCAGTTCAGACATGTTATGTCTGATTTTTCTGAGCTCATCCTGAATGTCTGAATAGCTCTCCTTTCCACAGTTCCAACTCTGCATACTATGTCTATTACTTGTCCAAGATTGTGTCCTTGGAGACTTTGTGCTGTACCTGTACATCTTGGTTGAAGTAGAGTGCTGATCACTCCTGTAAGTCGGTTCTCACCCCACAGGATGGCAAGAAAAACCGCTCTGATACCACTGAAATAACCCCAACGAATTATTGACTCTTTAAGCACCAAAAAGTCAAACTTTAAGGGTTAGACATTTCGTCAAACAGTTAGCAAACAAGCCCCTGTAATGATCTTAGCTAAGAAACAATGTTTAAAAACTATACTATAAATGTGCCACACCATTAAATGGAAAGATATCTTAGTTAATTCACTGAATGTAATGGCTATAACAAATGCAGTAGTAATACCAACAGTATTTGCTTATTTGCACAGGTTTCTGCTCCAATAGTCCTGAGTCCACTACCCCCCCTGCAATTAGGAACCCACAAGACAGAATCGGTCTGTTCACAGCTGTAATTTAATTATAGCCTTTCAAATGATGCCCAGACTGATGGATAATTCATTGTTCCGCTGCCGGTTTAACCCACACTCGAGTCTCCTCTTGCTGACGAGTTTTGCCAATACTGAAATGGGTGGTAGGAACTATGTGCAGTATACAACTCGTGTTTTGAGTCGGTTTCTTCATGGAAGAAGGCTTGAAGAACGCTGCAAAACTACTCTTGAAAATTTCATATGATCCCCTAGACTCCCAAACTGGTGATGGACGCTGAATATTGAAAACAACTACTATTTTCCTCCTTCATATGTTTGGATATGACAACGCTGCCCAATTGCTGAAGAAAAAACCGATCAGACCCCTGCAATTATTTTGTGTAATTCGCAATCTTCAAACAGCTCCTCCTTATAGAATAGCTGAGGTTTTCCAATGTACTATCATAGGCTCGAAAACACTCCTTCAATTCTGACTGCAACCCGCTGATGAGATTACTGACGGATTTGGGTCTGTACCTGTGCTGAATGCCATCTTAATCCTTCTCTAGTTATATGGTGAACTGGTCGGCTGGGTCAAATGGTACCTGAGAGTCATTCCCATCTATGCAATCTGGCCTGCCCAAAATTCGCTATGTGCAAACAGCTTCAGACTTCGGCCTTAACCAAATACGGAAATGCTGCTGAAAGTTTGTCTAGGA
Source organism: Cupressus sempervirens (assembly GCA_028749045.1). NCBI lineage: Eukaryota > Viridiplantae > Streptophyta > Pinopsida > Cupressales > Cupressaceae > Cupressus > Cupressus sempervirens. Next base: position 889,729,108 of record CM053785.1, on the reverse strand, counting down.
AACTCGCCTTCTATTTCCAATTCTAGCGACTTCCGTCTTAGACTGAATCATACAATAATCCTCATCTTTATTCCGCCCCAGTCGCCTTACCTCTGTCTTCTCTTACTCACATCGTTGGCAGATTAAGCAAGACAAATCGTCTTGGATGCTAGACAACTCATGGTATTGCCGGCACAGGTGTAAGACGTTACAACTCACAATGATAATGCCGACTGTCCAAGGGAAATGGAATTTGGCCCAAACATTATACGGAAGTGCTGGACTGTGACCTGCGAATTTTAATCTGGTTTTCCAATGCTCCACGAAAATGATCTCAATAGTATACGGCGACGCTTGCAAAAACTAAAATCTTCAAATATCAATCCTTCGAATTTGGCCTTAGGCCACAAATTCTACCCCGATGAAATGACTGAATGTCACCTCCAATCTGCAATAATTCGGATGATATTTCACACCCTCAAAATTGCGTACCAATTGAGAGTTATCGTTCTCAATGGCCAACTGTGACAATTGTAGAAACCCTAGGTTCCACAATGCACCCGTGATTGAATCACAATCTGAAAACGAAAGAGAGATAAACAACTGCTTGATTCGAATGGAGCCCCGAGGTGCCTATTTATTCTTTTATCTTCATCTTCTCCAGAGACTTCTAGAACATTTTCGATCTTATCTCTTAAGTGACTTTATTAAATATTTTATGATCCAAGTCACTTTATTAAATTAATTAAATATAAAGTTATCTTTTAATATTTATTTATTTGATAACTTTATAAGTAATTAACTTAATATCACTTATTTATTTAATTAAAATAATTAATTAGTCGTCCTTATAAAATATTCATTATTTTGGACAACCAGATTAATTAAATTAATTAAATCGAACTGTCACCAAAAATGGGGACATGACATAGCATAGTAACACGGGGACGCGTCCCCCCCCTTTTTGCCCGACGTCTCGGAGACTTCAACGCACCGGAGACTTGGGGACTCCGTCTCCCCGTCCCCAGCGGTGCCACTAGATTCCACCACCTCCACCGAGGATGGGGGACATCCTGCTATTCACTATTTGCAAATTCAACTATTTATGTTTAATGTTCGATGTTCCAATTCAATGCAATGTTTCAAGTATTCACTCTTTTACATCTTTGCATCCTATATTGCAATACATATTTTCATAACTAACATTTTTAAATACCATATGCATAGATATATACACCCCTCTTGTCCCCTGCCGCCGTCCCCCCACCGTCCCCCTGCCGTCCCCAAATTAAGGCCCCTCTGTCCCCCCGTCCCGGAAACTTGTCCCCCCGTTTCGCCGTCCCCCCGTCCCCCAGGGTGGTGTAACTATGTGACATAGTCAATTAGCACACTGTCATCCATTATTTTGTCAAACACTACTGTCTGTAGCTATTTTTTCACAAAAAAATATAGGTGGAAGTTGTTACCCTTGGTCTTGTGTGTCTTCCCATGTTGACACTTGGTTGATAAGTGTCCCTAACTAGAATTAATTATATCATCTGCATTGGAAAGTGTGTTTTTGCTTGGTTATAGTTCATTATCAAGCCTATTGATGAAGGGCTTATACCTCCTAGTAGTGCAGCCATTGGTGAAGGTTGTTCCTTGTATTTAAGACTGTTTCAGTCATCACTGATTGGATTGAAGGTAATTGTCACCCGCATCCTCCTTGTGTGTCACACCTTGCTTGTAGCAATAGTGAGGATGTTTGAGTTATTAGTATCCTTGTTTCATTGTGATGAACATGTCACTTGTGTGCACAGAGTGCAGTGCAACATGTCATTGGCATACCTTGAACGATGAAGTATCCTTGAGTGATTCTTTTTTAAAAAATTCTCTTGAGTAATGACCCAGGTGTATGTCTTGGGGCATCACAATAAATATAGTTTGTCCCATAAAAATGTCTTAGTGTCTATACTTCACTCTCATCACCGTCTACATACAAATATTTCAAATAAAACTAGAAATTTTACTCTTATCACTATTTTACCGTATCAAGAGTTGTACAATAAAGATATCAAAGTCAAGGGTATAAGGAAACATTCCATAGGCTCTTCCTTGATCTTGATTTGTAGGATGTAGTCAATATAGAGTTTACTAAGTTTCGTATGCTCTAATGGTTGAATACTGTAGTTTTCGTGACAAGTTGAGGAAATATCCTCTCAATTAATAGTAATTCCATAGCCAAGCTACAACTTATTGCATTAAAAGTTTTACTTTTTAAATATTTGTCACTTCATTTGTGATTAACCTATATAACTCATAACTCTGTAACTTTGACTCAGTTCATCTATATTTGAGAGTAACTACAGCATCCTTACTTTGAGTTAGTTTATCTATATTTTAGAGTGACTAGAGCACATTACCTTTCATCGACACAATAAGACACTATTGACTTCACTTGAAAAAAGAAATGGACCTAGTGTATGTACATTCCAACTTGCAACTCCTTCCACACAAGTAAACTAGCTACAAGGAAAGGGGTGCAAGGATGTGGGATATCAGGCCAAAGTACACTAGCTTGAATTCGTCAATTTCCAACATGCTGCACTTGACTAGAAGACATATAGCAAGCATGAAAGCCCCAATGGCACTATTTGTGGTTATTTCAAAATACCAGTACCTACATTAGGTAACACTGATGATGACAATAATGATATTCAAGTCTACTGACTGATTGTTGCATTGGCATTATGACAAATTATAATCGTATTGTTTTTTATTTTTAGGGCAATTTTATAATATATGAAGCTATGTGGTACACTGAACTTGATTACTCCTGCTAACATATATGTGATCTTTACATGTTTTGTATGTATGAACCCAATGCCAAAAACATGGTTGGCTCTAGATTCCCTTGAATGCGCAAATCCAAAGCCAAACCAAAATCAATATAGAAAGCAATAGATAATGTTGAGATAAGTTTTGTTATTTTAGAAAAGTTTTAAATTGCAATACATTCTCGAATCCACCTTTCATGGTGCAAAATTAACTCGTGTTGAAGAAGAAAATTACATCACTTGGAAAAAGGTCGTCCAAAGACCAATTGTAATACCCCCGTCAAAATAGGAATCATATAATTAAAATATGGTCAATAATAAATCAATCAAATAATAATGATATAGTTAATAATTTATTATAATCATAAGTTATAATAATGAATAATAAATTACTTTTAAATATGAGAATTAAATATTATTGGTAATAATATATAAAGCAAATATATTACACAATAGTATTAAAAATAATAATATTATTAATATATTATTAATAAGAAATATAAATTATTATTAATATATGTTATGTTATTGATATATATAATTAAACTTGTATAATTGATCTAATCTATATATTAATATAATCTATATTATTATAATTATTATATTATGAAAAGGTATGATTCTTAGAATTGAAAAATATATAGAGAGAATAAAAACTTTGATAAGAGGCATTGAAAAACAAAATGAAGAAATATAAGTAAGGCTAGATTTATAATCCGATGTCCAGATAGGGGACATTACAATTGGTACTAGAGCATCTAGACATTACAATTGGTATCGGAGTTAGCATCTTGCCAACCTATGAATCACAAAGAAATATTTCTAGGAATGACAAGAACACTGAGGAATACCATAAAATCATTCTGTCAAAATAAGGAAGAGAAATATAAGATCTTCTAAAAATTTATCAGACGCCATGGTAATGAGAACTACATCATATGTCCATAACGAAGGAAATAGAGAAAGACTTCAATATCTACTGTAACTGCAATCTGAGATAACATAGGAATAAAAAACACCTTAATTCTGACTAGCATAATGAACAAAGATCAATACCACATGCTAATTGTGGACTCTCCATGACCATCACTAAATACATGGCTAGAAATCTATGAGGCAGAAATACTTTCAATGTGAGAATCCTACATGGAGAAGTCTACTTGGTTCTATGGTCGCCAATTACTATAGAGGATTGGAGAAATATTTCTATTAACTGCAGTGAAAAAGCTCAATAAAGAGAAAAGATTTTGGTACTTGATCCAAAACAACCTTGTTTGATCCCGACAATGAAGAGCAACGATTGTGGAAGGGTCCTAAATGCCTTGAGTGCGAAGCAAATCCATAAGAGCAACCAGGATGAGCTATACTTAGCTGCATTGCTTGGCAGATGGGATGAAGGAGAGTCATTTACTACTTCCAACACCTTGGTCATCCAAGATGTCTTGCTGGAGTATGCCGATCTCATGCCCAAAACGCTGCCATCAATTTAGGATCGAGTTGGAGGAAGGAGCTAGACCGCTTGCGAAAGCCTCGTACTACCTTTTAGGATCTAGGATGGTCAAGCTAAAGAAGCAGTTGACCGATCTTATCGAGGTTGGTTATCTTCAACCGTCCAGATCACCCTATGCAGCATCGGTTTTGTTTCAGCATGAGAAGGAAGGAACACTAAGGCTTTGTGTGGACTACACGATGTTGAACAAGCTGACGATAAAGAACAAGTATCCACTCCCTTTGATCACGGATAGTTTCGACCGCCTGATGGATGCAAGGGTGTTCAACAAGTTGAATTTGAGGCAAGGTTACTACCAAATAAGGATAGTGTCAGGTGACATGTAAAAAAAAAGGCCATAACAACCAAGTATGGGAGTCATGAATTCTTGGTGATGCCTTTTGGTCTAATAGACACCCCTGCTACTATTAGTACTTTGATGAACAATGTGTTCATAACTCTGTTGGCCAAGTGCGTGGTAGTCTACTTGGATGACATACTTGTGTAAAACAAAGATGTGGCTGAGCACAAGGAACATCTCCAAGAGGTGTTCAAACTGCTCAAGATGCATGATTTGTATGTGAAGGAGAAGTGCATGTTTGCACAAGAGGAAGTGTCGTTTTTGGGACACATTGTGGGACGTAGACAAATCAAACCAAATCCAAAGAAGCTAACAACAATTCGAGACTAGGAGCCACTTCACAATGTTCACGAGGTGAGGCAGTTCCTTGGCCAAGCCAACTACTACCGAAAGCTTGTAGAAGGCTACTCCAAGATTGCTAGCCCTTTGACCGACTTGTTGAAGCAAGACAGAGGTTGGAAATGGGGTGACAAGTAGCAGCATGCATTCACTTTGAAGGTGAAGCTAATCGAGGAGCCAGTTCTAGCGTCAACGAGATTTGGTGAGTTGTTTGGAGAGCCAAGCGATATGAACCTTGGTGAAACTACCATGACAGGTGCGAGTATGCATGATTGGGAAGGTTCAAGAGAACAATTTGGCAAATATGCTAAGTTACCGGTTCAGGTTCAGTTCTAAGTTCGAAGTTCGAGAACCGGTTCGCAAGTTCATCAAAATTTTGGAAAGGGGTTTAGGTTTGTTTGGGTTCGTTAGTACAAAACATATAAAAAATATATGTATATATACATATTTATGAAGTATGAGTTAAAATTAGAATGTAGCATAGTAGCATAAACACATTTAAATAACAAAAACACCATAAACTAGTAATCATAGTGATCTTACTATCATATACTCATAGTGCTCATACCATCATATAGTTCAACATCAAAGATTCAAACCATTAAAAATAAATTGTAGCATCAAGTTCAAGTATCATTGTTTCACATTCATCGTTCAACTAATGGAATAAAAATCTATTAATATTCTAAATTTATCTCCTCATCCTTCTTCATATTCATCTTCTTCTCCTTCTTCATTTTCTTCTTCTCTGGCATTAGTTGACTCAGCAATAGAGCTAAGGAAAATGGGATCAGCAGTAGCAACAATGTTGTTGGCATCAAATTCTTCAAAAAATGACAATGAAAGGCCACAAAATATGACAATGAGAGGTCACCAAAAGCATTTTGTAACAACCTTTTAGGGTTGTGGATGCCAACAACTTAATAAATTTTGCAAAAAAAAATCTTCTTTGCCGTCCCCAGGGCCCAAAAAGCATGTGGTTCGAACTTGGTTCAATTTTTCTGGCTTGGTTCACCTTGGTTCAAACTAGCTGGCAAAAATTGGAACCCTGGTCGAACCAAGTTCGAACCAGACCCGAACTTCGAACCGGTTCGAACTTTTGCAAGTCCGAGGGGAGGTACCCGTGCAACTTAGAAAATATGCCTCTAACATCTACACTCCTTGCATCATATTCAAACGGCTAAGGGGACGCTCAGCCCGCCTTTTTATTGATTACAGGATCGAGCACCATCCTTTTGACTTAGCTAACATCTACTTGAAAGATGTCATACTTTATCGCTGGAAGCGACACGGATCAGTTTCATTAAGGGACTTGATCGTACTAGGTAATGGTGTGGACATAAGTGAGAAGATGCACGAAAGCCTTGACACTTTTGAACAATTGAACAAAGGCACTTGATCAGTGGAATTGGAACGATCAAGAAAATTTGAATTAGTTGGGTGACACTCTCTAAGCTAGCCGAGCTACTCTCCCATGAGTTTGTGCGGTTGTGGCCAGACTTGATAGAATAGCATGGAATGTTATACTTGGACGATGTGGAGATTGTTTCAAGAAGAGAGCTTATGGAGTCGATTCAGCCAGAGTAGGGTGTTCGAATGAGGTTGTGCAGCTTGAGTGTCATAGTGCATGAAGATGAAAGTGATGTTAACAATCCTAAGGAGACAGATTGGAGTTGTGGTGGGAGTTTCACCTCAAGGCGCAGACCAAGGCAGTGTTCCTTCAGCTCCTTACACTGTTCTGATCACCTTCAAACATCTTCATACTTCACCAAGAAAGGATCTTGGAGACATGGAGTTGAGTTGGAGTGATTCACTTTGGGGATCTATTCTACCTTGGGGATAGCTTGGATGCCTTGAATCATAATGGTACGCTGAGACTTTCGAAATCTTCAAGCAGTACTCTCAAGTTGTGGATGGTTGGGCATGGGAGGATCACGAAGAGGTACCCTATGAACCTTTGACAGACAGGCTTATTCGTTTGGCAAAATCCATACAAGGAGAAGTGAAACAGATCGGCGATGTGGAAGACAACTAGGTTCTCGAGACAATTCAACTTGATATTATAGATGTACACAGACTAGAAGTCGTGCCACACAATGCAACTCAAGGAGATATGCCTTTGATAATCAATGCATTCCCTATTGCCTTTTGCCCACCTGGGACCGGCCTAACACACATTGAAATTGACTTTGTGGACGCCTATTCGGACTTCATCAGGTTCAATTAGGATTTTCACAAAGATGATATAGTGGCGACCTGGGATAGACTTGAGTTCATTCGTTCCAAGGATATGGCACGCCTTGGAGAGATCTCGGATATTACCAATATGGATGGGTGCATCGAAGATTCAAAGATCTCAACACAATGCACACAAGTCAGACTGCACAGGCATCGCGGACGTCGCCACTAGTTTAGTAGGGGAGGATGTAAGGAGTCTACATTTTAGGCTGACTTAGCCGCACAAGTTACCTTGTTGGAGTGGGTCGACCAGGTGATTTGTTTGCTCAAACGGTTTGAGCAAGCCGACTTGGATCTTCACACTTGGCGAGGCGCCAAATCTGAAGCCGACCTGCTTGACACTTGTGCAAGGGTATGATAGGTCCCATGATGGGGTTTCTCTAACATCAAATCGAAGTACTTAATGAGCAGTCACCTTGTAGATTTCAACAAGGCCGACCCTGAGCAGTTACCTTAGAGATTTCAATAGGGCGCACCCCAACTAGTCGTGGTCTAAAACGGTCACCTGCATTAATTAGTGAGATTGATCCTAGTCGACTGAACGACAACTAGTTAGAGATCTACTCGAAGCAGCCTTGTATATAAGGAGCACTATGCATTTGTTTGAGGACAGACAGAAGAGAGCGATTGGAGTCTTAGGAACAAGGAGCAGCGGAGCAACAAAGTGCGACGAGTTAGCAACCATTGTTGGGCGAGCTACCTTGGAACTTGACCGCATTCAGCTAGCTTTCTTTTGGAGAGCTTGGTGCTCACTTTGTAATAAGGGACTACCAAGTCTGTTTGGCACGATCTCATCTTGGGGGCGATCTATGTTTGTGAACGTAGCATCCTATCCATTGTTACTTGTAATTTGGTTTGCACTTAATATATTGGATACCTGGGAAATCTCCCCACCATACATCTTGGTTTGTATTACTGCTTTTGGCACCATTTTACATGCCTTGCTTGATTAAATTGTTTGCAAACAATCGGGAGCGATCAGATCTAATAAATAGACATTCCGCATTGGCCTATAGGAGGTGGCGTATTCTGGGATCCCACATGTGAGTTAGGCTTGCATACTTAGTCTGCACGAGATAGTCAATGTTGCACTAGCATCTCCCAAAGTCTATGACAGTTGTTTAGGCCAAGGCACTGTCTCACCTCGTGAACATTGTAAATGGCTCCTTGTCTTGAATCGCTATTACCTTGGACTTTGGAAGAGATGCCCGTACGGCACTAGCTATCCAATTGGAGTCTTGGGAGCACAGAGCAGCAAAGTGTGAAGAGTTAGCAACCATTGTTGGGTGAACTGCCTTGGATCTTGGCCGCATTCAGCTGGCTTTCTTTTGGAGACATTTGAATCTTGAGCTTGGTGCTCACTTTGTAATAAAGGACTGCCAAGTCTGTTTTGGACGATTTCATCCAAGGGGCGATCTGTGTTTGTGAACGCACCATCCTATCCATTGTTACTTGTAATCTGGTTTGCATTTAATATATTGGATACCAAGGAAATCGCCCAACTATACATCTTGGTATGTGTTATTGCTTTTGGCACCATTTCACATGCCTTGCTTGATTAAACCATTTGCATACAATTGGGAGCAATCAGATCTGATAAATAGCCATTCTGCAATGGCGTATAGAAGGTGGCACAATCTAGTATCCCACATGTGAACTAGGCTTGGGTACTTATTCCGCACAGAATAGCCAGTGCCGCACGAACATCTCCTAAAGTTATGTAATGAGAGTGACTTCTCATTTATATTACACAATAGGTTATGTCCTAAAAAGACATATCCTATTGTGTTTTTTTGCTTGTCCTCAATCATAAACTATTATTGCATGACTTTTGTAAAATCATCATGCAAAGCATATAATTGGGTGCATGAAGATTTTAGTCTACATCATAATGCATGAAAACACAAAGCATGCACAAAGTAGACATATGGATGCATGAAAACACGAAGAAGACACATGAAAACACGAAACAAACAAATGAATGCATGAAAACACAAAGCAAACACGATGTAGACATATAGTACATGCATTATTGATTAATGCCTTACAACTCACTAGAGTCAAGAGATGATTTATTGAATTCACTACTTCGTTAGATTACTGCAACCACAAGTTATCATTAGTACATACAAGTATATATAAGTTTCAAGAAAATGTGAATCATGATAAATTACTCCAAGCCATTTCTCTAATAAAATCAATTTGTTCATCTTTTACCACTCATAAATCTCAAAAGGTAGGAGTTAATGTTAGACATGACCAATTAGAAACCAATTTTATTCTTAATAAGGATGTCATTATCTAAATTTAGGATCAGAAGGTATAGATGTTATCCAAGTTTCCTAGATGCCAAATGTGCAATGGATTCCCTCAAAGTTTACAGGTCCAAGGTCATGTCTTGAAGGATCACGAGTCGCTGGCCCCTACCCTATAATGGGACAAAGATCCAATTGCTTGGACTCAAAGAAGCCCCTCCTTGGTACTTCATCCAAAACAACCTTGTTTGATCCCGACAATAAAGAGCAAGGATTATGAAAGGGTCCTAAATGCCTTGAGTACAAAGAAGATTTGTAAGAGCGGTCGGGATGAACTATACTTAGCTACATTGCTTGGTGGATGGGATGAAAGAGAGTCGTCTGGGACTTCCAACACCCTAGTTGTCCAAGATGTCTTGTTGGAGTATGTCGATCTCATGCCCAAAAAGCTGCCATCAGTTTTGCCACCACGGAGACACGTTGATCATAGGATCGAGCTAGAGGAAGGAGCTAGACCGCCTGCAAAAGCCCCGTACCACCTTTCGGGACCTAAGATGGTCGAGCTAAATAAGCAATTGACAAATCTTGTTGAGGCTGGCTATCTTTGACCGTCCACATCACCCTATGCAGCATTGGTTTTGTTTCGACGCAAGAAGGAACACTAAGGCTTTGTGTGGACTATCGGGCATTGACCAAGTTGACAATAAAGAACAAGTATCCACTCCCCTTGATCGTGGACTATTTCGACCACCTAGTGGATGCAAGGGTGTTCAGCAAGTTGGATTTGAGGCAGGGTTACTGCCAAATCAGGATAGTGTCGGGTGATGAGGAAAAAATGGCCATAACAACCAAGTATGAGAGTTATGAATTCTTGGTGATGCCTTTTGGTCTAACCAACACCCTTTCTACTTTTAGTACTTTGATGAACGATGTGTTCATACCTTTGTTGAACAAGTGCGTGGTAGTCTACTTGGATGACATACTTGTGTACATCAAAGATTTAACTGAGCACAAGGAACATCTCTGGGAGGTGATCAAACTGCTCAAGATGCATGATTTGTATGTGAAGAAGGAGAGGTGCATGTTTGCACAAGAGTTAGTGTCATTTCTGAGACATCTTGCGAGATGCGGACAGATCAAACCAGATCTGGAGAAACTGACAGCAATTCGAGGCTGGGAGTCGCTTCACAATGTTCACTTGGTGAGGCAATTCCTTGGCCTAGCCAACTACTACAGGAAGTTTGTAGAAGGCTACTCGAAGATTGCCAGCCCTTTGACTGACTTGCTGAAGAAAGACGGGGGTTGGAAATAAGTAGAACTTTAATAATAAATAATAAATATTATGGAAATAAGTAATATTAATAATAAAATTGGATATTAAATCATAATATAAAGATATAATTATGATTAAAATCAAATATAGACAATTAGTATGGACTATACTATATAAGTCCAATAAAATGATAATAAATAATATAATTAAAGGATAATATGCAAATATACCAATAAATTTAATATATATAATATGGTTAAGGGTATAGTTTTACTACTATAATAATTAATAAAATGAATAAAATGTATAACTAACATTATTTACAGAATGATAGAAGCTAATTAAATATAATAATGTTTATTGTAATTACTAAATGTATTTATCTTACCAGATTTCATATCAATTGAAGAGGTGGCTAGAAATAGGATTGTCTTTTAGTACATAACCTATTGGATAATATAAATGAGAAATCACTCTCATTGCAGGAGTAAAACCATTTATGCAAAAACTTTGTGCAAGTTTTGTGTTTTCATGCATTATGATGTGGACTAAAATCTTCATGCACCGAATTATATGCTTTGTATGATGGTTTTACAAAAGTAATGCATAAATTGTTTTTGCTTGAGGACAAGCAAATTCTAAGAGGGGAGGACTGTGATATCCCCTTCAAAATAGGAATCATATAATTAAAATATAGTTAAATAATAAATCAATCAACTAATAATAATATAAATAATGATATAGTTAATATTTATTATAATCATAAATTATAATGATGAATAATATATTATTTTTAAATATGAGAATTAAATATTATTAGTAATAATATATAGAGAAATATATGATACAATAGTATTAAAAATAACAATATTATTATTAATAAGAAATATAAATTATTATTAATATAATATATGTTATGTTATTGATATATATAATTAAACTTATAATTTTCATATAATCTATATATTAATATAATCTATGTTAACATTATATAATTAACATAATATAATTATTATTATTATATTATGAAAAGGCATGATTCTTAGAATTGAAAAATATAGAGAATAAAAACTTTGATAAGAGGCATTAGAAAACAAAATGGTGAAATATATGTAAGGCTAGATTTATAATCTAATGTTCAAATAGGGGACATTACACTAATCCATAATCAGACCTTTCCTAATCCACAACCACCATATTTCAGTTCTCTTGAGCATGTAAGTAGTGCAAATGTGCCACCATAATAGCTTCCACATAAACATCATTTAGATTGATGGTCTTAACAAAGATTGTAGTGAACAATCTAGTGTTTGTGGAATATCTAAAGAAAGCCAAGGAACAAAACTATACTGTGTAACACAACCACCTAACAAACTTTATGAGATAACGATTCTAGACAATCATATAAGAGCCAATATGTTGTATGTTATTCAACAGATAAAGAAACATACAGAATGTAGATACTTCACCTTCAATAGATCTCCTGATGTCAATGAAAGTGTTGTAGAAGAGGTTGATAGGACCAAAGGAATAGTGACACTGAATAAAACAATCCAATGTCAATGATTGAAATTCACTTTGTCAGTTCACTTAAATCTTTAAAAAAGAAAAGAAAGCAAGAGCCAACCACGATAGGATATGATATGTATTGAACACAGATAGAATAGCTGTAATGAAATCCTTAGCATTCTCAGAGTCAAAAAAATAAGTATTACGAAGTAGTAATGTAGTACAAATTGCCAAGCAATGTAGTACCTACAGAAATGCAAGTGGTACCAAATGACCAATACTTCATATATGTTAAAAAACCTAAACATTTAACAAGATCAAAGTATATTCATTGTATAAATTCAGTTAACCAAGCATATAGTTTGCAACACCGCCTGATGAGACCGATTTGCAACATAGAAAAAGTGGCAGTTGAGTTGGTGCATTGTACTTGGGCAAATAAGTGACCTAGTCTTTACAACAAGTGCTAGGTCCCAAGATATAATATATGTCTTGTAATAAAACAGTTTTAATGACAATAACTTATTAAGTTTGGACATCATGAAATTTCAGACAATCAGAATAAGTATCATAATTCAGAAAAAGGGATAATCTGTTCTTACAACTCTGTTATATAATAATGACAAATATTATGATCTAAAAATGAGGCTCGTAGCTACCACAGTATTGAAAAACTGTTCCCCAACACAGTACATTATATTTCCCCTCAAAACTGTTGAAATAGAAGCCAACGTGAATAATAAAAGTCACTAGATTCATCCTCATATTTTTTATTATAGAAATTATATATATATAGATATTAGCTTCATCTTTTAACTTGTTGTGTCAACAGGCTTTATTTTTCAAGATTCACCTCCTTAAGTATTTTTATCAATTGCATGCCCCTGATTTGCAGGCTGCTTGGTACAACTCTAAGGACTAGTCTCGTCTTGACTCACCCCACAAAATGAGCACTGGGCTAGATCACAGGAATACCCTGGGTGACCAAAAAAAAGCTGTCAGGTTTTCACCCTATCAAGTTGATACTGGAATGTTTTTTATTAATGTTTTTTGATAAAAGTTAGCTATCTCAAAAATTGCTGCCTGAGTTAGTTCTTTTCAAACAGTAGACCTTGTCAAAACCATGACTTTTCATCCAGTTATCATAACCAAACTTTCAAATCATTATTTCAAAACTAACAAAAAGATCTACAGCCTTATGTGCTCTAAAGGGCTTGTATTTAATTTTTCAGTACCTAAAAGCAATGAAAAAGGGTTGAATTTTTCAATCAACATTGTTTTGTCGATCATAAATTCAATGTCGTGTAAACCTCTTTCAAAATATCTAATTCTGAATAGCTGAATGGTACATCTAACCATGCAAGTTAGGTTTTCTTCATGGAGATGTCAAAGGATAAAGATGTGACCTTGACGAGGTTGAAGATTTAAATACAAAGCCATCCATCATTGTAGACCTTCCTACATGGAACAAGGACAACCTTGCAAGGATGATGATTGGCATCAAACTTAGATCTCATCTTGTGCACACTAAAGGTATGGCTGCTGAAAAACAGCAATGGTTTATGCTCAAGGGCATCTATATGTCAGCTGCTACAGCTAGAAAGATGTGATTAATATCAAAACTGAAATTGATGAATGGTAAGAGTCTCTTCTTACACTAGTAGGACTAGAGACAGTAAAAATCAGTTGCATGATGTTGGTGATCAGATTTCTGATCTTGAGGTTGTTCTTGAGTCTTAGAATGGTTTTTCAAAATCATATCAACTATTTGATACAAGAATCATGGCTAGGGCTTCATTGCCATTATTTTCAGATCTATGAAATCTTTCTTTCAAAGGAGATAAGAAGGAAGCTGATCAGACAAAGGGATGTTCACAATGTTACTTTGTCCTTCAAACAAAATAATGATGAATTCAAGAAGAAGAAACACGGACCTAAAACTGCTCATCAATGACCATTTCACAAAGGTGTTTAAGCCATCACAAAAGCCCAACGAGGAGTATTGCTCTTACAGTAGATAATAAAAATCACGGCCATTCTTGGTACAAAGCAGAAACAAGGTAATACAGTCCAATCTAATATTCCAAATTCTAATGATTAAAGTTTAAATTTAAACACTGTTCCATAATATGCACAATATCATCTTATTCTTGTCACAAAAGATGGCTTGTATGTGGGTTAAGGTGTATTTAGGCATATATCTTTAATAATTCTTTCTCTAAGTCTTTGTGTATTTGGGTGATGACAAATCACATGAAGTTCAAGGAATTCCATACTCCCATTCATATTCCTAACAGAGGAAAAGAATGTGCTTATTGCTCCCATACTTACCAAGAATCTGCCTTTTTGTAATAGCAAAGAATAGGGGAGATTAATAAAAATTCTTGTGATACTACTGGTTTTGTTGATAATGTACTTTTTTTGAGTTATTTCTAGCATTCGAATTCGAGGACTATACAGATTACAGGCTAGCCTTGCAGAATATAAAGAGGGAGCTCAGGCTACCTTGTGGCATCAAAAATTAGCTCATTTGAGCCTTGCAAGTCTGAAGAGAGAGCAGTCTATGGTTAAAGGTAGATGAAAGCTTACGATTGTCGAAACAAGGATATGCGATGCATGCAATTTGCTTAAGCATTCCAAAGATCCTTATCCTTCTAGTGAGAAGGTCTGAAAGATCATAGGAGAGGTATTCTTGATCTCATTCATTCAGATATCAGGTGCCATAGCCCCAGTACATCCATCAATGGTTTTATTTATTTTGTTACGTTCATTGATGATGCTTGCAAATAATATTAGATCCAATTTCTTTGGAAGAAATCAGAAATTTTTGGTAAGTAGTGAATTCATCTCTCGAGTTGAAAAATCGATCAAGTAATTAAAATATTAAGGACTGATAACATAACTAGCACTTGTCTATTTAATTAGTTAAATTGTGTAAGAAAATTAGATTAAAGAGGAAGCATGTTAGTTGGCATTAATTTTCCAGTCCATAAGATTGAGACTTGAAAGCTTCTGGTTTACACTGCGTAGAAAGCATATCATTCCCTACACTCCTGAACAGATGGCTTCACACAGAGAAGAAATGAGATCAGTATTTAGACACTTAGATGTCTAATTGAGCAATTTGACTTACATATAGGCTGACGTGTGTTACACTCTTGATAGATATCAAGAAAATCAAGGAAAAGACTCAAGAAAAAATATTTACAGTTAGTATTGCATCAATGGATCATTTTAGAGTCTTTTGTTGTCCTACTTATGCAGATGCCATCCACTAATATTGAGGGGAGAATGTCCACAATGGAGTTCAAAGGCTATCTTCAACAAAATGGTATTGAAAGATAATTGACCACAATGTATACACCTCAAAAAATGGTGTTACAAGAAGATGTAATCATACAAACATGAAATGACGTGATATGTTTGCTTGAATATGCTATCCAATGGCACTCAAATGTGGATGTATCCATATCCATGTGCATGCAGCTCTGTTTGTAAATCAAAAATGAACTCTTCCCTTTGGGTGTAACAATGAAAAGCCATGTAATACTCGAGGACTCAATGCTTCTTAGCATTCTTGTTATTGAATCTTGCATATGTTGAATAAGAAGTGTTAGTATAGTCCTTTGTTAGCCGACTGGATGGTTTCGGCGGTATTTTGTATTCTGTAGCTGACGGACCAGCGGTGTTTCTGTATTCTGTAGCCGACGGTCCGGCGGTAAATAATTTGTAGCAAATAGAATAATTGTGGCCAACGGACTTCTTCGGGAATGTTCGGCAGTAGTATTTATATCCCATCTGGGATCATTGTAAAGCATCAATAATCTACTATTGCGAATATTATTCTGCTATTCATGTTCATTGTCTGTATGCGTTCATTTCCTTTACCTGTACGGTAAACATTTGGCGTCGTTGCCTTATGAATCTGGAAGGTGGGAGGAATGAAGATTAATGCCAAATCAGCTTAACAAGGATCGGAATAAGGCGAAGGGAAAAGATGGAATCCGTATTGCGCAAGAGAATTTAATTCTGGCACAGCAAGCCAAACGCCGACGAAGATTTCAGAAGATTGCCGACGGAAACCGAAGTGCGGAGGAATTGTTGGAGGAGACTCGGCAGCGAGTGGAATCGGTGGAAGAAGCACAGGAGGAGTTCTTGAATTTGTGTTTGCCGAGGGAAGAAAATTCAGACATGCGAGCATCAACTCGCACGGCTCGCAGTGCCGACGGAGCACGAGTGTGGAGTGACCTCTTCGTCCAAGATAGACTTCTGCGGGAAACAATTTCGGAGGATCCTTCGTCTTCACCAAGGTTCGCAGCTGTCGACACTTCCAGTGTGGGAGTGCAAACCTCCAGTGTGGGAGACCAGTCCGCCGGTGTGGGAGTACAGACTGTCGGTGTGGGAGTGCCAACCGCCGGTGTGGGAGTGCCGACCGCCGGTGTGGGAGTGCCAACCGTCGGTGTGGGAGTGCCGACCGGTGTAGGAGTGCAGACCTCCAGAGTTATGGCGGGACCCAAAGAAAAGTTGCCGAAATTTGAAGGAGATGGTACAGCCGACCCCCTCCGACATTGTAAGACATGTGAGACGATCTGGCGGGCAAATGGAATCATAGATGCCGATGAATGAGCCAGGCAATTTCCGGCAACCCTACGGGGTGTCGCGATTGATTGGTTTTCGGATATGGATCCACAGAAGCTAGATACATGGGATAACATTAAAAAGGAGTTCTTGGCGAAATTTAAACTCTTGCAGGATGATAATGAAATCGTAGCGAAAATTTTCAATACCAAGCAAGGGAAGCACGAAACTATCCGTGTCTACGCCAGGAGATTGAAAGACTTAATAAACAAAATGGAAAGCAAGCCAACGGACGGATTGCAGAAAAGGTGGTTTGTGGACAGCCTACGCTCGCAGTTGCGGAGGAAAATGAAAATTGTGTCACCGTCATCATATGTGGATGCGTATAACAGAGCATTCGATCTTGAAAGTGAACAAAAGACAAAGAAGAAGAAAACTAGCTCATATGATTCTGATGACGACGAGCCTGTCGGAGATGATAGCAGCGACAACGAAGGCAGCAGCAAGAAAGTTCGGGCCCTATAGAAGGATATGATTCACATGATGAACGAGTTTAAAAATATGCAGAAGAAGCCAAAAGGAAGTGAATTGTGGTGCACAGAATGTAAGACCGACGACCATACTAAAGGATCGTGTCCAAAAAACCAATTTTGTGACATTTGTCAGATCATGGGCCATTCAACAAAAGACTGCCCCTTTAACATGAAGACAAAAGGATCTCCGCAGGTGTTTCTCACACAGGAGGCTTCCCCGTCGGGTAGTAGCGGAAACACGAATACCGCCAGTGCTACATCTGGAGGATACAAGAATAATAGCAGAGGGCAAAATAACAATACAAACAATAACAATAATAATGGGAGCCGAAGTCGAACTCAGTATGATGCAAATGGACAGCCGATCGTTCAATGCCGAGCATGTAATTTGTGAGGTCATTTTGCGCGGGATTGTACAGCGGAAAACACACCCAAATTATTATGCAGATGGTGCGGACCCGACGATCACGAAGATTCCAAGTGTCCCAAGGCTGGAGTAAATTTGATCACTGTTGGCAAGGATGTAGAGGAGGTTCTGGCAATTACACGAAGGCAAGCGGAGGAAAAGAGAAAAGTGGGGGAAGCGCAGGCATCGTCGGCGGGGACATCTCAATTGAAGGACATCACCGGCACCTTGGCAAGGAACTTCGCAAAAAAAAACATTGTACGACAGATCTTACAAACGGAGATACCGGTCAAGATAAGTGACCTCCTTCTCACAATGCCCCAGTTACGGACGGCCATTCTAAATCATACACCGTTTCCGAAAGCACCGGAGGAGACAGGAAGGGACAGTAGGGAAGCGACGGCAACAGACCCAATGCTGCTGGCACTCACATCCGGACGGCATCCGACGGTCGTCGAGATGGGGATTTTGGGAAATGTTTTGACAGAGACAATTGTTGACGGAGGGTCCGGCGTGAATGTGTTTGCCGGAGGATACTTGGAAGAAGTTGGGAAAGCCGACGCTGTGGCCACCTGCATTTCAGTTACTCACAACAGACCAACATGGAATCAAACCGTTGGGAATTCTGAAAGCGCAACCGGTAACAATTGGTACGCAACCATTTTTATTGGATTTTGTGGTCATTCCATTAAAAAGAAAAGGCTATGATGCTATTCTGGGACGGGATTGGTTGGTGCAAGCAAAAGTACAACATGATTGGAAACGCAATACCCTATCAATGGAGCGCGGAGGCAAAAGATTCATAATTGACCTGCACACGCAAATGGTTGGGGCGAGGAGGCAGCATTGTCATATTCTAACAATGAAGGCGAGAGTGATGACAAAGGAAAGAGGAGAATGGAACCGGATGAAGGAGTATTGAGACTTGACGGAGGATCGAATGACGATGACCTGGACTTGGTGAATGGCCTTTACCACTGGCAGATAGAAGACTACGAACTCTTTCCGAGTTGTAATATGCTAAGGGTCGACGAAGATGAGAAAAAGGAGGAAAACGAATGTCCGGAGGAATGCAGGGAAGTGGAAGAAGGAAAAGCTGCCATGGTTGAAGCTGAGGGGAAGAACATACAGTCTGAACACAGAAAAACGAAAAATCCCACTGTCCGGTACATGGTGAATGGACTGCGCGGAAAGAAAAGGTTACACCGCAGCATAAAATTAGTGGAAGGGCACCAACAGCAAGGAAATAATCCAGTTGCGCGACGACCGCAGGCACAATGGGCGACGGGGGTGGCACAGAACAAACGTAAGGCGTACGACGGTCAGAATGAAATCGAAGTGGAAAAGTTTAAGGGCAAATGGGTTGGACCATATTAGATTCGGAAGGTCGGCAACAATGGAGCGAATAGATTATCAACTTTGGACAGGCAGAAAATACTTCCGGCAGTCAACAAATCCAAATTCAAAATATATGGTGCCAGGAAGACTCCGTCGCTGTCACAGGATGGCCAGCTGACTCCGTCGTCGTTGCAGAATGGCGACGCCTGGAGGCAAAATGGAGGTACCTTTGTTATTTGATTTCTTTTGGGAAAAAAAAAAAAAAAAAAAACCGACTGGAAGTCCCGCGGACAGGAAGGCCCGCGGACTAAAAGTCCCACGGGCAACTGCCTGTCCACGGGCACTTAAAGTCCCGCGGGTCCGCGAGCAAGAGACCCCCGCGGAGTGTAAAGCCCCGCAGCATAATTACTCCGGCAGAGAAAGGAGGAAGACTGACAGCATAAGTTCCTCCGGCAGAAAAAAGAAGAGAGAGCCCCCGCAGGCATTATATTTAATAAAATCCTCGCCGTTAACCGCCAGTGAAAGAATAGTCCACAGGTAAGGAAACAAAGCCTGCGGGTAGGAGAAGAATGGGCCGCGGGGAGGAGAACATAGACCGCGAGAAAGGAAAGATAGGCCATGGGTGCAATTAAAAGATTCAGCTCCGCCAGTCAAAGTTTCTCCTCCGCGCTGCAAGGGAAAAGACTTCCGCGGGGAAACAAAGACATAAAGAAGAGTTCTTGTTCTGCCAGAAGGAGAAGAATTTCTGTGTGCAGAGGGATTTGTGGTGGATTGTAGAGGAAGCAGTATTAAATTAAAAATATATATAAAAAAATATTTTAAAAAAAAAAAAAACGACAACAGAATCAAGTTGTTCAGAATGAGTGATAGATGATGCCAAAGGGAAGGGGATGCATCCGTGGTTGCCAGAAAGAGTGCAGAATCGGCAGATAATGACAGAAATGGTGTGTTCCGTGCATTTTTGTGGGTTTCGAAGTGCTAATTTGGTCTTGGCATTGTCCCCTGGACCCCCAGTCATGGCGGATATCAATCGTGGGAGTCTAACCAGTTGAGAAGAGTTGAAGTTGCTGCAGGCATGGACTTTCTGTGTACCAGAGGCAATGGGAGCAGGTGTTGGCTATGAGGCTGTCTTGGTGGATGCGTAGAGAGCTCGGGAGGAGCTAATCATCCAGTTGGAGAGTGCAGCGACACTTGGCTCAGGGTACCGAGGAATTGAAAACAGAGAAAGCAGCACAGGTGGCTATCAAGGTCAGCTTGAGGAGACAGTGTTGTGTTAGCAGAGGCTATAGGCACGGGACGAAGGTGACAGTGATGTGTCGGAAGCAGATTTCTCTTGTTGTAGTCACTCTATAAATGTATTTTTTGTTAATTTGTCTCAGATATTGTCAGTCGTCAGGAGATGACTTTTCTTTTTGGGGGGGATGGTGTTAGCTGACTGGATGGTTTCGGCGGTATTTTGTATTCTGTAGCCGACGGACCGGCGATGCTTCTGTATTCTGTAGCTGACGGTCCGGCGGTGTTTCTGTATTCTGTAACCGATGGTCCAGCGGAGTTTCTTTATTCTGTAGCCGACGGTCCGGCGGTGTTTCTGTATTCTGTAACCGACGGTCCGGCGGTGTTTCTGTATTCTGTAGCCGACGGTCCGGCGGTGTTTCTGTATTCTGTAGCCGACAGTCTGGCAGTGTTTCGGTATTCTGTAGCCGATGGTCCGGCGATAAATAATTTGTAGCGGATAGAATAATTGTGGCCAACGGACTTCTTCGGGAAGGTTCGGCAGTAGTATTTATATCCCGTCTGGGATCATTGTAAAGCATCAATAATCTACTATTGCGAATATTATTCTGCTATTCATGTTCATTGTCTGTATGCGTTCATTTCCTTTACCTGTACGGTAAACATCCTTCACCAACCAGGCCTTCAAATGTGTTGCTAACATAGGAGATACTATTCTCTATAGTTACTTTCTGGACAACATTATCCTTAATGGCATCCACCAATTCTCCCCATATTCAATTTCATCAGCTTTTTCATGCCCAACAAGCTAATCTCCCAAAAAACTTATACATGGACCTCAGCTTTGAGAAGGCAAATTAAACTTTTGTATAAACCGGAGCAATTGTTGAGAAATAACAATCCAATCATGATATTATCAAAATCCATCTGTGTTGTCTTTTCCTTTGCGTGTAGGCTATGGAAATTTACTTGAATTTTGATGGGCCTCAAACTACCAAACAGCACTTGTGATACACTTAAGGCAAGTTGGTGAATCTATATCAATAAATTCACTTTTCCTACATAGTCTATTTCTAGAGTTGGCTCAATCAAAACCTTGAAGATATCCAAGAAGTCATTTGCTCATTCCTCATTTGGCATTTCCCATATACAATTATTTGTGTTTGTAAAAGGTAAAGAGGCAATGTCTTATCTTCAACCTAAGATTTTCACATCCTGACCACGTTTGATGGTAAACATAGAAATGAAATGAGATCTCACCATTAAGCTAAACTTAAGCTTGTAATTCAAAGCAATGCACTAGGTAAGGAACTCCATGAATTATCAACATTAGAAATTGAACAATAAAAAACAAAATAGAACTAATCGAATTGCTAACAAAATTGGATCTTGTTGCAACTAAAAAGCATTTACAATAAGCGATATCCCTTTAGGAGAGATATATGCCATGTATGTCTTATTTGAATCCACGCATTTTATAAAAATTTCAATTTAAAAACTGGTAAGTCACTGAAACAGTAAAAAGATTAAATTTTCTCAGGCAAAACCAATGTGTCCACTCAGTAAGTGATGACATCTTTTGTTGAAATAAGTTGTCATGTAAAGATAACTTTATTAGAAAATCTAAATAGTTGTTGGGATTGTTTTATTGGTATCACCCACTTATCCAAGATAACAAAAACTCTTACAACATTGCTCCAATTTTGAAATACTGAATTGCACTGTCAATCTTACATTACAGACTAGTTTCAATCCCTTGAAAGGATAATCTGCAACCCTTTAGAGCATCCAAACGAACTCCCATGAACAAATTCCACTCTGAAAAGCCCAAGAAATGTAAAATAGATAAAACACAGACAATATCAAAAAAAAAAAAATTCATGAACTTTCAGTTATGGGTCCAAATTTTTTCACTTTGATCACAAAAAATGATCCTTCAATCAACTAGATTTCATAAGAGCTGCAAACTGCACGCGTTTCACTCCCTCTAATATTTTTACTATCTGGCAGACCTAAGTAAAACATATTGACTTGCTCTTTTCTCATTATTGTATAGGACATGCTATTATTGCAATTACATTGTTCTTGATCATTATCTTCACTTTTCACCAGTAAACGTCAAATACAAATATTACTGTCACATGTCATATAATTGTTTCTTATTCTAGGATTTATATCAGATTGTTGATTTCCTTATGTATAAGAGTTCCATATAGACATTAAGCAAATAGCAGCTTCAAAAAACAAATATAGATGCTGTAAATAAATAAAAAATGCCTCTGATGTAAACTTTTAAGACGAAAATGAAATAACTTCAAAAGAACCAAGCCAAGAACTATTAGAATATAAGAACAGGCATTTAATGTAAACTTTTAAAATGCAAAGAAAATAACATCAAAAGAATCAAGCAAGCAACTATTCTCAATGCTATATATTCAACCAGAAAGAATTGCTAGAAGCCACTTGCCTGTTTTCCTCCAAATGCCCCAAAGCATCAAGTTGATGATACATTTCAGTGGAGCTTCCTGGAACACCAATACTGAGAAGGAATTTTGCAATACCAACAAACTTATCTTCTGGGATCTGTACAATACAAAAACAGCTTTATCCAATGCCATTATACTTTCTAAGCTGGCCAAACTCAAAAAAATGGGTGTTGTAATTTAAGTTAATTCTCACATTTATCTTATCCTCGATAACTGCTGCAAATGTAGTCACACCACGCACTACAGAACAAGTTGCCAAAAGTGAACCTCCAGTTCCACTGGTAGCATCCACTGGTTTTTCTTCAAAGTACAAGGACCCATCCTCTGCATTATAATGAACAGCAATAAGCAAGTTAAAAGCAAAATACCTAATCCCATTAAGCATCCCCATAAAGGAAGTCATATCTAATTCTTAAAAAGCAAATGGCAACAGTGAGCTTTCTTATAGACTCTTTTGCTGAGCCCCACGTACAAAATCCCCTATTTAACCAAAAATGCAGTACTATTCAGTCAAATAGATATCCTAACAACAAAGAAAAAGGCAAAGTATATGATGTTTCATCAAATCCATCACATGTGCCCCACTGCCAATCCCAATCGAACTCAGATTCTCTAACATGCCAGATAAGATAAGATAAGATAATGATATTAATGACCAACAAAAGACCAACATAAGGTCTATGGGACTGAAGGATTACATAAAAGAGGCTGACAGCAGCAGCATCACACAAAGGTGTCCGAAAATAAATACAAACAACAACAGAGGAAAGCAAACAGAGAACCAAAGAGGAGGCCAAGAAAGAGACAAGGAGTCCTTTCTAGGTGAAAAGAAGTCATTCACTAAATGATATGTATGCCAATGAGTAAAGGCTCTGCCCTGTCTGTGGCCACTCATAGAGGCATGTCGCTAGTGCAAATAGCCAATCCGGGACCTAACGCATCTGGAATGCCTGGTAGATCTAGTGGAGCTAGAAAGCCTTTTCACCCCACGCAAATGAGATAATGGTGTGAAAAAGATAGTAATGAGCTGAGTGGACGAGTGTCGATGCAGAAGCAGTGACTAAATTGTGCTATCACAAAGCCTAGTGGTCTCTCGAAGATAAGTGCAAGACAGTGCTGATCATAGTAGCTGAAAAAATCATAAAGAGAGAAGCAATCCCGAAACAAACAGAAAAATCTCCCTCTAATCTCATAATAAATGGGGCAACGGAAAATGAAATGTGTCTCAATCTCCACCTCACCCGAAGTACAAAGCCTACAGATCCGCTCTCCACTGTCAATATGATGGTCAGTTTGGACCCGAAGACGATGACACCCAACTCTGAAAGATCCCAAAGAGATACACTGGGCATGAGACCACCTCCGGGAAAGGTAGCTAGAGCTAGGATGAACAATAATACCATCAAACATCTCCAAAAAGTGCTTCGCGTAAAAGGACATCCATGGGCATAACCCACCAGGAGGGTTAACCCAGGTAGTGGCAATGTACTGTCTGTAGATGTCGAGCCTGACATGCTCATTAAACTCATGCCGAGAGGGGAGGAGATGAATCGAGGCATCTAGCGAGAACTGAAAGGGGGGGAGGTGGTCAATATCAAACCCAATTGAACCGAGCAGAGAAGAGGCATGTGCATACCAACACCGTGTGTGAGAACTAGACTCAGCACTCGCAATAGACACAGACGAACAAAAGGCTAAATAGGAGTATCGATCACAATCACCAGCATGATCTGCAAAGCCACGAAGACGATGAAGGAGCCAAACTAAATCAAAAATGGCCGCAAGACTGAACGGATGAGCGCCAAACTCTGCAAGAATGATACTATGAGGAGTAAACCTGTGACATCTAATGATGCGCCTCAAAAATAAAGTCTGAACCCGCTCGATCGAAACCTAGTCAAAACCAAGAAGAGATAGGCCCCAAACCATAAACCCATACAGAACAGTAGGCCTCAGAAGAGAGTCCAAGAGAGATAACTTGGATGAGGTATCCTGGAAATGGTGCTTGCAACATTGTTTCTCAAGCAAAGCAAGAGAACCCATACCCTTATTAACTCTAGGCTGAATAGCTGGCCTCAAACTGAATCGTGGTCTTGAGAACTTAACCTCCAGATAAGCAGAGGATGTAGTGATCTCAATCTCCTGACCGTGAAAGAAGAAGTGGAGATGTGAAGTATTTAAACAACTGAAAATCATGACCCGAGTCTTACTCAAGTTAACCACAAGTTGTCGTTGATCACAAAAGGAAGCTAAGCCATCAAGAAGCCTCTATAAACTGTCTGGCGAGGAAGCAAGGAGAACCACATCATCAGCAAACAAAAGGATGGAGATCAGAACCTAGTGAAGAAAACAGCCATCTCTAGGTAGTGAGGACCTCCGCAGGAAGTCCTCGAGCTCATCAATATATAATCCAAACAACGTAGGAGAGAGAGGACAACCCTGCTTAACCCAATGGTGCTATGGATCAAACCCAAGAAACCCTCAGGAGCCCTGAATCTACCAACCACAGTCTCATAATAGCGGTACGTAACATCACAAAAATGCCAATCTCCCTAAGCCTCTCAAATAGAGCCACCCTGGGAACAAAACCAAAAGCTTTGCGAAAATCGACAAAGCAACAATAAACCTTCTCCAATCTGTGTCTAGCCTCCTCAATAATAGCTCGTAGAGTGAAGATGTGGTCCATAGTCTGATAGTCATCCCAAAAACCAACCTGCCCTCTAGACCTACAACCAATCTTGTCCAGCTGACCCGATAACATAGTATTAAGGGTTGTCACATACAGTTTGGCAAACTTGTGCCCAATCATGATGGTTTTGTAGTTCTCTGGATCAGAGACCAAACTGGGCTTACGAATAGGATAAATCAGATGTCTAGACCAAGAAGTTAGAAAACCAGTGTGAATCACTCTATTAAAAACAATAGAGAGATAAGGGCCCAGAATTAAGGCACCGAACCTAAAAAATTCAGCCTAAAAGCCTTCCTCATCAGCAGCTCTACTACACTTGATGGATCTAATGGCCTCAAAAATGTGGGAAGATGTGAGCAAGCGGTCGAAAGAAGGAGAAAAGGGATGGATAGAAGGCTGCCCAGGAATGTCATAAAAAGTCATGGTGTGTAAGGTAAGGGAGCGAAAGTCGAGGGCATAGGGAGGAGAATTGCGAGGAAAGAGAGTGCGCCAAAAAAGTTGGGGATTGTGGATCAGCGTGGAGCAGAGGGATATGCACTTGGAGGTGGCAAAAGAAAGCTTCTTACCTTGAAGAAAGCGAAAATAAGAAGAGCGAATGCGGGTAAAGTCGGTGGAGCAAGCCACAAAAGCAAAACTCATATAATGATGGAAAGATTTGCAGTTTGTATCGAACCACTGGTTCATAGGACAAGTATTACGGCATTTTCTGTGAAGGGACAAAGGAGAGCGATGAGGAATGGAAAGAATGGCAGACTTCTGAATAGTTGTTGCCAGGTGGTCAAACATGGAAGCGGCCTCGCACGAGTTAGAAAAGCACGAGGGGTTGAGGAGTCTCGAAAGATGAGCGGAAAAGAGCTCACAATCACCTTCGATAAACGGAATCGAATGGGTGAGCAGGTAGTGGCAAAGGAAAGATGAGAGGCCGAGGGAGTGGGCGAGAGACGAGGGGAGAGGCGAAGGTGAATACTGAGGAGAGCATGGTCCGCAAGAGGGAGGTGCAAAATGGTGACACTATGAATGCAAGAAATGAAAGAGGGACAGGCGAGGACATAATCAACGACACTAGCACCCCCACCATGAGGCCAACAAGTGAAGAACTCTGAACCAGGGAAGCAAGAAAGGCCGTTCAAGATTACCAAACCAAAAGACTCACAAAACCGCAACAAATGTCTACCATACATAGGTAATGGCCCAAGAGCATCCTCAAAGTGTCGCTTAAGTCCAAGGGAAGTCGGATCCATCTCAGTGGAGCAGATGGGGTCCGAGCTACGATCAAAAAGCGGAGTCTAGAGTTCCCTGGTTCTCGCATTAAAATTCCCGAGAATAATAATGTCACCAAGAGCAGCAAACTAAGAAATAGTCTTGTTAAGATCGACAAATGGGTCTCCGTCCTCGGTACCATGAATAGCATAGTGGGAGGAAGCTGGCGGGAAATAGCAAGCAGCCAAAAAATGATCTCTCTAACGGTGACACTTACGGTCAATGCGGACCCACATAAAGCTAGCAAACGTATCCGAGTGTAGAATAGAAGTGCCGATGAAAATATCCTCCTTAATCAAACAAGCCATGCAACCCGAGCCACGTACACCACCAAAGTTCAAATTTAAGTTGTCCAGTTTGACAAACAAGTATCTTGGTTGGGCACCAAAAATAATAATAAATTCTTCTTGTTATTTGCTAGTTTGTTCAGCAATGTGATGTAAATAAAATATTAACGTGAAATGTCTCGAATATGCAAACAAGAAATCGAATAACAATCATTCCAAAGGAAATAGAAATCTTATTAACAATGTTATAATATGCTCCAAGAGAAATCAAACTACATAAAAGATTTTTCATCATTGAGTTATCTACGCCAAAAGGGTCTGTGCATTATTAATATGTGTTTTTTGTGTGTATGTGTTACTCCTGTTTTTGTATAGTAAATTCTTTAGAAATGTAAATTAGACAGCTAGGCAGTACAAATTTAAACCATCCACTTTGACTAAGAGACCTCTTGGTTATGCATATCAAACTTCTTATGTTTCCTTATCATGCCATTCCCCATTGTCCACAAGTGGTGAATTCAACATTTTTAAAGGGAAAATGGCAAACTGTGTTTCTGTTTCAGGTGGCCATAGTCCTTTATATATAAACAAAAAACAAGTAAAATGTCCAATAGTGACTAATTCTCCATAGGCAAAGTGTAAGATATAGTCAAAATGGGTATCACTGTAGAATTTTGTAAATTAGGAATCAAATTATGCCTATATTACCCCGAGTTTCTGGACAGGAATCAAGACAAGAATGCCAAGAAAGGGCTCTAGTATGTATATACATGCATGTGTGTGCATTTGTAGCTTCAATGTAGAAGTTTGTTACAGCTATGTTACCCAAAGTTTCCAGGACAGCAACGGCAGGGGGCAGGCAAGAAGTTTTGCTGACAGCAAGAGACAGCTGCAATACCTATATACACGTGTGTGTGTGTGTGTGCGCGCGGCTGTGGGGCTGTGGATTCACTGTAGAATTTTGTGAACAAGGAATCACATTATGGCTATGTTACCCTAAGTTTCTAGGACAACAATAGCAAGGGGCAAGGGATAAGTTTTGGGGATGGCTTTTTTTAGCACTTTTGGGGGACAGCAAGGGATGGCCGTCTCTCTCTCTCACACACACACGTGTAGATCAAAACAAGGACCGCTATAGAATTTTGTAAATGAGGAATCACATTATGGCTATGCAGCCCCAAGTTTCAAGGAGGACGGCATGGATTAGAGAGAAGCTTTCGGGACAGCTGATGTGCATGTAACAACTACAACATTAAAAACAATGGGGATGTGTCCTAGCAGTTCCCTGCATTATAATCATTCCAAAGGCAACTGATATCTCCATAACAACGTTATAATATACTGCAAGGAAAATAAATTTTATATACTCCAGATTTTCACTATAGAGTACTCTTGACCAAAAGGGTTCCCTACGTAAAGAATGTAATTTATTTGTATGCACGCGTTATTTTTCATATTTTTGTTCAATGTATTTTGGGCTCTACTTGTTGCCCAAGAGACAAGATGGTTCAAATTTAAACTATTAGTTTTGTTAGATTATTTTTAATATCCTAGGTTCTTGCTAAATTTAGCTCGTTCTTCTAGAATCTTAGTTAATAGTCATTTAGAATTTCCCTTTAGTTTTTATTAAAATAGTCCACTTTTAGACTATGGTATTATTAGCATCAGTATACTCATTTATAACGTGCACTGTTAATAAAATTAATCATCCGGTTTTTAACAATTTCATGTTATTAAAGGAAATTTTCTAGGAAGTTATGTTTTCCCCAGAATTATTCTTTGATCTGGGTTTGTTTGATTTTCCCTCCCTTAATGGTCAATATATCAACTACCCTTTACAAGACAATACATGTGTTGTAGTTGCATGTTGCATCCTATGTTTTATGTTAACTTAAAAAAATTCTAAATATAACTTACAGCCGTTGAGATTTCATGTGAATTGGAAATGGTTGGTAATTTATTGGTAATGTACTTTCACTACGTTATTTTCTTTGCCAGTGCACAGCAATGGGGGAAAGGCATTGACAAAGAGGGATTAGGGCATGAACACCAACCCGTCGCCGAGTTTGTCAGGCATCTGTCTAAACCACTTTGGACAGAGAAAAGTAGAGTAGGGCACACTAAGTAATGCCAAGTTTCCACTCTAAGTCAACTAGGTTATCTAATTAAAAAGATATAATTACATTTATATAAATAGTACATGAAATAAAATTGTTACCTTTATATTGGAATTTGGATGTTCCGCATTATCCAATGCTGAATGTATTATTATTTAAGTACATACCATAGTATTTTGTATATTTGTATGTATTAAATATATATATACGTATATTTTAATAGAATGTGTATATATAAACAAAATAAAGCGTAAAAGTATACATGAATAGTATGAGTATTGATTATATAATAGTATGGGTAAAAGTTTTAATTCCCCTATCAAATTTAATTTAACTCATGAAAAGCCCATCAGCCTCTTATTATTACTTATGTTATTTCGACCTTCTATATTTCTTCCTATATTGTCATTCCATCGGCCAGGATAGTAATGTATAGATGCATGTCTCCGCCACCATGTTCTTCATGCATTGTAACTCCATCTTTTTGCTCATTCTTTCCTATGTTGGTCGATCATTCTTTATATTTACCAATCGGAGTTGATTATGGGTCTTTGGCTATTCATTCATTATTATTGTAGAATCTGCAACCGTATGATTCATTCATAATATATATTATCATACTCAGATAACAACGTAGAACTGTGATACCAGCTAAGAATTTCATTGGAGTTCATTGATCGGCAATTAAAGCAAATGATCTACAATCCGAAGCCCCTTTAATCGGGTCATTTTTCCTTGAATTTGTAATTATTTCCATGATAATGGACAATATATTATTATTATTCATAGCTTACACAAGACAGTCAAGTCGGACCTTGATCTGCATTATGAAAAGTACAAATTGGAATGGGACTACTATACCACTCATGCAGAGAGCACCATAGGATGATAAAGGCCTCTAATATAAAATGTTTTATTTCTGAAAACTTATTTATCTGTGTCAAGAAGAATCCATTGGTCCATGCCTTCTATACTTCCAAAATACAGTGACGTTAACTCCATAGGTCCCTAAGATTTATGGAAGTTTGTCCATAATGGAAAGTAAAGTACATCTGGCCACACAAAAATCATAGTCTTTTCTTTTTTTTCTGAATTATGGACACAATAAGAAATGCCTTTACATAAATGAATATTTTATAATGCAAGCCAGAGATCATCAAGGATAGTCAAGAATGGCTAAGATGAGTGGTGTAGTCCATATGATATGGACAGTTTGATAAACCTACAAAGATAGACATTTGTATCAGAACTATGAAGAAATTACGAATAATTAAAATTAGTAAATCTTGCCAGCCCATAGTGGGAACTGAGTATTACTTAGGTCTATCAATTTGAGCAATGGATCCTTTGGAAATCCCTGGTCAGGGTAGGTTTAGTGGAAAATAATGCTACTATGATCACTAGTGATCAAGATAACTCATAGTCGAATGGATAGATTGTTGGGAGGCACCCACAATCTAGTCAAGTGTGTAGTTGAAACTCTAACACACAGTTGCTTAGGTGGCAGGACGAGATGTTGTACATGTGCCTTATCTCATGCAAGGTAGGGCCATTCTTAGTAGAGAATGAGTGGGGATTATACTAAGACCGTGGTTGGGAGGTTAAACCTCTGTCAATGCTTTTCCTCCCCTCCAAATGCCTAGGCTTGCACAATGCAAACCAGTTTCTACTTCTCTTGATGTGGTGTGATCTAAACTTTGTTAGCAATCCTTTATTTCTTTCAGTTGTTCTTTATTTCAATTTAGCATTATATTTTATGCAATTACATTCTTGTTCATCTCAAATGGTAGTTAGGATTTGCAATTAGTTTTAGTAATTTACATATCAAGTGTAGTATAGTTAGTTAATCTACTCTGGTCATTCTTACTAGTTCACCAAAAAGGTAGTTTAATTCTTTCAAATGATACTTAAAATCTTTTTATGAGAATGCAATTACTATTTTTAGCAGTTAGTTATTTTCCATTGGTCCCTTTTCATGTGAATGGATGGCTAGTTTTACTTCTATTCAATAAAAGGTGTATCTCAAAGATTTTTAGCCCTTAGAAATTTCAGTTGTTACATATGGTATCAGAGCTTTTGGTTTGACACTGAACCTTGGGTTCACCATTGACTTAAAACTGAAACAGAAGTATTTAAATGAGAGGAAGATGAGAACCCGAATGACTCCTTGGAAGAAACCCCGTTACCCAGTTCATCTCTTTATACTTAAGAACATGCCTAAATATGATAACTCATTTTGTTCCATGCCTAGAGATGATGAAACATTAGCCCATGCCTTGATCAGAATCAAAAAGGAATGAGTAAAATGGACTCCTCTCAAGAAGGCAATCTTGAGAAAAAAATTATCCAGGTCTCGAATTTGAAGCAAACTAATCCACTTATGATGTATTACAGTATTATGCACCTTGTATTGGGTAGAATGAGCCCAGGGAAGGAAACAGACATAATACCCAAGGATAGGGCGTTTGATATCCTTGAAGAGCAATGTTTGATAATTTTGTCCTCACAATAGTAGGTAAATTTCATAATGAACATGGTTGCAATCACAACAAAATCCATTGTTTTTTAAAATGGAAATCAATAAAGAAAGCGTTGAGAGCAAATGATAGTTTATTTACCGCTTCTTTTTACTTCTTTAACAACCAACTTAAACAGAAAATCAATGGATGAAACCAACTTTGTTTCAGGAAAACTTGTACAAAAGCAATGGCAAACAATTAAAAACAACAATTGAGCACCAAATGAGATATCCAGAGAGGATAACTCACGAGGTTCTATGGACCGACTTGTTCAAGTATTACTTGATACCCAAACTCTAATGGAGCAAATGGAACAAAGAATGAATGATCTAGTAAATCAACTTGGGCAAGGACATGAAGTCGCCCAATCCTCACCCCCTCCCAAAACTGAACTAGAACCATTTGCTCATAATGAGCAAGGGAGCCAGTTCCAACTCAGTTGGAGATTCAAAAGAAATAATAGATAGCTAGTGAATTATATGCTGCCATAAAGAAAATTAAACCTCCAATGTTTTCAAGATCTGAGTCTGGGGATGTCGTTGAGTAACCGAGATGGAAAATTATTTTGAAATTAGGAGTTTTTCTGAAACCTCAAAAGCTAGTTGGGAAATCTATCAACTTATTGGAGAAGTTTCTACTAGGTGGGAAAACAGTAAAATGGAGTTGAATCACAACACCATCGATATTACTTGGGTCAAATTTATCACAATCTTAAAAAACAAGTGGTTAACCCAATCCTTCTACAATCAAAAACTGTTGGGTTTTCAAAACCTTAAACAAGAGGACTTGGTGGTGAACGGATACTAAAAGTTCACTCAACTTCTGGAGTATGTCCTTGCTTGCCAACAAGACGAAAACTTCACAGTCGGGAAGCTCATCATGGGGCTGAACAACTAAGTTGGAGGAGCCATAGATGTACTAGCACTTTGAACAATGGAGGAGGCTCATGAAAAGGCTATCAAGCAAGAGTAAAAATTGAAAAAAGATGATTCCATCTAAGAAAACAGAAGGAAGTCAAAATGGAGTTCCTCTAATTTTGACCAAGGAACTCACAAAAAGAATTTTAAGAATTTCAAGGTCAACAAACCCAAGTTCAAGGGGAACAATAGTAAGGATTTTAAGGACAAATTCAACTGTAATAATAACAGCAAGGGAAATGAAAAGAAAGGACCACCTCAGCAAATTTTTTTCCAGCAAGGGATCCATGCAGCAGTGGATAGTTGTCAAGTGGAGCATCATATGGGTCCTATAGAAACTCTGGGTAAGATATATGGGAATCCTATTTCTATATTAATTGATATCGAAGTCACTAAGTGTTTAATCTCTCCAAATTTGTTAAGGAGGATTCCAAAAAGAATTGGATATATGAAAAAACCTTGGACTGTTGAGTATGCAAACCAGTCAAACACTCAGGTAGATCAATGTTTACTTGAGGCTCAAGTAGACTTCACAACCTTTTCAACTAAGGTTAACCTATATTTAGCAATTCGTTAGTTATTTTCCATTGATTCCTTTTCATGTAAATGGGTAGCTAGTTTTACTTCTATTCAATAAATGAAAAAGTATCTCAAGGATTTTTACTTTTTAATCCTTAGAAATATCAGTTATTACATTACAATCCTTCAAAACATTCTGTTGGTGTTGAGACCCTCCCTAGATCTACAGAATGTCAATAACCAAGAGTAACCTAGTAAAAGAAGCAGAGATGGTTGTTCCTTCTTCAGAACGGTCTACAACAAGAGAGTGAAGCATGCCACTGACCCTCCCAGAATCTGCAAAACTGCTGACCTTAAATTATCACAAAACATCCAACCTAATGTTGGATAACTGAGTTGCCCTCACTATAGACAGGGACACACTGAGAACAACTCCCACTAAAATTTCTTGTGAAATTCGTGAATTACAAAAACCAAAAATGATTTTTGAGAAGAAATATTCAAACCACCAAACAAATAGCTAGCACAAAATTTGAGACACGGATTAACATACAAAACACCATTTTAAGGAGAATGGTAAAACCCAAAAAAAAATAGAGAGCCATTAATTTTTTAGGAAAGAATTATAAACCCTGTCTACATAATTTATTTAAAGAGAAATTTTTTTTTTAAAACCAATAATCTTTTTGGCGTAAAACTCAAAATCTGAAAATTGGATCTCAAGTTGTAGGTTTTCAATTTGAAACACTTGGCAGCTGCGTAGTTTTCACAGGAAGGGTCTCAGCAGAAGGCCACAATTGCTCTACATTTAGATGAGGAGCTTGCTTCCTATGCCTAATGATTAGCTCCATGTTATGGGAGGATTTTAATATGTTTCCTCAAAAAATTACTTAGTGGGTTTTCCTAATTTTTTTCCTTTAAAAAATTCAATTGGGTTTTACAAAGTTTCCTCAAAAATAGAGTTATGTATCTTTGCTTCTGTTAGTGTTGATTGATTTTTTACCTCAAATATCGTGTTCGATTTTGGTCCATTTTTCTCCTTAAGAATCATATCTGGTATCTATAATACACGAAGTTCACATAGGATGTTATTTTAGGATTTTTACCACTTTTTTCCAAAAAAAACAGTGCTATGTACTATTCAAGTCATGGTATAGTTGGTTGGGCATCCTTCTCATCTGCAATAGTTTGGAGGGTTTGGCAGTTGTTCTCAGTGTTTGTCTCTGTCTACAAGAAAGGGCAGCTCAATTATCCAACATCAATTGGAATGCTTTTTGTGGTGATTTTTGGTCAGCAGTTTTGCAAATTATGGGAGGGTTAGCGAAATAGTCTATGCCAGGCTCTACTCTCTTATTGCAAACCATTCTAAAGAAGGGGACCACATCTTCTCTGTTTTTTTCTAGGCTTATCTTGGTTATTTACATTCTATAGATCCAAGGAGAGTCTCACTAGTTGCAAGATGTTCTGAAGAATTTATGACCATATGACATGTTCAATCTTCTGCAGGGTAATCGATAGAATAACCATTAAGGGAGGGTATTAGATTAATTTTAGTATCCTAGGTTCTTGCTAAATTTAGCTCGTTCTTCTAGAATCCTACTTAATGGTCATTTAGGCTTTCTTCTAAGCTTTTCTTAGTCTAGTCTATTTTTAAACTGCCCTATTGATAGCGTCTATATACTCTATTTAAGAGTGCATTGTCAGTACACTTGTTGATGGGCCTTTCTCAAGCTGATCCAATCAGACAAAGAAAGGAAGATGTTGTTTGTGAAGCCCCTTCTGATGGGTGGGTGAAAGTAAATTTTGATGGTGTCCAAGGAAAACCCAAGCCGCTGGATGTGTTGCAAGGGATAGTTCAAGGCATATTATTGAAACTGAATCCAAAAAATTGGAAAAAGGAACCAGTTAATGAAGCAGAAGCCCAAATCGTGTTATTAGTTGTTGAGTTCACAAACCATTTGAATGTGGAGTGATGTAACTTGGAGGGTGATTCTCGGATAATTGTGAATGCAATCTCTACAGAAAAGTCCCGTGTTTGGAAAATTGACAAGATTATAACCATAATCAGGAAAAAACTACACAAATTTGCCATCGTCAAAATCTCTCGTGTATACCATTAAAGAAACATGGTGACTGACACTCTTTCAAAGTTAGCATCACGAGTGCCAACCAACAAATTGGTGGGATGCTGACATGGTCTAGAAACACACAGATGTGACTTGGCTGCAATGGAATGATTGCATGTAGTAATATCAAGCAAATGAATTTGAAGGAGAGGTATGTGTGGATGGGATGCAAATTTAATTTTTGCAAAGATGGTGGGATTCTTGAGAATTCTAAGAGGACAAAGAGCAAATGCTCACATAACCCCGACCAATTGCATCCTCAAAAAGCTTCAGACAGCTTTATTTTTTGCATTGGAGATGGTAACAATTCACAGTGCAGGCAAGAATGGAGGCAAGTTTCAATTTTGATGCCATCAAGCAGCAGATGGTGTCTTGGGTTGAAGTAACTGATGAGAGACTTGAGAATGTGTTAACTATTGATGGCTAAGTCACAGGATTCGCCGAATTTCATCCTTTTGATTCGAATTTCAGCGAATTTCAACTCTTTCCGAATGTCATCCGAATTTTATGAATTTTAACATAATACTGTAATTTAATATAATATTATTTAATTTTAAACTGATATTGAGTTATTTAGTTAAACTATTTAACAATGTTCAACTATTTTAACAACTCTGTGGATATATTAGTAATATTTAAAAATATATAAATATATATAACTAAATTTTAATGTCGAATTTTTTTCCGAACTTTTACCCTTGCTGGATTTCATTCGAATTTTATGATCGACGAACTCGAATTCGAATTCGAACCTTGTGACTTAGATTGATGGTACATTCTTCCTTACAATGGTGTGTGGGCTGCTCCACATTGATTTTCCTCTGTCTGAATATAAATGGAGGATCAACACCAACATTTTCTCTCTCGTTTGTGCATGGGGACTTGAGTTCAGCAATGTAGTTGTGGCTCGCAGAGTAATGAGAAGATGTGTGTGAAGCATGGAATTAAAATCTTGAGACATTTCTACGCATTGCAGAGCCAGGAATTGGATTCTGCACTCAAAGGGGGATATAGCTTCATGTCCCAGGGTACCCAGTGCGCCTTCATCTGTTTTTGTGCTACCATGCTGCTGAGAATAGGGTTGCAGGGAAAATCAAAGCCAGGATCATGTGGAAAGTAATGTGCCAATACACGGAGAATCGAGAGCACTTTATCGTTTCTGGATTGGACAGAGAAAGTTTTGACAAATCTGTCCCACACACCATGTCACAGACTATGGGAGGGCAACACAGAAGAATGCGCCAGAGGGGATGAGGGCAAATGTGGGAAGAGGTCATGGCCAAGGCACGCTGCCCAAAGAGAATCACCAATGCAGAGGATGTGCAGCTGCAAGCAGGGACCAAGAGAGGAGGGAGGCTACAGAAGTCTCAAATCCCTCAAACCCTCATGTGTAGTGTCCAGTTTTCATTTGGTTTGCCAGTCGAATGCAATATTTTGTTCGAATGAATGTAGGCAAACCCTGTCAACTTTGCAACAGGGGGCTGAGTCACAGTTTTTTTAGTGTTTTGAGCTGACGTAGGTGTTGATAGCCAGAATGTATCGTAAGAATGTGGGTAGCCGTAGATGTGCTTTTGGGTCGTCAAGGGCTGCAAACTTGCATGCTCTGATGTCAGTTGCAGACTTTCATATTTTGATACTTGATGCAAACCATAAATTATTATTAATAAAGTAAGCTATTTACTTACCCCAAAAAAAGAGTGCATTGTTAATACAATTAATCATCCGGTTTTCAACAATTTCAAGTTTCAAAAATCTTAATTGTGCACCAAACCAACCAACAAATTATTTATCTTTATTGCCCATCAGAAATCAGAGGATGCAGCCTCTTGAAAAATCATAGGACAACAAGTCCCATTGCTGAAGAGTTTTAAAGAATATCATGAAAAAGTAATGTTGAAAGGTGGCTGCAATCATTGGATATCAACTAAAGAAAGTTCCATGTTGTCATTGATATCAAAGGTAAGGTTGTATAAATTCCACAGGACCATTCTAAATAATAAAAAATTAGAATGAGCTGCCCAGTTGTCTGCTTGAGATGTGTAAGCCGGTTGTGTGTCTATGTCAGTTGTTTGTGAACTGCTTCCTGGCCAAGTCAGATTCATTTTCCATGTCAAGGGTTAGAATTCATTAATCGCCTTGGTGGGAAAATATGATTGTAGAATGTTGGGAATTTATTTGAACCATATTATTGGCCATAATGCGAAGACATTTGACAGAGGAAAGAAGAAGTAATTGTGGTGTTAATTATCTAGAGGAAGCCAGAGTAGTTTGGTAATGGCACCACAGTGTTGGAAACAAATATTTCAAGCAAATTCATGGACTACTTCAGACATTTTTGCTTTGCGGTTTTGTTTCAAACATATTCATTAACTCAATCAGTCTATTCTCGGTTTGTCAGCTCACGCATTTGGGAGTTGCTAAATTAAGAAATCATGCATATTATTATGGTGTGCTTAGTTATGGTTGGCAGGAAGAGATTTTGAAATGTATCAAGTGATCTCTGATTTGTATGTTGGCTATTTATCAATAACTGGGCATTTTTTTATAAGGGGAAATCGTGCATATCAAAGTGGGCTGTGCGTTGAAACTTTAAGAGGCTACATGTTGAAGATTAAAAAGGCTCTGCAGTATTTCCTTGGAGCACATTTTAACAGCAATGGCAATGTATTATTGACAGAGGACCCATTTTAGAATGTATTGGATGGATGTATGAAAATCTGGAGCTCAGCAGCAGTTTGATGCTGCATTAATCATTCCTTTGAGTGCTAGGCACATCTTTGGAGTTTTGGTCATGACTCTCATTACTGTGTGAAGGAAAGAAGGGAGTAGTAATTTTTGGCTGTGATGAGAAGCTCTCTTTTGGCAGGTCAATAACTTCGGTGTTAAGAGTTTATTTTTGGTAGTCATTCAGTTTTAAGAACAGTATTTTATTTGAATTGTAGAGTGAAGTATGACAGAGACAGAGGCATGAGGATGCTGAGACGAGAGTGTATGTGCTGGGCATTATCCATTTCTGAAGACTGATATTATAATTTATTCTTGGATCGATATTTTATTGTGTGTAAATAGTCATTGCTGGGCGGTGCAAATGTATCATTGAAGAAAAAATTGGAGTGTGGTGAAGATGTAAAGGTTAAGGTTGATATTAGAGACAAAGGACTGGTGTGTAGTGAAATATTCTATGTGCGATTTTCAGAGTTGCAGGATTTTGAAATGCTGTGTATTCTGGGAAGTGTTAATAATTTTCAGTATTTGTGATTTGGTGCTCAAACTGAGGTTAGTGCCTTAGCCAACTAAAGTTGGTGCCTTAGCTGACTGGAGTTGGTGCTTCAGGTGTTTGAAATTGGTGCTCTCTGTGCGTTGGCATTCACTAATGTAATCTGGGTTGGTGCCCATTGGGTTAATGAGAAGCTATTGTATGCAGCAGTTTTTTACCTGTAAAGATTTTCCATGAGAAAAATGGTTTCAGGGAGTTAAAAGTACTGAAATACCAACTCACCCCACCCCACCATGCAGTATTTCCAGTGTGCTCTTCAAAAAGAACCAAAAACCTAATCCTAGTCAGGTATTTATTCTCAGCCTAGTGACATCAAGAAAATCAATGTGAAATATCTCGATTTGTCAAAATACGAAAGTAGTATAAATAAGATCTGTGTAGAATTTTGAAACCAAGAAATCACATTGTAATCATTCCAAAGAAATAAATCTATGTTGAAATATGCTCAAAAGGAAACAAACCCAGTTCCACATTTTCCTTAATAATTTGCACTGTTTGTGTTTGCAATATTTCTTGTAACTTTGATCACTGTATTCACTAATATTTAGTTATTAATTGATGATCCTTTTTTTTTTTTAGTGTATCGTAGATAGAAAATAATGTTTGTCTTTCTGCTTCAGTTTATGATTGTTTCTTATGGAAACATTTTTCATTAACCAATTAAGCTAAGTTGCCATATTCGCTGCTTCCCAGGCAAAATTGCTAGTCGATTCAATGCCAAGTTGTATGTGACTCAAAATCACTGTAAATTCCCCCACAGTCTGATGCATTCGCTCAAAATCTGACCGCGGGACCCTGGACAAATTTGCCATGAGTGCAAACAAATTTTGTTGTTCATTTTCGCACCCAGAACGACTTTGACCAAGGTCGAGCGAATTCAAGACAAATTTTGACTTCAGCAGGATTTTTTTGAGTTTTTTAATTTATTTTGTTTGCCACGTCAGTTGACTTGACCCAAAAGCGATGACCGACATTGATTCGGCTAAGTTAAAAATTTAAAATTGTAAAACTATACACAGTCGCAGATACAAGGAACGACTGAGACATTTGTGACCTGACATTCCTCTTTTGCGACGGGAACATTGAAGGGCATTTAGGCTATACACAGTCGCAGGCGCAGATACAAGGAACAAAAACATAGACTTGGAGCATATACACAGCCACAGATATACTGTATGTGATATACCTGTATGTAAATACAGTTAATAGCACATATTTCTTAATTTTTTTTGCAGATTTTATTGTTGTTACATAACAAAAGTTAATAATTAATACCTTATATTTTAGTGCATAGCGAAGAATAACCATTTTTTATTATTTAAAGCACCATCACTAAATTAAAACAGGCATTTCTCTAAATTAAAATGATGCTCTGAATGCAAATGGAAACCATTTCTAGTCCTGTATAAGGTTAAAATTATAGTAACATTGCAAGTATTACAATGTCAAGTATTCATTTCAAATTTTTACATAGTGAAACTCTTCTTTTCTGCTAAATAACTATTTCATCAAACTCATAATGGTTGTGTGTTCTTTGTAGATTTAAATGATGGTTGCAAGTGGTTTTGGTAGATTTAAATAATGATTGCAAGTGGTTTTGGCAGTGAAAACCCCCACTTCAAAATCGACAAATGCTCCCCGTTATGGAAGTACGTGGAAATAGTTCGACCAATGCCAGGTGGAGGAGGTTGTGTATGGATTTGCAGCCATTGCAAAGAAGAATCAAGTAGTTGCTATAGTAGAGTGAAAGCACATCTATGCTTTATTCCTTAGAAAGGCATTAAATTTTGTACAGGGAAACCGAGAGTAAACGGAAGGCTACCTAAAACCCTCCTTCCAAACCACATTGTGAACAAATATATTCAAGAACAAAAGCAAGCAGATGAAGTTGTTGGGAGGGCAAGTGCTTCTCGTCCGTTGCAAAGTGGTAGGCTTCAAAGAAAGAGAAAATGTCATCTATGTCTTCAGCTTCCGTTACCAATGAACCATCAGCTGAGGGTCATCCATTCTTACGTTCTCCTCAACAATAGCTTGTAAGTAAGAAAGTAACGGGACCATTGGAAGCATCATTTCAAAATGAAGCTAAAGACATTGTCAATCAACCCATAGCGAGATGTGTCTATGCAAATGGATTATCATTTAATGTTGTTCACTCACCATATTGGCAATACATGGTGAGAACAATTCATGAGGCTCCAAAGGGGTTCAAGAGCCCTAGTTATGAGAAGATACGCACCACTTTACTTGATGAGGTGACCCATGTAGGGCTGCCATGCTGCCCATCAAGGATTCATGGAACGAAACAGGTGTGACAATAGTATCGGATGGATGGAAAGATGCAAGGAACCGCCCTCTGGTGAATGTTATTGTAGTGTCTACAAGAGATGCAATGTTTTTGAGAGTTGTGGATTATGAAGATCAAGTAAAGGACAGTCCTTTCATTGCAAACATTCTCATCCAAGCCATTGAGCAAGTTGGCCCTTGTAATGTTGTTCAAGTAGTAACCGACAATGCAAAGAATTGTAGGGCTGTCAGCTTATTGGTTGAGAAGCAGTACGACCACATTTTTTGAACACCTTGTGCTGTGCACTCACTCAACCTAATGTTGCAAAAAATTGCCACTAAGGTTGAGTGGATTAAAAAATTGTATGAGGAGGCACAAGATATCCAAATGTTTGTCACAAACCACCATATGACACAAGCCATATTTAGACAATACTCGAAATTGGAGCTCTTGAAGGTAAGTTCAATTGTTTAAAATTTAAAGTTTAAACATGTTTAAAAATCTAGTTACATTAGTTTAGTAAACTTGTCATGATAGATTACTTGATTTTAAATTTATAATCTACTATTGTTTTGATCTTAAAATAGGTTGTTGAGACTCGCTTTGCCTTCAACACTATTGTTTTGAGACGCCTTATCAAAGCGAAAGAGGCATTGTCTAGAATGGTAACTAGTACTAATTGGAGCATATGGAGGCAATCTAATAGTGAAAGGGCAGTTGTCATTAATGAAGGGATATTACGAGACTCTTGGTGGAATCGTGTTGAGTACCTTCTGAAGTTCACTAAGCCTATATTGAGCATGACCCGATATACTGACATGGATAGGTCTTACTTGGGTGAGGTATATGATGGCATTGACTCCATGATCGAAGATATTAGAGCCATCATAAATGAGAAAAAGCAAGACCCTGACGAAAAGTTCTTCAAGGAGCTAAAAGTAATCATGGAAGAGAGATGGAATAAAATGACTACCCCTTTGCATCTACTTGCCTTTGCATTGACCTCCAGGTTCTATAGCCAAGTTGTCCTCAAGGGGAACACCACTAGAGTTGCTCCTTACAGAGATCCTAAAGTTTCTGAAGGGTACAAGGCAGCCCTCCGAAGACTTTCCCGAGTACTTACGATCAACAGCGAGGGCTGAATTTATGAGTTTTGCGAGCATCGATGATTGTGGTCTTGATGCTCTTGAAGACAAGAACAATGTTGATTCTCATAAAAGGTGGTACTTCCATGGACAAAATTACCAGCTCTTGCAGGCCATTGCCATCAAAATTTTACACAGGTAAATTCTTTAATCTTAAGATTCTAATATGTAATTTCTTGTTCATAAATATTCAAAACTCTTCACTCTATAATTTCAAATTTGTAAATCTTGATAGGTTGCTAGTTCATCATCATCTGAGAGGAATTGGAGCACATACTCCTTTATCCACTCAATAAAACGCAACCAACTAAACTCCAAGAAGGCATATAACTTGATCTTTGTGCATTCCAACTTGAGGCTCACAACTCAAAAAGAGAATACCTACAAAAAAGGGGAGGCAAAACAATGGGATGTTGAACCACAGTCTACAAAGTTGGAAGCCCACTTTGATGCACTAGCAATTGATGATGAACATAATGATGTGATACATAGTGATGTTGAAGCTAATCCTGAGGCTACAGCTAAAACAACTGATGCTAGTGGCACTAATTGTGCTTCTAATCTACAACTTCCTAATGATGAGGAATTCTTTGATGATTTTTTATCACATGACTGATAGTGATTACTAATTACAGTGATTAGTGATTAGTAATGTTGGCATTACTGTTTTTGAATTGAAACATTGATATAGTGGTGTATTTTGACATTTTGTCATGCTATTTGAACTAAATTGTGAATATATATGGTGGCGTATGTTGCTAAATTGCTATAATATTAGCATAGTGGTGTATAAATTTATTTGCTGCAGCATATGTTTAACGAACTGAACCCAGCCCAAAAACAATTCGAGCGAATGTCAAGCCCAAATGTCAAACCCACATATGAACCAGAATCCAAACCAGCAACTTAGCAATAAGCAATCACCATTACAAATTAAATGTGCTTGCAAATGAGTCAATGCAATATCCAGTAGGCTTCCTTCAATCAGAGAGATAAGAGCATTGGCGGTAATTCAATGCAATATCCTGTAGGCTTCCTTCAATCAGAGAGATAAGAGCATTGGCAGTAATAAACCTCCAACAACTTTCATTCAAGAGTCAAGTTGAAAGATTCAAGTTGACAATCTGTTATAATAAAAAAGTTACTAGATTGTTTGTTCCTGTGATTGCTCAAGTTGTCAATTTAGTCTTTTGATTCAAACAAGATACCATGGTTCCTCATTCGTAGACACACAGGCATAACTTAAGGTATTTTTAGAGTGACCCAAGAACATGTTTCCTGCATATTTTGGGGACACCCTGGTGTTGAAGATATGATGTAGCTGCAAGAGAGATCATTTCCTCTATATTCAAGTACATGAAATTTTATATTGACAATCAAATGTTGGTGTACGTCAAGTTTGCTTCTAGCGTTATTTACTCTTCAACTGTCGAACTCCATGTTGGCTTTCACACTAAAGAATGTCCTTCTCAGGGCAGATTTGTATTAGTCAGCATCTTAAGTTTCTTGGCCTTTCATCAAGTAATATTGTTCTTTATCAAACCCTTTATCTTCACTTTCATCAGGTGCTCTTGTAATCTGTCAAGTGACAATGGTTCCTCTTCCACGTAACTGTCAAGATGGTCTCTTCATTTCAAGGAAGCCGCTTATTTAATCGTCCTCAATATGTTTGTTTTGTATTGTGATTTAATAAGGACTCGAGGTGTGAAGTGTTTGTTTTGTATTGTGATTTAATAAGGACTCGAGGTGTGAAGTTTAGACACAACACGAATGGGCATTAGTCGGGTCATTTCACATAGTATATACTATGGTTTCATTTTTTTGGCACATATTGTAAGTAATCTTGTTGACTGAAGTCTTCATCAGATTTTTGTTTCGGTATACTCATCTAAGAAGTTGTCTCATTACTGGTGATACAAGATTGTAATATTCATAAGCATTTTGAATATATAAAGGCATCATTTTGTGTGGCTGGGTTGTTTCCTCAAGAAGGAGGTTTTTCCCAGGATAAAATTTTCTGCTGTTATCTGTTTAATTTTGGTTCAAATTTAACATGGTATCAGAGCCTCGTTGCTAAAGATCTGTCTTGAACCAGAATTCTTGTTTCCCTATCTTCAATTTTTTTTAAATATTCAAGATGGTGAACGGTCTTAAAGTTGAGGATAGATTGGAAGGTTCCTCTAAATATTCTTCATGGAAACCCAGAATTCTCTTAGTCTTTGACGAAAAAGATTTACTGGAGTATGTTACCACTAATGTCTCTGAACCTTCTGATGAGACCGCTAAGTCTCAGTGGAGAAAAAATAAAATTTCAGCCAGAAAGATCATGAAAGATTCTGTGAAAGATAAATTGATTTCATCCGTCGATTTCATCCGTCTCAAACTTAGATTCAGCCAAGGAGATGTTTGATAACTTGAAGAAAATATATGAAATCAATAACACCAATGGGGTTCTTGCCCTGAGAAGTCAGCTACTACATGTTAAGATGTGTAAAGGAGAATCTGTGATTTCTTACTTCATGAAAAATTTTAATCTAAAGGATCAACTTGCTGTCATAGGTGTATCTTTTGATAACAAAGATCTGGTAATGATTGCTATTAATGATCTTCCTCGTTCATGGGAATCATTCATTCAAAGTATCA
This sequence comes from Cupressus sempervirens, assembly GCA_028749045.1. NCBI lineage: Eukaryota > Viridiplantae > Streptophyta > Pinopsida > Cupressales > Cupressaceae > Cupressus > Cupressus sempervirens. The sequence continues at coordinate 889,684,492 of CM053785.1, read as the reverse complement.
GTGGTAGAGGTGATCTTCCTAAGTTTGATAATTTAAGAGGAGATTGCATCCAAGAAGAATGCAGGCAGGAAGCTACAGGTTTTAATCGGAAGTCCTTCTCTTAAGATGATCATGTACTTTCTGCTTATTCATCCAAAAGAAAAAGGAAGGAGACTTCAAAAGATTCAGAGAAAAAGAAATTGATTTTTCTTCTGTCATCAAGAAAAAGAAAAGAAATTTTTCTCACATTCAAATTTTCAATGCTTCAGATGTGATAAATTTGGTCATTATGCTAGAGATTATCAAAACCATCTCATGGGGCTGCTATTGCTGATGTGAAGAACTCTTCTCCAGAAAAGGAAGCTTGCAAAGATTCTGAAAGTTTTCTTTTTGTCTCTGCTCTCTCCAGCAATTTTCCCTCTAACAGTAATAATTGGCTGATTGACAGTGGTGCCTCTCGTCATATTACTTGTTTCAAAGAAAATCTTTCAGATTTAAAGTTAAAAGATTCTCATATAAATGTCATTATTGCTGATGATGCTAGTTACTCTGTTAAAGGTACAGGTTCTATTTCTTTTCTATTAGATTTTGAACTTCCTCTTCTCTAAGTGATGTTCTTTATGTTCCGGGTATTAAGAGAAATCTGATTTCCATTTCTGAATTAGAAGATAAGGGTTTCAATATATATATTGCTGATGGGAAAGTGTTGGCTTGGAAAAAGAATTATGATTTTAAATCAGCCTTTAAGATTGGTGTTCCTCATGATAGCCTTTATCATTTCTCTACCCACCCCTCTCGAGCTCTTTCTCTAAATTTATCTTATTCCTGGGAATTATGGCACAAGAGATTTGGTCACTTGAACTTCAAAACTCTTTCATCTATGAAGATGTAGTTATTGGTCTTCCTCATCTTAAGAAGAACCGTGAAGAAGTTTGCAAAGGTTGTGCTTTAGGTAAGAACATCAAAAGTCCTTTTCTTGGTGGTGAATCTAGATCTAAACGAATCTTAGAAATAATCCATTCAGATTTAGGTGGTCCTATGTTTGTTGCTTCTCTTTGTGGATTTTATTATTACATTTCATTCATTGATGATTTTTCTCATAAGTGTTAGATCTATTTTCTTAAATCTAAAGAATCAGATGAAGTGTTTGTCTTGATTCAAAGATTTCAAAGCCTTGATTGAAAACATATCCAATAGAAGTATTAAGACCTTAAGATCAAACAATGGTGGAGAGCATGTATCAGGGATTTTTCAGAATTTTTGTTCAGACGTTGGGATTAAGAGGGAGTTTTGTGTTCCCTATAATCCTCAACAGAATGGTGTGGCTGAAAGAAAGAACAGGACTATTATTGAAGCAGCCAAAGCTATGATTCATGATCAAGACCTTCGAATTTTCTTATGGGCTAAAGCCTGTAGAACAGCAGTGCATATTCAGAATCAGTGCCCTCATCATATTCTTGGTAATTTAGAAGCCTTCTCAAGTACTAAACCAGATATAAGTTATTTCATAATTTTAGGTTGTCCAAGTTTTATTCATATTCCTAAGGAGAAAAGATCTAAGTTTGAACCCAAGAAAGAGTGGCATCTTTGTTGGTTATAGTGATTCATCTGAAGCTTTTAGGATTTACATCCCAGGTCAAAAACAGATTGAGATTAGTAGAGATGTCACATTTGATGAATTGGAAACTTGCAAGCTTTCAAATATCTCAAGTCCTGATAATCTTGAAGAAGATGATGATGTTCCTCAAGATTCTTTTAATTCTGACCCTTTATCTCCTATAGAAGATGAGAGGGAGTCTCCTCTTGCAGATTAAAATTTTGATCCTCCTGATATTTCAGCAGGTCCTAGTAACTTTTTTCTAGCAAAAAAATCCTCTTTGGGCTAGAAATCTTGTGGAAGAGAGTAAGCCTTTTGCTGCACCTCGTGGCACATTTAGAGAAAGTAAGAGGCCTCATAAGTTTGCTGGATATGTTTCTCTAATGAATCATCTTATTGCTTCAGAACCTTCTAGTGTTGAAGAAGCTTCAAAATGTCAAGTATGGAGCGATGCAATGGTAGAAGAATATCAGTCTAGTCTCAAAAATGATGTGTGGGATATTGTTCCAAGACCCAAAGGTAAGTCTGTGGTTTCTTCAAAATGGTTGTTTAAAATTAAGCATTTTGTTGATGGTAGTTTAGAGAAATATAAGGCCAGATTTGTTGCTAGTGGTTTCTCTCAAAAGGAGGGCATAGATTATGAGGAGACTTTTGCTCCTGTAGCTCATTATACTTTTATCAGGTCCATCATTAGCATTGCAGCTGTGAAGGGCTGGAAACTTCATCAAATGGATGTTAAAATAGCATTTCTTAATGGTGTTATTTATGATGAAGTCTTTATTGAACAACCTGAAGGATTCATTATTTATGACAAAGATTCTCATGTATGCAAATTGAAAAAGGCACTTTATAAACTTAAGCAAGCTCCCCGAGCTTGGTATGAAAGGATCGATAATTATCTTCTCAGTTTGGGATTTGAAAAGAATGATGCTGATCCAAATTTATATTTCCAAAAGGAAGATAATAATTTTTTGATTCTTGTGCTTTATGTGGATGACTTATTTCTTACTGGTGATGATGCTCTAATTAAGCAATGTAAAAAGTACCTTACATCAGAATTTGAAATGAAAGATATTGGCTTCTTACATTATTTTCTTGGTCTTGAGATATGGTAATCTTCGAAAGGCATTCTTCTAAGCCAAGGTAAATATGCTCTAGACATTCTGAAGAGATTTGGTATGCAAGACTGTAAATCCACGGCCACTCCAATGGAGGCAAATCTCAAGAAATTCTATGAGGATGCTGCTGGTTCAGATCTGATTGATCCTACTTGTACAGAGCTTATTGGTTTTCTCATGTGTGAACCAAGGCAAATCCATTTAATTGCAGCCAAACAAGTTTTAAGATATGTTCGTGGCACTTCGGGTATTGGTTTTTTTTTAATTCAAAAGCTGAGTTAACTCTAACAGGTTTCTCTGATTTAGATTGGGCAGGATGTACTTCTGACAGAAAAAAGTACTGCAGGATATTGTTTCAGCCTGGGATCAGCCATGACATCTTCGTGTAGCAGAAAGCAATCTTGTGTGGCTCAAAGCACTGCTGAAGCAGAGTATGTAGCAGCATGAATGGCTGCAAAAGAAGCTGTGTGGCTTCGTAAATTAATCTCTGATCTTTTTGGTCATATAACTGAATCCACTATGATTATGTGTGATAATTAAAGTTGTGTAAAGCTTTCAGCTAATCCTGTTTTTCATGATAAATCCAAACAAATAGAAATCAAAGATCATTACCTTGGAGACATGGTTCAAAGAAAGGTTATTGAACTCAAGTATATTTCTACTGAAGAACAAGTTGTTGATATTTTCACTAAACCTCTTCCTAGAATAAAGTTCAATTACTTTCGAGAGAAGCTTGGTCAGATGGAGAATGATATTCTTACTAAGAAAGAGTCTCAGCCTCAGTAATTGGTTCATGGTGAGTTCTTCTCTAAAAGAGACGTCATATTTTTGTTCCTCCTCTGCAAGTAGGCATGATGGAAAATACTCAACACCCTCTGTGTGTAGGCATGGTATAAATAAAGTCTTTTCAGGGAGGAGATTGAGGTGAAATCCCTCATTCAAACACCCACTGCAAGTTGGCATGGTGTAATACATCCTCTGCAAGTAGGCATGACGAAAGCATATTGCATTGTCATTATCTTATAGTAGTAGCTGTAATGAAGTATGTTTTGACAAAGTAGTTGTGATACTGTTATAAAGAAGTAACAATAGTATTTCTTTTTTGTATGCAATTGTTATGTCTTTTATGTTGAAAAGACATAAATTGTTATAAAGTGATGACAAATATAAAGTTTATGTTATTGTATTAATCATTTGTCTGACTGCAGCCACTATCTCATAAAGGAGAAGCAAAGATCTCTATCTTGCTAAGAGGGAGTGTTGAAGATCTGATGTAGCTGCAAGAGAGATCATTTCCTCTATATTCAACTGCATGAAATTTTATGTTGATAATCAAATGTTGGTGTACGTCAAGTTTGCTTCTGCCGTTATTTACTCTTCAACCGTCGAACTCCATGTTGGCTTTCATGCTGAAGAAAATGTTGGTGTACGTCAAGTTTGGTTCTGCCATTATTTACTCTTCTACTGTCGAACTCCATGTTGGCTTTCACGCTGAAGAATGTCCTCCTCACGGCAGATTTATATTAGTCGGCATCTTAAGTTTCTTGGTCTTCCGTCAAGTAACATTGTTCTTTTATCGGACCCTTTATGTTCACTTTCATCGGGTCCTCTTGTAATCTGTCAAGTGACGATGGTTCCTCTTCCACGTAACTGTCAAGATGGTCTCTTCATTTCAAGGAAGCCACTTATTTAACCATCCTCAATATGTTTGTTTTAATAAGGAGTCGGATTGTGAAGTTTAGACACAACATGAGTGGGCTTTAGTTGGGTCATTTCACAAAGTTTATACTGTGGTTTCATTTTTGGCACATATTGTAAGTAATCTTGTTGACTGAATCTTCATCAGATTTATGTTTCAGTATTCTCATCTAAGATGTTGTCTTATTACTGGTGATACAAGATTGTAACATTCATAAGCATTTTGAATATATAAAGGCATCATTTTGTGTGGTTGGGTTGTTTCCTCAAGAAAGAGATTTTTCCTAGGATAAAATTTTCTGTTGTTATCTGTTTAATTCTGGTTCAAATTTAACACCCAGAAACTCAGAAACTTCCAGAAACGTGTTCTTTGGCTACCCATAAAATTAATGCTGACTTTTGATGTGTTTGATTTCCACTCTCGTGTGTGAATTCTCAACTTGAATTATTTTACACAAATGTTATATGTTAAGGTTCTGTAATGTATATAAGCATGCTTTATGCATGTTTTCGTATGGATATTTGAAATTCTCCCTATTCCCCACTCCCATCCCCTGCTCCTGAAAATAAAAAATTCGTACCAGAAACCCATTTCCCTGTGCCCCCCTGCCCCCTGCCCTAAACTTGGGGTAAAATAGGGTATATACATTCACCTATTGAGTACAAAACACCAGTCAGTGACTCTTTAATTAGATACAACTCAGACTGGACAGGTGACGGGATGACAAGAAGTGCAGTTTTTTATATATGACATTTTCCTAAAAATACTTCTACTTTTTCACTATATTGAATATTAGGGTACACTGGCCCATCACACATCTCTTGTGTACGTACATTATGTTGTTTTTCCACAATGTTCCTATATTTTAGATGATTGATTCATAACGATTGGTAACAGAGCAGTAATTTTGGTAAGGCGCAATGAGGAATTCTTGAGGATTCCATCTGGAATTTCAGAAAACTTGTTCATATTTACAGGAGATCATTTATATAGCATCAAGTGTTCAATCAAAGTGATTCTAGCATCATTAGAGTGTTCTTTGGAAGTTTCCTAGCCAATGGCTGCAATCAGAAAGCTTAGAAAAATCTAACCAACTTACAAAAGGGTGGTTGTCTTATCATGTCATATAAAAGAGATTCAAAGGGCATTATAAACATACTTCATAAACTTCTTGTGGGTAACCCTATTCACGTTGGATGCATCAGCTTATTGTAATTTTGCATCTGTACTTAAAGTGGCACAATCAACATGGTCAAATTTGTAAAAAATTGTCTTAAACCCCCCCGCATTAGAAAAAAGAGGGAAGATAATACTTTAGTTATACAGTTGAATTTGACTTCTATGGCATTTTGTTTGGTAAACAACATAGAACTAGTAATAAATCTAGCAGTTTCAGAGAAAAGAAAGTACTGGAAGTGATTTACATTGATGTAATTGATCAAGTGAATGTCCCTTCCATTGGTAAATCTACCTATAATGTTGAATTTATTAATGATTTTTTAAAATGCACATTATTTATTCTCAAAAGCATAAACCTGTTGTATTCATTTAGTCTGAAGAATGTATGGCATTAGCAGAAAGGCAGGCAAGAAAATAATGATTTTAAGATATAATAATGGGATATGAATGTGCAAGGGAGTCTGATGATTATTGCAGACATGGAAGAATTGTTATACAGGAGGCAACTTGATGTGCACTTCAACAAATGGAGTGGCAAAACAGATGAACACAACCTTCATCGACAAAACACATAAAATATGAGTCGTGCTAAGCTAAATCAATACTTTTGAGTTGGGCTACCAACACTACTTGACATCTGGTAAAAGCATTTCCCACTTTAGCTCCAGTCAACAAGACACCCCATGAGATATGAATAAATAACAAAGCATCGAAATTTCATTTCAGCATTATTTGGTAGTAAGGCTTATGTTAACATTCAAAAAAACAAAAAAGCAATCTCAGCTTAATTTCAAGGCCTAGAGTATTTTCAAATCTTCAACAACTTTAAGATAATCGAAGAAGATTGCATTTTGAAGCTACAAATAAAGCAAGAAAGATGCATATTCAAAACAACTAGGGTGGGTGAGGGAAGAAGGGTCAGACATAAGTTTAAATGAGAAACAATGTGAGCCTCTCCTTTCACTTGACAACAAAGACCCATTGTAAACTATAAGCCACCTGATTTCTATTGTGCATTTGCATTATCATGTTCTAGCAATGCACCTAGGTGTGTGAACGAAGCTCTATTTCCAAAAGAATGTTTGAACTGGTTATAGGCCATGAGAGAAGAAGTGAAGGCCTTAAACAAATGTGAGACAAAGGACATAGTTGCACTATCTAAGGAAAGCCACTTGGTTGTATATTCGCATTCAAAAAGAAATTTACAGCACATGACATATTGAAGAGGTAAAAGCTCCATCAATAGTGAAAGGTTACTCCCAGGTTGAAAGAATGAACTATGGTGGCATATCTTCTTTTGTGGCTAATTAGCATCCATTAGATTCCTTTATCTATTGCTCCAATTTATACCGTGCTTTACACAATTGCACTTTTCACATACTGTTGATCTTCCAAAATGTTTAGCTTACCTAATAAAATAGGATAACCACAAAGATAGAAAAATCCTATAAACCAAAGGTCTAAGAGAGCTTTAATGAAAAGTAAAGAAAGTCATACCATAACCCTCAAGGCCGTCAAATAGCTTGATTATGTCATTCTTGATGGAATTGATCTACAAGAAATGTCAAAGAATCTTTCATATTAGAACATAAAATTCCAAAAAAATTGGACCATATATTGCCTCAAATAAGTCAGGTAAATAGAAGGCCTCATATGTCAAATATGTAGACATGAGCTATTCATTAAAGAGTATTATCCATCAATATCCTCCAAAAATGTACATAAATGTAAAAACATTTTTGACTACGCTAAGACACTGCAAGATGCATGACAAGTTCCTGATGAAGATTTCATAAAATGATGGTCTCACATTAGATGTCAGTTGTAAAAAACATATGGACGTACACAATATACTGATGTAGACACACGGCTCTTCAAATAAAATATTGGTACAAAGACAATGCAATGATAAAAAGATGTGATACAAAATTTATTTAGAAGCATGGAATTCAAGCATAGGGATAAATTTTAGTCCTGAAATGCCTAATTGAAAATGGCAAAACAAAGAAGAATTTACCTTTGAGCTTTCAATCTGAGATCCTGCCAATGACAACACTCCAGCAAGAGATTCCAAGGCAAGACCTGCAGTGAAGATAAATGTTAGTAAGATGCCACATGCAAATCATATCCAAAAGTAAAGCATGTTAGTAGTAAAGAACCAACAGGTAAACAGCATTGTAAATGTTGCATGCAATGTGAATGTGGTAAAAACTGTCTGATGGGTCAAGGAAAGTCATTTCACAAACAAAACATACAACTGTGTGTACTTTACATATGCATGCAGCAATGTGTGTTTCAGATTCAGGTAATATAGGTTTTAATATGCTTGTAAGTAAAATAGTTCACAGCTTGTTTCCTCTTTACTCTGTCTTCTATTAGTTCTAAATATCCTAAGGGCATTGGGTGATAGGACTAACATCCACTTCACATTAAACATGGATCAAATAGAGAAGAACCATGCGTGTAAAAAGAGACTGTCTACCATTGGATTATTCTCTGCTACAAATGTTGTAATTGCAACCATTTCACAATCTCTGTTAAAGTGACCCAAAAAAACAGGGAACAATTATTCACGTCAATGATGCACAAAATCAGGATGAAATGCTCAACCTGCCAACTAGTAAAGAGTCTAAATAAATTCCTTGTTAGATTCAATATAAAGTGCTCACTTAGAAATGATTAGGATTTGATTCTTAAAAGAAAACAGAGAACAAAATCAAATACAAGGACTCCTTGCAATGAGGATTATGACGATATTAACAGTCTGATCTTGCATGGGTGATAAGAATCCAACAAAATATTTACAATTCTAAGGACATCTAAAGTTCACTGTGTCGAGTTCAATACTTCAATTGACCAAAGAACCAAAATACTTCCATTTCACTCTCACTTAAGAGATATATAATAATAGATTTATATCAACCAAACACATAATGCCTGTGTATGCCTCTGTTATAGGCAACATACAAAGATTACATTTTATCAAAGTACATACATAATCATTTCTTTGTGGCTTTTAGTAAACAAAATATGATGACAATTCTTACCTCAGTAAACCGTGCAAAAATAACATGCAAAATCTATGCATTATTTTTTATTCAGAATGCATACCTTACAAAATGTGACTGCTTCTAAAAGACAAACATTACGATAAAGCACACTTCATGAAAGTACAGTTAAATAGCATTAACGAACTACTCTCAGAGAAAAATGATTGCAAGCATACCAGCAGCATTAGGACTAGATTCACCCTCACTAGAAGCATATCGCCATGTTCCATCACTTTGACTTAAAGTCTGAAAATCAAATAATGTAACTGTTAAGATAAAAGTTTACATCTTGCAGATGAGAAAAAATGAGGAAAAGGCACATTCATCATTGGAAATTCTACTTTAAAAATGCATATCTTTGAAAAAAATTAATAATGGGCAGAGAAATTACACCTTGATGGAGTGAAAAATGTTGCTGGCATCTTCCAGAATTGTGCTACCATGCAATGCCCACTCTTGATTCTGTCAGAAGATAACAAAACTAGTAAACAACAGATATGTAATATTGAAGCACAGTAAATTAAAAAACAATCATTAATATGCAAAAATTTGTAATAATAACTGCCTGTCACTTTATTATGTAGTTGGAAAACTCGGGAAGTTCTCACAAGTTATGTTGGCCCACAAGTTACCCACCAGGGACTTACGGATGAAGTCCTGCCAGATAACTCGCTAGTCTCAGGCTTGGGCACATAAGTTTCAGACTTGGACACGTTTGCTAAAGGGATATCAAAACCTTTTTTCCATTTTTTTCTTCATTTTCATTTTTGGCAGGTGCAAACTTAAGCAAGTAGATTGACTGTTGAGATTGGAGATCCAGTTGAATATTGAGTGAAGATTGGTGAGACAAATGTTACTCATAATACAATGTTTGATCTTGGAACATGGTTACCAAGAGCCTCATACCCTGACCCTCAGTACTCATCTCCTATACTATAAGCACATCTCTTTCTCGGAGATGGAAACATCTCCAAGCATTAGAAGATCTCAAATGAAGTTACTTTGCATCTCCTATAAGCATCCCTTGAAAATAAGGAAACTTCTAATAGAGGTTTCTCAGATATATCACATTAATTACATAAAAGTTTTAAAGTACTTTTGATGGTAGAAATTTTCCTTATTATATCCCAAAGAGGTGAAAATTTGAAGCAAAACTATAGAAACGCTTAAGATATGTACATGCATTGAAGCTTTATCAATTGATTGATGTAATGACCCGTACCAATAGGCCACTAAACAAACCTAAATCTAATGCATGGCTAAAGTATATTGCTGAAATAAAAGAAATAATAGTGCCAATGTATTCATTCAATGAAAACCAAATGTTTTTACAAATGATATGGCAAATTTCAGCACCAAAACATTATGACATAGCACATTACAGAGAAACCCTAACTAGTTGTATACAATTGAGAACTTGTTGCAACTACAGATTGAAATGAAGAACCTGAATTGATCAAATGGTGGAGACTGAATGCTGTAGATGATATGGTGAAAGTGCAACTCCACTGGAAACTCCAAGTCAGCAATTAAGCACAAATGAAAGGACTGAAATATCCTTCCCACAGCTGCAATAATTCAGGTGATCTCTCACACCCTCAAAATTGCGTACCAATTGAGAGTTTTCGTTCTCAATGGCCAATTGTGACTATTTGCAGAAACCCTAGGCTCCACAACACACATAAGCAAAAATCAATAATAAATCTCGATTATAGGCAATGAGCCCTCAATGCCTATTTATTCTTTTTCCCTTGATAGGTCGGCCTCCCTTTTTAATTTTTCTTCGCTTCTTCCAGAAACCTCTAGAAGTTTTTTTTTTTTTAATTTATAATTGATAACTTTATAATTAATTCCTCCAAAAAAATGGGACATTACAGGTCCGCCCCTCCTAAAATTGTTTGGCCTCAAGCAATCTTAATGCTGGATGCTGCAAAATCACTTCTCCCTCCCAAGTAGTATCTTCAATAGGTAAATCTTTCCACTTAACTAGATGCTCTCTGATTACTCTCCTGCATAACTACTTCTCTCTACTATCCAGAATGAATTCTGACACTAAGATCAATTTCCCCTCATCATCCAAAGGAGGTAATACTGCAAAAGGCATCACATTCTGACCCAACGCCTTTTTGAGGCATGATACATGAAACACATTGTGCACTCGACTATCTGTGGGAAGTTCCAACTCATAAGCCACCTCACCAACTCGTTTGATGATCTTGAATGGTCCATAATAGCGTGGCTTGAGTTTCTCTGTACCACTCTTCTTAAGAGTGGACTGCTTATATGGCTGCAACATGAGGTAAACCATATCATTTACCTCAAAACTACGCTTAGTCGTCTTCTTGTTTGCATACCGTTTTTACTGGTTCTGAGCTCTAGCAATGTTGTCTCTAAGAGTAGCAACTATATCTTTACTTTCCTGTAATAGTTCACTTGCACGAGGTACTCGACTGTCTCCCAACAACAAATCTAAGAAATTAGGTGCCTCATAACCGTAAAGTGCCATGAAGGGTGTCATTTGTATAGTCATATGATATGTAGTATTGTAACAATACTCACAGAGATATATCCATTTGACCCAAGCTCGCTGTTGATCTGCCACATAATTCCTCAAATACCCTTCCACCCATTTGTTTACAATCTCTGTTTGACCATCAATCTGTGGGTGATAACTGGTACTAGGTGTAAGCTCAGTGCCACACAACCGAAATATCTCCTGCCAAAAGTGACTCATGAAGCAGTTGTCCCTGTCACTCACAATGCTCCGAGGCAAACTGTGTAATCTAAAAATCTCCCTGAAGAAGACCTCTGCCACTTGAGTTGCTAAGTATGTAGTAGCGATAGGGAAGAAGTGAGCATATTTTGTCAACCTATCCACCACCACATAGATACAATCATGCCCCTGGGCCCTAGGCAAGCCCGTAATAAAATCCATAGAGATGCACTCCCACTTCTTGTCAAGAATAGGAAGTGGCTGTAGGAGCCCTGCTGGATAAGTGTGCTCTTGTTTGTTCTGCTGGCAAACATGACATTCACGCACATACTACAAAACATCAGCCTTAAGTCCCTTCCAAGTGAATAGTTCCCGTACTAACCTGTAAGTCTTGAAATACCCAGGATGGCCTGCTGTAGGTGAATTATGGAATGCTCTAAAAATCAACTGCTTCACTTTCAATCCTGGGACTAAGTAAATCATGTTCTTGTAAATGATCAAATCATCTATGAGAGTGTATCTGGTGTCAATTGTTGTCCCCTCCACTATAGAAGAGGCCCACGTGTCTTTGGCATATTCTGCTACAATCAAGTGTCCCCAATCCTCTGATATCTTAATCATAGAAGTGAGGTGTGGCCTACGGGATAAAGCATCTACAACAATATTTTGTGTCCCTTTAACATATGTGATATCAAAATCATATGCCTGTAACTTACTCACCCACTTCTGCTGACGATCATTTAGGTCCTGCTGTCCCAAAAAGTGCTTCAAACTATTATGATCAGTTTTAATACAAAATTTGCCGCCCACAAGATACTGTTTGAATTTGGCCAAGGCATGCATGATGGCCAACATCTCCTTATCATATATACTGAATGATCTCTCAGCTCCTCTGAGTTTCCTACTCTCATAGACTATAGGATGCTTGTCCTGCATGAGTACAGCACCAACTCCCTCTCCAGAAGCATCACATTGAAGCTCAAATGGCTTCATGAAATTAGGTAATGCTAATGCTGGGCATGTAGTCATTATTTCCTTGAAATGCATAAAACACTCTTGTGCCTCCCGAGTCCACACAAATGCCCCTTTCTTCAACAAATCTGTCATGGGCGCTGCATGTCGTGAGTAGCCACTAACAAACCTGCGATAGAATCCACATAGACCACGGAACCCTCTTAACTGTGTAAGGTTCTCTGGTGGTGGCCAATCAACAATAGCACGGATCTTTTCAGGATCCATTCGCACTCCTTCTGCACTAATGATGTGTCCAAGATACAACAATTCTGTCATCCCCAAGTCACATTTGGACTCCTTGGCATATAAGGACTCGCTCTGTAAAATGCTTAATACTGTCTCCAAGTGCTCTAAATGTTCTTGCCATGTCCTGCTATAGATCAAAATATCATCATAGAACACTAGCACAAATTTGCTCAACTGATGGTGGAAGACCTTGTTCATAGTGGACTGAAAAGTGGCAGCTACATTAGTCAAACCAAAAGGCATGACTACAAACTCAAAATGCCCATAATGACATCTAAAAGCAGTTTTTTCAATATCCTGCTCTCGAACTCTGATCTGGTGATAGCCTGATCTCAAATCATTTTTTGTGGAATAACAAGCCCCATGCAATTCGTCTATTAGCTCATCGATGCGTGGGATGGGATACTTGTTCTTTATAGTTCTCTTATTCAACACCCTGTAATCAATACACATTCGTAGAGTACCATCCTTTTTTACCAAAACAACAAAAGATGCAAAGGGTGACTTACTTGGTCTGATATGTCCCATTGCTAGCAACTCGTTGATGGTCCTCTCGATCTCATCTTTGAGTCGTTTTGGGTGCCGGTATGGTGTGATCATGACAGGCTTAGCCCCTTCCTCCAACTCGATAATGTGCTCAATACCTCTGTCTGGTGGCCTGCCTAGTGGAATCTCACTGAATACCTTCCCATACTTGATTCTCAATTTTTGAATATCTGGATGATATTCAGTCTTATGTTGCTCCCCCTGGGTAGGCATCAAGGTACATATTGCTGCCCACTCTATATTATTATGCCTAGCTAATCTCTCCAACCGCCTAAATGAGATAGTCCTAACATCACCATTACGGATAGCCTTCAGCACATGAGTCCTGCCATCCACCATGAATCGTATCTCCATATCCTCCAATCTCAGGGTAACCTCCTTCAAAGAATGTAGCCATTGCATCCCAAGTACTATGTCCATGTCAACCATGTTGACCACATGATAGTCTGCCTTAAACTCATAGTTGTTCAGGCGCAAAGGTAGATCTCGCACCATCCTATCACAACGAAGAGTATATCCATCAGCTACCTTAACTCTCAGTCCCTCGAACTCCTCAGTAATGAGTCCACGCCTCTCCACAAATCGTGCATCAATGAAATTATGTGTGGCACCTGTATCCAACAGAGTAATAACCTTCTGTCCGGCCAAGACTCCCCGAAATCTAAAAGATCCCTCTCTTTGAATACTAGACAGACGTGCCTCCTGTAAATGTAGCTCTGGAGCCTCTTTTTTCTCAGCACTATCTACCTCTTGTTCACCCTCTGCCTCATCAAGATTCTCATCATGGTGCTCTGAGATGTCTGAATCTGAACCTTCGTAATAAGCCCACATCACCCGGTTAGCCTTCCCCTTAGGCTTCATAGGACAATCATGACCAAACTCATAGGGACCTTTGCAAAAGAAACATAGCTTCTTCCTACACAAGTCATTAAGTGTTTCCTTATCCCAAGGTGCAGCTAAATTGTCTTTTGAGTCACTAATCTTCTCTTTACCCTTGCTGAATTCCCCTTTGTTATCTCTAAATGATGAAGAACTCTTTGAACTAAACCGGTTTGCTGGAGTTGCAAGTTCCATATTGCGGGCTTTCTTCATGGCTTCCTATAATGTAGGAGGATCAAAGGCCTTTACCCACCCCTTGAGTGGTTCAGTTAATCCCTCTATGAATAAAATGACTAGCCTCCTTTCTGAAATGTCAGGGACCATCATTGCAAGCTTCTGGAAGTCATTGATAAATTGTTCTAAGCCTCCTGACTGTCTCAACTAGGCTAACTCCCGGAAATAAACTTCAGGATTTTTTTTATCAAACCTTTCTATCAATCTATCCACAAACTCCTGATGAGTGGTTACCTGATTGTGTTGCAATGTGATCATGCCATGTGTCCACCAATCATGTGCTGCCCCATCTAAGTGTAAAGTGGCATACTTGAGTGCTTCAAATTCTGTCATAGTCTTCAGAGATAGGAAAGTATCGACCTTATCAATCCAAGCACGAGCAGTCATTTTTCCACTGCCATCAAATGTGGGTAATACCAACTTGTTGGTGACCTATTGCAACTCATTGTGTTTATCTACTTGCTTCTGCCTGGCAGCTCTATAGTTCAGGTACCTGTCAAATGACCATCCATCCTATACATATTCTAGTAATGAATCCCACTCATTCCTCGCTTGTCGGAGTTCATCTACAATATCTGTTACCATAGCATCAGGTGTGCGTGCTGGAGTTTCTTCTCTAAATGTAGGATGTGTGGGTCTATCAGTTGTTCCAGACCGTGTCCTATGTTGTGATCCTGCTATGCTTCTATCATCCTGATCATGATTATTTCTCCTATTTTCCCCAATCAAATGTTGCATCATAACCATCATTGCCTGTGTACTTGCCTCTATTGACTGTAAAAGCATCTCCTGTTGCTGTAAAGTCTCATCATTTCGCACACTTCTGGATGGACTTTGAAAATGTCTCTCAGCCATATTCTTAGTTATGCTGGTTCTTTTGTAAACGAAATTAAATGGTCGCTGGATAACCCTATCAGGTTGGCAAGAAATCGCTCTGATACCACTGTAATGACCCGTACCAATAGGCCACTAAACAAACCTAAATTTAATGCACGGCTAAAGTATATTGTTGAAATAAAAGAAATAATAGTGCCAATGTATTCATTCAATGAAAACCAAATGTTTTTACAAATGATATGGCAAATTTCAGCACCAAAACATTATGACATAGCACATTACAGAGAAACCCTAACTGGCTATATACAATTGAAAACTTGTTGCAACTACAGATTGAAATGAAGAACCTGGATTGATTAAATGGTGGAGACTGAATGTTGTAGATGATATGGTGAAAGTGCAACTCCACTGGAAACTCCAAATCAGCAATTAAGCACAAATGAAAGGACTGAAATATCCTTCCCACAGCTGCAATAATTCAAGTGATCTCTCACACCCTCAAAATTGCGTACCAATTGAGAGTTTTCGTTCTCAATGGCCAATTGTGACTATTTGCAAAAACCCTAGGCTCCACAACGCACATAAGCAAAAATCAATAATAAATCTCGATGATAGGCAATGAGCCCTCAATGCCTATTTATTCTTTTTCCCTTGATAGGTCGGCCTCCCTTTTTAGTTTTTCTCCGCTTCTTCCAGCAACCTCTAGAAGTTTTTTTTTTATTTAATTTATAATTGATAACTTTATAATTAATTCCTCCAAAAAAATGGGACATTACAATTGAACTTATATTCATCTCCAATATCATCTCACATACCATGGTTTTTGTTAAGTGATTCCCCTCCTAGTTTCTTTGTCATCTCCAAGTGATTATGGTTTAAAGATTTTTATATGATGATGATGATTATCAAATATCAATATATCACTAGCTGATTTAATACTTAACATATTTGTTTTATTCTTTTTTTTAGCATTTTAGCAATTAACATTCTTTAAAGATATCCATCTTCTGATATATATAAACAACTCACATATACGGGTTATTGTTAATATACAAACGCATGCCACATATCATCACACAACACAATGTAAGTACATAATGAAAACACCGTTACACATAAAGAAAAGAGGCTTCTCTTATAACTGATGTTAATGTTGAGCAGTGCGGCAAATGCTGCCAAATGAGCACAAATATTCTAGAATCTGCCAACTGCTGTAGGAGTATCAAAAATTGTTGAGGAACCAGCTGCTAAGGAAATGTCTCAACTAAAGAACGATACAATTTCAAATTTTCAAGTTTATGGGACGTTAACTTTTCTTTCTTTCTTTCTTTTTTATATATAAGAGCTAAGTTGAAGGCAACAAAAATTGACACTGCTGGCTTGGCTTGTGATTCTGTGATCTGAAAGAGACCCGCAAGATCTTAACACTATATGACAAAGTGAAAGGGCAATCCACAAAAACAGTTTATGAATGAAATTAGTACCTTGATGGAAACGAGACTTCCAATAGCATAATAGTAATCTCTGAGAGAACTCGCAACCTTCAAACTTGATTGAACTTTTGATAAAATGGCCTACAAACAACAGATGATCAGAAACTTAGCAAAGAAGAATTATAAGATCTCAAAAGTTCTGAGATAAAATCAACTGCCGCGGCATTCAAAACCAGTATCATACAATACCCCAACATGATCGGGTTCATCATGTGAACATTTCAGAATTTCCGTGATCTTGAGTGCATAATATATGTCTTTCACTGTTGCCGAAGAAACTCTCAGTGATTGGAACGCCATGAAACATGTATCAGGAGAATCCTGTACTTCAATGCCGAGAACATCAAAAGATCGAATGGCCTGATAACTTTCCTCCAGACTGAGATTTAAAAATCAAAATAAAAGTAATATTTCAATAAACGTCTCAAAAATTGGCAAACGATTTTTTCAGCGAATTAAAACCGAAGGCAAAGAATCTTAAAAGTTTGATCCTGGAACCTCTAAGTGAAAAGTTCATTTCAATAAAGTCGCATCACTTTAAGACATAAAACTACATTTTCCATAAAAAGCTTCACAATGCAATCAGTTGAAAAAATCGATCGTCGCAGCAAGCCCAATCAAAACATTAACTAATTAATAATCATAGGCGCAAGAGAACCTGATGACAGAAACAAGTCATAAAAGTAATAAAACACATTTGAATATATCTACAAAACATTCATAATGCAATTGATCACCGAACAAAAATTAGCCAGAGGCCAGAGAAAGTTAGGGCTACTTCATATAAAATCACCTCAATCCAACATATAACACTCCGTTTCCTTCACATTTCTATCCAATCATAGTTAAAAGGAAAATTAAATTAAATCAAGTTTGGACAATAGTAGCTACCTTCCATAAGAACCGTCCCGCTTGTTTACAAAGAGCTCAGTGGCTGCAGATCTGTGGGTTTCTGATATAGGCTCATACAGTGCGGTTGCTCCGCACAACAGAAGCGCAAGGATGAGAACTTTGAGAGCCATTTCTGCAAACAAAATCAAACCCAAACCCTTACCATACAAAAACCCTGAAAAATCTTCGATTAACTCCTGTTGCAATGATTTGGAAAATATTCAAGGTGTTAATCGAATAGTGAGCGATTTGATAATAAAAATTGGAAGGAATTGAGGATACCAGGAATGGCCACGACTAAGGAGTAGGATTAAAATGTAACACGATCTGTACAGAGCATAATCAAAACAACTTCGTTCCAATGCAAGCGGAGTCTTTGCGTCTATTCGACCGAGTTTACTTTCATTTGGAATCCGTCAATAGCTGAATGACTGAACTCGAGAGAAAATTATGTATGATTTGGCTAGAGTGTTGGTGAAGAAGGTTTAAGGCAAACCCTCTAAGTCGACTCATTTGAAGGTCTTTGTAGCTTATGTTGAGGTGTAGATTGGGATAAAATTGGCTACGTAGGTTTTATATTTATATTTAAAGGAGGTGCAAGGATATATCACTAGTAGTTGTACTTGTTTCTTGTATGTGCAATGATGAGCCGATAGGAGTTTTGATATTCAAGAAATTCACGCATTTTGTAAAATTAAAAATAGATTATTTGTTGCATACATGTCTAGTTAAGAAAATTATTTGGAAAAATATTACATACAATTAGAATTAATAATTGATTACCACATTATTAGATTTGTTGATTTAAATGATGGAGAGGAAAAATGTCAATTTTGAAACTAATTAGAACTCTTAAAGATTATTGTCTGTAACAAGTCCATTCATAGAAAATTTAGGGTGTTAAAATATGTCAATCTCTAAAATAATCAAAATTGTTTATGATTAAAGTGAAAATCAAAGTTTCACAACTTTTTACTCTTCATAACTTTAAAAACTATTATTGTCTATAGTCCATCCATAGAAAATGTAGGTTGTTAAAAATATGTCAATCTGTAAAACAATCAAAATTGTTTACGATTAAAGTGTGTAATGGATTCATCCTAAGAAAACTGAAAATTTCACAACTTTTTAGTCTTCATAATTTTAAAATTAAAATTTCCATACTTGTATTCATTAAAATAAAATTAAAAAATTTAAGTTTAAAGTATGTAACAAATTCATTGTCTTGCAATTTTTTAATAAGCTATTGATATAGACAAGGAATTTGAATTGTTTGACAAAGTACCCCAAGGGACATCATCTCATGATTGGAAGATCTATAGTGATTAAATATTACAATAATGACTCAAAAGTGGAAGATTAGCAAGAGTACATGCTTATGTCAAATACTTGTTTAAAATGTATGGTGTTTTGAAATATCCTTACAGGTCTATGTACTCTTCTATCTATGTCATAAAGTTCAAATATGCACCATGTTTTTGACAAACACACAATATACAAGGCCTCCAAATAAAATGTTTTCCTAAAATGAACTTTGATCTTGTCGATGTAATCAGTGCATGCATATTTAAAATCTCTAATGTACACGAGAAAAAAAAATAACAATATATGATGAATGCAAAATGCAATTTGTGAAAAAAACTTTGTTTGTATGCAAAAGATCCACACAATATTCATATAGTGAAATATGCAAATGGAGGCATTATGGTAGTCCATGCGAAATATGGAAGACACAAAAAAACTAATACATTTACAATGTGATATGGGAAAGAAATAAGCTCACACATTAAATTGCGAAGATACATGAGAAGTATTTTACATAATTGCTCTCTTATTTAACGTCCCTCTTTCAATTTCTAACTCAAATAAATGATTCAATTTAACTTAATAATATATATGACACTCCATTGCTACATGGGGAAATATATGGTAATTTTTGTTTTTACTTAGTGTCTTGTTTCAACATGCTTATTTTTTATCTACTTTTTCTTTTTTTTTGGTGGTTTTTTTAAAGGAAACAAATCACAATGTGTTAGAAGATTAATATTTCATTTTAGAAATTCTCAAAAATAAGTTTCTTTAAGTGATTATTGAAAAATCAAGAATCTGATGAGGTCTTCTAGCATAAATACAATTTTTGAGAGCAAAGCTCCCACACAAAGCCTATCGGCTTAAATATATCAATAGGTGATTGAAATGAAAAGAGAAATGTAAATTTTATATAATAAAAGAAAGAATATAAAAGTGTTGTTTTATAAATATGTAGCATTGTAGAATGTAGACTTTTATTTAGTAGCATTCATTTTGAATAAATCTAAGTTTTAAGTAAAACATTGGATTCAAATGCATGGAAAAACCTAACAAAATATTGCATTTGTTAAGATAAATTTGTTATTGTTTCCTTTTTTTTATTAGCATGTGTAAAATTGTAGAAAATAAAATGTTATGATTGATAAGCAATGAAAAAACTCATGAATTGTACAAGGAATAATTTAAACTACAATACTTAAAAGTAGGTGTACAAGTAATTTTGCATGCCTAGACTTATTGTGTGAGCATTTGAATGTGAGCTTCTTCTTTCTTTCTAATAATGTTGTATGGATTATTTTTCATTTCGTGATAGCTTCTATTGTAGTTAGCAGTATTTGTTTTTGTTTGCATCAAGTTATCAGTTGTATTAAAATGGTTCTAGGATTTCTTCCATCCCAAGGTGGACCATTGTGGTTATTAAATGCAATTGTAACATATGTTGGTAATTTTGGGGGCTTAGAGTCAAAGGGATGCACAATATCTTTAACCTCTCCAAGAGATCCATTGATGAGACTAGCTTTGATCCACATGTTTGTTATAAGTATGACATGTTCAAAACTACATAATGAGGCTTCTTGGGAAAGTTGATAATCCTTGTCATCTTCAACAAATATGTGTTGTGTATTGATGACAACAAATAGTGCAACAAGTACATTTATTTGTTTTAGCATTTTTATTATGTAAAGCTACTAGTTTATTTGTAGCAAACAAATATTTTATTTGGTCAAAATATTCCTATTTAATTTTATTGGTTGTTTATTTGTGCAGGTCACTAACAACTCAACTCCTAATCATGTTTTGTTGGTTATGTGTTATATGTGTTCTATAATGTTTGACAATGTTATATTTGAATTGAATCATCACCATCATGTCTAAATATTGTTTGCAATGGTACAACTGTATTAATTTTTTGTAACAGGTTTCTTGTAATTATGTGTGATGCATAGATAGATTTATCATTAAAAGTAGTAGTTGGGCATGGTCTCATATTAGAATTATAGTCATGTCACCGAAGGAAATGTGTTCTTCTTAGGTAATTGCTTTGTGTAACTTGCTATCAATTTTTAATGGTAGTTTTGGGCCAATAAAGCCCATATCATCAATGGAAATTTATTCTATATTTTTCATGTCTCCTTGTAATTTTGTCAAAGTTTTTCCTTGAAGTAGATTCATTCCTCTAATTGGAATCTTCAATGTTTCATGTATGGTTAGTTCTTGTATATTAAATAGTGTGATTCCTATTGGAGCAAGAACAAGTAGTAGATTTGCTCTTTCTGGTTTGCAATTGAAAAGTGCATTTCTTATGCAACTAATTAGATGGGACTATCTGATTCATGTTGATCCTTGTATGACCATGTACAAAATTTATTGTGAGAAATTAGCTATGGAATGGTCTATAATGAGAGAAAGTGGTAGTTGTTGCCTAGGAATTAATTTGTAATCTTGGTTGTACATTTTTTTTAGGGGGGGTGAATATCTTGTTGGGACATCTTGTTTCTATGTATAAAATGAGTCACAACTTCATGTGAATGTGCATGAATATTGTGTTCTTCCTATCTATTACTTTTGTCATAACATGCATGACTGACATCTTAAAGCTCATTTTAGTTGATATTGTTAGCAAGTCCCATTGAGATAATAACTATCACTCATTCATCTATATAGTGTCTTCTTTATCCATCTCTCCATTAGAGTAATTTTTGTCTTCAAAGACATCTTCAACTTGATAGGAGATCAACATGTCATACATTATATTTCTTTGTATTCGTGTACTTCCAATCACTAATGATCTCTTCTTTGTTTAGGCCTATGTCTCTGTCTATTTCTTAAAAATATTTGTATATAAGTAACTCACTCCAACATAATGCCTTGAAATTTCCAAAGTCTTCTTTTGGAATGACATAAAACCTTGGAAAGACTTGGACTATTGCTTTTTCTTTTGTAAATTATTATTTGCATCCTTTGTGAACAACAACATATGTGAAAGGTCTTGTTGATTCAATCAGTGTAACTAATTCTAAGTGAGTTGGACAATGGAAGTGGGATTGTTTGTAGGTAAATTATATCTCATTGTCATTAATGGTTTGTTTTATTGGTGGTGGAACACTTTTTAAACCACATTCAATGATATAAATTGGCGATTGAAAATCACAAGAGGCTATTTTTGTAGTATATGACATATTTCTTGTGCGCATATATATTTTTCTACAATGATCTTGCTGATGAACTTTTGGTAGGCTTTGATGTAATGGCCTTCTAGCTTTGCATGTAAACAAATTCTTGACAACATATTAATAGAACTCTTTGGTTTTTTTAATCTTTAGATGCATACTTGCTAATGTATTTGAGAACAAGAAGTTATGGGGGGGTAGGTTGCAATTCCATACAAGATCTCCTTGTGGAGAGAATTTATAGGCTATGAATGTTCAACCTATCATCATTTCTACATGGTTTGTAAGATTTTTACTAAGATTCACTGCACAATATTTGTGATTTTTCACATTCTTTCCAAGGATTTGTATATCTACATCCTACATGATTCCTTTTTTACGTAGACAAGTCATCTTAGTACACTTGGTGTGCCTTTGTCCATGATTAACTAACTCTTCACAATCAACATAAAGATTGGCAGAAAATATTGTACTTAGTACACATGAATCATCTATTGGAGTTGTGTGTATCATGTATCCTATTTAAAATTTAGAGTAAGAGTTTCAAGTTGCGACATATTTGTCAAAGAATGTTTTTTCTTTATTTACTTTGATTGAGTGTTCCTGATCTATGGTGCATGAGAACCCATTGCACAAGCATAATTAAGGTGTTCAAGGTGACTAGATGATTATGTTTGAATCATTGATAATTTGATTCTATGTATGTATTTATGTCAGTTAAGGGTTAATGCATAATGTACTTACCCACAAATACAAAATTTCTCTAAAAATTGTAAAAGTGCAATGTTGAAAGAATACAATTTTGCCATATTCACACAAAATTGTTGTCATTATCAATATATGGGCAGTTAGAGTGTAATGGATCTTGGAAGAAGCATGATTTTGGTCATTTAGGTAAGTTGAATGGTCTATAACTACTAAAGAATATTATAAAATCCTTGTAAAGGTAAATTTTAGAGGGGGGTAGGGATCAAAGGGCTAAAATATAAAGTTTCACTTTAAACCCCTTTGGGTGGCCTATTGCAATAGGGTTTAGTTAAGATTAATGGAGATGTAAAGACCCAAATGAAGTTAGGGTTGATCAAAGAAGTAACAA
Source organism: Cupressus sempervirens (assembly GCA_028749045.1). Lineage (NCBI taxonomy): Eukaryota > Viridiplantae > Streptophyta > Pinopsida > Cupressales > Cupressaceae > Cupressus > Cupressus sempervirens. The sequence goes on along the minus strand of CM053785.1, from coordinate 889,661,440 downwards.
GAATTCTCATGATCATATATTATATTATGATAGGAATGATAAGTTTTATTATAGTTTACTCTGAAATGTTTTTAATTGTTTTAGTTATAGCCACACTTCCCTTTGGTTGTAAATAGTTGTCATACATGAAAATGAATTAGATAAATTCAAAATGGATATAGAGACATAGTGCACTCAATGTACTTTAGACTACATTTGGTTTGAGCCCAAAATATTAAAACACAGGAAGATGCAATGATGTCCTAGTAGGAAAATGAATAGTAAATCTCTATGTTTTGATAGTAAATTAAATTTATTTGATGCGGCTCGATTAGGAGTTAGATGAAAGTGATCACTGAGGTTTGGAAACCTCTAGAAGTGATATGATATATGTTGAGTGTAAGTTTTATCTTGAACATAAATTGCCCTACATAGAACAAGTCCCTCTATTATGCAAGTATGTCACAGGGTTAATAGTAGTGAAATTTCATTCGACTTTGCTATTTTGTAGGATGCCTAAATACACCCTTAGTGAACATAAATAAAACATACAGTTTCACTATTTTGCATGGTACCTAAATGTGCCCTTGCAAAATGGTGAAAGCAGTAAGTTTGCAATGTAAGGTTGAAGTTTATCAAAGGATTATTATTTAGTTGATTGTTATATGCTTCTAAAAAATATTTATGATAAGTTTAATGATGGGTTAGTAGGATCCTTCAACTTTGTTTCCTATAAGTTGTTGTTTATGATAAGTTGAAGGATGGATTGACGGGATCCTTAAAGTCTATTTAAATTTCCTAGATGCTTTGCATCAATCCATTACATCCATGTTCAATGCAATTTATTCAAATGAATCCATATATATGTGTGTGAAACCTTAAGTTTTTCATTCATATTGGCACTTATGAATTATTATGTCCATGAGATTCTCGATGACCTCTTCACAAGAGATTATGAATTATTGATGTAGATATAGTGATGTTTTGTGTGGGTTTCTAATCATGTTATTTTTGTATTTTTTTGGAGATCAATCATGAAGATGCATCATTTGGTATTATTCTAACTGGGGAATCTAATACAAAAAGCTTGAGTGAATGTACATTAGGAAGTATCTTGAATACACAAAGTAGAGGTAAAAAAAATGAGGGAAGAAAAATTTATGGAAATCATGGGAAATCACTTGAGAAAAATCAAAGGGAAGGAGGTCTTAATCAAGAGGACCAAGAGATTGTTGGTACTATAATAAACTAGGTCATAAGAAGAAAGATTGTTGTTCTCAGGAGAACGATGAAGGATACAAACAAGGAGGAAATAAGGAGGCAAATATGGTATGTGAGAAATCTGAAGAGGATGATTTGCTTCTTTCCTTAGAAAATGTTGGTGATTCATGGTTTTAGATTCAGGGGCTTTATTTCATGCTACACCCCACAGAAGTTATTTTCTTGTTTATGTCCAAAGGGATTTTGGGCTAGTTTATTTGGGAGAAAATGAACTCTGTCTGATTGTTGGAAAGGGGAGAATTAATATTAAGTTATAAAATGAGAGTCATTGGCTACTACAAGAGGTAAGACATGTTCCAAGGCTAAGATTTAATTTAATTTTAGTAAGGCAACTAGGTGATGAGGGTTACACAACAACTTTTAATGATAAAAATTGGAAGGTTTCTAAGAGTAGAAAAAGGTGTGAAAGTAGGCACCTTATATCTTTGTGCAAGCCCTATTGTTCCTTATACTTTAATTATTACAGAGAAAAGTCAATGTTTAGGAATAATTGTTGCAATTGAGCAAGAAGAACATGAAATAGTTGTCAAGGATTACGAAAAAGCACTATGACACAGTAGACTTGGGAACATGATTGAAAAATGTATGTAATTACTTCATTTAAAGAAAGTTTCACCAGGTCTAAAATGTATTAATATGAATCTATATGAAAGTGTGTATGAAAAGAAAAATAGAGATAGTTTTGTTACAAAGAGTGGAAAGGAAAAGAAAAATGAGAAATTAGAGTTTGTGTTTATAGATGTATGGGGACCAACTCAAGTATCTTCCCTTGGTGGCTCTCTACATGATGTTAAATCCATTGATGATGCAACCAGAGAAGTATGGATTTATTTCCTTAGACATAAATCTAATGTATTTTAAACTTTCAAGAAATAGAAGAGCTTGGTTGAGAATGAGGTTAGTAAAATACTAAAATATCTTAGATTTGATAATCTGTTGATCTCATATCAGTTTTGACAAGTGAGTGTCTACACACTTTAGTCATTTACTTAGTTCATGTTGAATAAGTAGTACATGTCGAGCACAACATGTATATAGTAGAACATGTTGAGTCCATAATGAGTGCCAAGCCACTCGTTTGCCAAGTCACTCAGTATATGCTGAGTAATTAAGGAGCCAAGTAAGCAATGCACATTGAGTGATATAGATGCTGAGTCAGAGTATAGAGAACGATATATGTTGAGCATCAGAGAATTTAGATGTTGAGTAAGATAGTTTTGTTATAATTATTTGTAATGGCACAAACAACTATGTAAACTATTTTTTAGCCAACTTAAAGATTGAATTACGATATTTGGAGATAAGGATGAATCCTAATTTGGATTCCCAATGCATTGCATGCAGCCAATTAGAAAAAGGAAAGGATTAAGTGACAAAATGGATGAATCACAACCATTAATTCATACCTAACCCTAAGTAACCAAAGTCTTCTTAAGGAGGACAAACCCTAAACTATCTAATTTGCGAAGAAGGTGTGTGAAGGGAGCAAAGAGAGAAGTTTGCATGCAAAAATAGAGCATTCATGGTGAGTAAGGAGTTATGAACTGAGATTACATTACATAATCAGTTAAAGGAGAATAGAGGAAAGAAATAATATACAACAGTGAGACATCTGATCAAAAGGATCAAGAATACATCAGTATAGAGGTGATCTGTCATCAAGCAGTCAAGTGCTAACCGCAGGATCATTGCTGAATCATTCTAATAGGTGAACCAGTTAAATCTCTTAACAAAGTAGTCCTAACAAGTTGTATTGAAATCCTTTAATAGGGTACTTACTTAATTATGAGTTGAAGTCATTTAACAAGGCACACTTCTAGCAGGATGTTGAAATCCTTTAACAGGGTGAGACTTAATAGTCTTTGTAAGCCTTTAACATGGCTGACCTTTTATAGGGTAGATCATGTCTCATGATCAAGACATTATAACCTTCATTAGATACACTTTATTACTACAATAGTGAAGATTTGTGAGTGTCATTACCCCAGTTTTGCCTTCTCATTAGAGGGTTTTTGGGTAATCATATTTGGTGTCATATGTGTTTACTTGTTTACATGATTTAGATATGCATGCTCTACATGGTATTTCAATTTACTTAGTGGGTGTATGAGATGGATGTGTGGCGAATGTTTTAAGAGTCAAAGTTCAAACTACTAATTCGCCTTCCCCACCCCCCCCCCCCACCTCTCAGAAGTTTACATTTCCTATTGTAATTCCAACAATTGGTATCAGAGCCTAGTTCTCTGAAAGAAAAGCTTTGCAACTTCGAGGAAAGATCTTGAAAATGGAAGTCTGCAAGATGGGAAAGATCATTGAAAATCAGGGAATTGAAATACAACTCATTCTACATTAACTAGATGAAGTAAGAGAAGAACTAAAGAAGTCTTTGAAGAGAAGGAAGGGAATTTCCATTGAGGAGAATGACACATAGTACAGAGAGATAGACACTACTAAGCTATTTGCTAATGGAGACTCCAATGAATTTGATGCAGCAATTGTAGATCTAATGGAAAAGAATAAAACCCAAGCTGAAGAAATCATAAATCTCAAGTTAGAGCAAGAATCACAAACCATGCTACTATGTGAGGTGGCTGAATAGAAAAAGAAAGCTATGGAAGACAAAGCCATGATTGAAGATGAGAAAAGAGTTTTCACAAACAAACTGGAAGAGAAGTCATCAGAGCTAACCAAAATTTCCAACATGCAATTAGATACTTTAGGTCAAATGATGAATGCCAACTTTGAATTGAATGTCAAGGACATTGAGATAACAACATTGAAACTACAAAATGAGCAATTGAAGAGCGACCTAAAAAGGGAAAAGGAATTTGTTGAAAGTTTGAACAAACCAAATGAAACCATCAAATACTTTGAACAATTATTGAGATCCCCTAGATCCAATAATGATACATCTAGACTAGGATACACAAGTGCTGAAGAAAGGAACAATAAAGGTAAGAACTCTAAACCTACTTGTCATAATTGTGGTAAGAAAGGACATACTACTAGTGTGTGCAGGAGCAAGACTATAAATCCGAATGTTAAGCATAAGAGCATGGTTCACTGCCATAAGTGCAACAAATAAGGACATCAAGCAAATGAATGCAGAACCAAGGCCATGCAACACAAAGATTTGAAGGATATTGTTATAATTGTCAGAAGTATGGACATAGAGCTTTTGAGTGCAAATCCAAACCCATGTGATCATCAAATAGGCAAACAAAGGTAAGGAACAATGGAAACTCTTACAACTAGGATTATAATACAAGATATAGCTATCATTATTGTCAAGAATATGGACATGTTCCTGAAAATTATGTTAGGACACACTTCAGAGGTGACTACAAAATGTGGTTGAGTCAAACTAAATCTTTTAGTTGTTTGAAGATTGGTCACATCAGTCGCTACTGTCCAACAAGGTCAAAGGCACCAAGTGAATTTGATAAAGGCAAAGGCAAGATAGATGTTGAAAATATCAAAGATGAGATGAACAAGACATGGAAGAAAAATGATAGTTGTAGCACATCGAATGGAGAAGGGATCACTTCACCCAATGGGTCAGGTGATCACACCTCATCAAACTAAGCAATCAAGAGGTATGTGGAACTGATATTTAAAGGTTATATCATACATCAGTTCCAAAAGGACTTAGTACTGAAAAATACTATATAAGCATGAATAAAGATGCAAGATATTATTAGGAATCCAAGAAAATCTTTAAGTTTTCATGTTATTGTTGAGCATGAAATGTTTCCTGTGACTGCTGAGTGGAATGCTAGAAGATGCCAAACTAATAGATTGGCTAGTTGATGTCGAGCTCATAATGGTTGCCAAACAAATGAAATGATAACAGATGTCAAGTGAGCCTGAAATTGGTTTATGCCAAGCTTACAGTTGTGTAAGCACTCAATATTTATTGTAGAATCTCAAAGGGTATTTGATTGATTTTGAACTCACTTCACATCATTTCACAATTGAGAAAGAGCGAGGAGAGCAAAAGGCAATCATAAAACTCATCCAAAGTGATTGCAGAAGATTTTAGCAGCAATTCTACATCATTTCATCATATCTTGCAAGGTATTTATCAAGTGTCGAGTTACGTGTTAGTCCTTAGATAGTTTTGGCATTTGAGTGTCAACACACTTAATCACTTTTTGTATTGAAGTTGAGTACACCATGTATGCCAAGCCATAGTCTGTGTCGAGCTCGTATTTTAATAGGTGTTGAGTAGTATATAAGTGCCGAGTGATATACAGGTGCTAAGTCACAATTGATGTCGAGCAAGCCAGAATGCAGTATATGCCAAGTGAGCCAAAATTATATATGTTTGAGCAAGATAGAGTGTAGTTGATGCCGAGCAATCCAGGATAGCATGTATCAAGCACAAGTAGTCCAATATGTGCCGAGTAACATAGAATCAACACATGAGTTTGTGTCCTCACAAACTCAAATGTAAATCATTTTTCGAGCCAACAAAGAGAGATTTCAAAGGAGAAAAAGGATAAGGATGAATCATTTACATTCCCTGTGTGATTTGCATGCAACCAATCAGAAAAATGGAAAAGGCATGCAACCAATGAGAAAAATGCAAGGTATGAGCAGGAATTTGAGGTTCAATATGAATTGTAGATCCATACCTAACCCTAAGTCTTCACATTCTTTAAAAAGGAGGTCGAATACTCCATTTAAAAGGAGAGAACAATGTATTGGGAGATTATAGCAAAATTTTCAGTGAGAAGAGGAAAAACGTAGAGGAGCAGAGCAACATTTTCATATCTAGTTGATCAAAACAACACAAGGGATAAGGGACAAGATCAGATATCAGATCTTAGAGGATCAAGATCAGAGAGAGTAGATCAAGAGTCTGAATCCAGCAATTAGAGATTGCATCCTATTAGGACAAATGTTCTAATACTTTCTTACCGGTATTAGATGTTGAAAGCCTATATTGATAGGTTAGCTTAATAGCTAGGGAGGAGAACCTTTGGAGAAGGTGATTGAAAATCCTATGTATTAGGTGGGTTTAACAGCCTATTGCAAATCCTTTAACAGGGTGACACTTCATGTAAAGTGTTTTCTAAATCCTCTAACCAGGTCAGTATTGACACAGTGTAAAGCCTTTAACAAGGCAGGTCTTTCACAGGGCAGACCATCAAAAGTGGTTGAATATATTGCTGCAGTAATTTTTGTGGGTATCGTCCCCACCCCAATTTTACCTTCTTATTCTTGGAGGGTTTCTAGGTTATCAATTATGGTGTTATGTGTTATTCCATGTGATTTACTTTATGTTCCTTTATATGTTCACATGCATGCGATTTGTTTTTTCAGTTATATGTTTAAAGGATTGAATAAGGTTAAAAGTGTGGTACTTTTGATTCACCCCCCCCTCTCAGAAGTACTCTTCCCATTTTGAACATTCCAACAATTGGTATCAGAGCTAAGGTTCTCATAAGGAGAAGCCTAACAACTTAGAGAAAAGGTCTGAAGAATGGAAGTCTTCAAACTTAGGAAGATCATTGACAATTAGGTGATTGATGTACAACTCGCCTTACACAAGGTATAGGAAGCCAGAGAGGAATTGAGAAAATCCTTAAAAAGAAGAAAGGAGATAGCCATAGCTGAAAATGACATACACTACAAGGAGATTGATACCACATAAGTATTTTCCAACGGAGATTCCAAGGAATTTGATGCAGCAATAGCAGAATTGATGGAGAAAAATAGAGCTCAAGCAGAAGAGATAAGATCTCTTAAAATGGAACAAGAATCACAAGCCATAATGCTACATGAAGTGACTAAAAAAAATAAAAGAGCCATTGAGGATAGATCCATGCTTGAAGATGACAAGAAGAATCTCACCAATAAGTTGGAGGAGAAGACAATTGAATTTGAAAAGATCTCAAGCATGCAGCTAGACACCTTAAGCCAAATGATGAATGCTCATCACGAGTTAAACATGAAGGACATTTAGATTTCCATTCTAAAGTTGCAAAATGAACAATTACAAAATGAATTGAAAAGAGAGAGAAATAGCAAAAAGTTACAACAAACCCAATGAGGCCATCAAGTACTTTGGGCAATTGCTGAAATCACCAAGGGCTAGTAATGACACTTCAAGACTTGGCTACACTAGCAATGAACAAGGAGAATCATCCAAGACTGCAAAAGAAAGAAGCAACAAAGGTAAGAACACCAAACCCACTTGTCATTTATGTGGTAAAAAGGGACATACCTCTAATGTGTGCAGGAGCAAGAATAGTCATCAGCATGATAAGCCTACAAATGCAAGCTTTTGTCACAAGTGCAAAAAGCAAGGAAATCAAGCATATGAATGTAGAACAAAGATCATGAGGACACCAAGATTTGAAGGTCACTGCTACAATTGTCAAAAATATGGACATAGAGCATTTGAGTGTAGATCAAAGCCTGTGTGGATGCTTAATCAACCTGCAAGAGGAATCAATCATGCACATCACTATAATTAGGATTACAATACCAGGTATAGCTGTCACTATTGTCAGGAGTATGGACAAATCCTTGAGAATTGCATAAGAACACATTTCAAGGGAAGTTACAGCAAGTGGCTAAACCAAACTACATGTTTTAGTTGCTTGAAGACTGGTCATATCAGCAGGAAATGTACTACAAAGTCAAAAGCACCAAAGATAGAAGTCAACAAAGGAAAAGAGAAGGTTGATGTTGAAAAAATAAGAGGACAAATGAACAAGACATGGAAGAAGGAAGGTGAGTGCAACACATCTAATGGAGAGATCACTTCATCCAAGAGGTCAAGTGATCACACTTCATCTAATCAAGCACAAGACAAGAATATGGAACTGATATATAAAGCTATATCATACATCAATTCCAAAGAATAAAAAAAGTAATGCAAAGAAGAAATCTACCTGAGAAAAGATGCCGAGCAAAATTTTGAAGAAGTTGTCAAGTTATCCTTAGATGCCGAGTGAAGCTCCAATGGATGTCGAGTTTCCAATAGTTGCCAAGTTGATAGTTGAAGTTGAGTAAGAAAGAAGCCTAGTGGAGGGCGAGTAAATAAAATACAATGGAAGCTGAGTGATGGTGAATCCTTCAAGTGTCAAGTTTATAGCTATAAGAACGAAGCATTTAATGCTAGGTCATTGACATGTATAAGGTTGAATTTCATTCATTTTTACGCCATTCAAATGCAGAACAAAGACAAGAAGAGTGAAGAGGTGATCAAGCATCTACCTTACAGTTATTTGGATCGATTTCATTAGAAATTCAACACAAACTCATTGATTCAAAGGTATTTATCAAGTGCCAAGCTATGCAAAGTTTCAGTTTTTAATACATTTTAAAGCCCTAGTTTGGTAAAATGGCCTCTAGCTCCAGAAACCCTAAGGCTAAGGAAGACCATGAGATTCAACTGGTTAGCAATGAAGTTAAACATGGTGAATTTAGGCCAATACCTGAGATTTCCTATAAAAATGACCCGATTGGCGCACTATCTGTCATTCCACCCAAAGTTGTCATGGTTCAAGATGTAAGGAAGTGTTATGCAAAATTGGTGTTATAGGTGATATAGAAATCTTCAATGCCTATGATAAGCTATGTGAAAATAGAATACTGAAAGACGAGTTTCAAATTATTGAGAAGAAGGGTCTGACCAAAACCCTAGTTTTCCCTACAGTGTTTAAGACTGAATGGATACGTATTATTTTGAGCCAAATTCATGATGGATGTCTGTGGCTAGAGACATGACCTATAAAGATTACTAAGAGGATAGTGCATAGGGTTATTGATCTTCCAACCCTAAATTGGCCAAAGAATTTAAGAAGTGACTGAAAGGAGGTTATTGAAAAGAATACTGGAGCAAAATTGAACAATAGGGGAATGACTATTGATATTGTGACTGAACCCCTACTTGACTTTGCTGTAAGGATAATTTCACATAAATTCTATCAATCCATTAGACTAAACAGCATACCCTGCATAGTTGTTGATGTGGCATACAAGTTGGTGAAGAAAGATCATACCTATGATTTGGTTGAACTCATGTTGCAACAAATCAACGAGAACCTAGGAGCTATAAGGAGATCAAAAGGTGCACAATGCAAATTTGGCTCAGTTCTCATGTGCATATTCTTTTATGTGATGGAAGAATTCCCTTCAATTGGGAAGGTGAATTGGAATTCTAACAAGTTAGCAGTTACCCAAATTAATGAATTCATTGATCAAATGGGAGATAATTTTGAAGCCCAGATGACAAGCTCTTTTGAAGACTTTATTAAGTCTATGAAGCAAAGGATGAGGATACCAGTCTCATTAGTTGAGAAACGTGTCAATGAAATATGTTTCTTGGTTGATATTGATTTCACCTACATTCAAGCAGGAATACCAAGGGTAAGATGGCTAAGGTCATTAGGATATGAACTGGATGTTGATGAAGCCTCAACAACAATCATAGCATTGCTAGCAAAAGAAATTGATAAGGCAACTCCTCACTTTGGGACTTATGATGTTGTTAAGTCCAAAGTTGAGTCTGAGTTGAAAATTACTTCAGTTATCAAAAAGAAGGATAAAATGGTAAGAAAAATAAAGAAGACATTTGGGGCAAACATTGAAGGTAAAGCTAAAGAAGAAGAAGTGGAAGAAGTAGAAGGAGATAGTGAGGAAGAAGAAGAGCAAGGGCAAGGGCTAGTTGAGCTGACACAAGACCAAGGAGAAGACAAGGAGGAAGGTGCCAAGGAAGAAGAAGCTAAGGAAGCACCTACACCTGTCAAGTAGAAGAAGAGAAAGGCAAAAACATAGCCTGCAGCTCAGCCAAAGCCCAAGAAGGTAACAAAACCAACTCAAACCAAGCCAGCTCCAACTAAGCCAGTAGCAACAAGGGACACAACAAGAGCATCAACTCAAAAAGCCAAAGAAGTAGTAAAGGAGAAGAAGAAAGCTACTACACAACTAGCTAAGGAGCCTAAGAAAAGAAGAAGATATGTGGCTCAACTAGATATAGATGACAAAAGGATAGAATCTGAGGATGTAAGCCAATTTGAAGTGGTAAGCCATCCTCCAAAATTTGTAATTGATAAACTTTGCAATAAAATAAAAAATGTATATTTAAATGATTTGAAGTTTTTAAATTTCAATAAGCTCGGTAGGAAGGAGCAGAATAAAATAGAGGAATCTATATATGCCATGATGGCAAAATTCAAGAGCACACCTCTAGAGCTTGATAACACTATGCCAAAGGAACTATATGAGATAGTGGAGCATAAATGGCATTATTGTTTACAAATGGAAAGGGAGACTAGAGAGTCTACCCTAGCTCAAGTGAAGCCTAACATGACAAAGGCTCAAATAACCAAGGCAAACAAGAAGCATAGTGGGAAATTTGCACCCAAATACAAAGCCTTTTGCATTCTTCAAAACAAAGTTGAAGATGTTGTAACTAAATCCACACAGATATGGAAAACAATATACAAGATAACTGATGATAAGGTGGAAGAAACAAATAAGGCAAAATCTAATGCCAAAGAAAAGGTAGAAGAAAAGAGAGCAAAAGAACAAAAAGAAGAAAAGAAGGAAGAAGAAAAGAAAGGTGAGGAAGAGAAAGGAGAAAAGGAGGATAAGGAGAAAGAAGAGGAGGAACCAGCTAAGGGAGAAGAAACTATGGCAACAGTTGAACAGCAGTAGGAAGAAGAAAAAAATGTACAAGACACACAATTGCCACCTCCCAACCCTCCTCACACAATCACTACACCTGCAGAGATAGAAATCATAAAGGATGTCACTGACAAGATAGCTCAAAACATCAATCCACTCACTGCAGAGGATCTCTCAAAGATCCTTCACCAATCCACTTTACAAACACAATTATGCACAAGCCCTATATTGGTGAGTGTAGATGAACTACAAAGAGCAGTAGCAACACCACAAAGAGAAAATGTGAAGCCAAAGGAACAACCTTTTACATACACTGCTACTAGAACTAAAATTTTGATGCTGCCACCACCACCTCCACCAAGTACAACTAGTGATAATGTTCAGATGCCGAGTACAGAGGAGAGGAAATTAGATGAAAAGGAAGATGCAGCAAAAGAAAAGGAACTTCATGACATCAAGGACATCTTCATGGATGCTTTTAGCTTGCAGTCACCAAATGAAGGAAAGCCAATAATTGAGCAACTATCAGACATAGTTGACCAGGTAACAAATGAGGACCAGGACACCAATGTCAAACTCATGGAATGGTCAGAAAGAAAGTTTCAAGGAAAGGTTAATGAAAAGATATCAAGTGACATTGCACTTGAATAGGTAGAGTTGGCCAAGATAATAGATAAGACCAAAATTTTTCTTGAAAATAATTTTTCATTGTATAGGGAGTTGTGTGATTTTTCCAATTTCACACAAGAAACTAATCAACGAATAATGAGCTTGGAAAGAAATTTGAAAATCTCCAGCATACAATTACCTAGAGATCCATCTCAAAGTGAGAAGCATTTTGCATAATCTCTTCACACACAAAGGGAGTTAGTTGTACAAATAGCAGAGGAAGCAAATATTAAAGCAAAATTAATGCAGATCCAGTCCTCCATAACCCCTCATTTAGAAGTCCTCCACAAGGAACAAGTTTATGCTGAGACAGTATTAAAGAAAGATCCAAATCTTTCTACTCTTGATGGACTTGTACACCTTGCTGCAGAGACTGCCATCCAGCACAAGTCATTAGACATTGCTTTGGAGAATTGGGATGTAGCTCTAAAAACAATAATGGAGGTAAACAGTAATTATTTGGCTAAATATGGTATTACTCCTTAGAGCCCTTTGACATTAATGTCAAAAAGGGGGAGAAATAATAAAGGGGAAGATATATGATAAAGATATAAGATAGGGAGAAAATACCTATAAATTTTTGAAAGCCAAGAGGGGGAGATACAAAATTTTGAAATTTTGGAACTCATATGGAAAATAACTCTGATGCAAATGTAGAAATTTCATAAGCAGATACAAAGGCACAAATACAGAATACAGGACAGAAGACAAAGAGTATTAGGCACATTCAACACAGAATTTTGATTACAAAGAATGACAAGGCACAAATCAACTCAGGGGAAGTTAAGGTATTTTGAACAATTTTGAAAATTTGTGGTTAAGGCACTCATAAGGATAGAATAACAATGATTAGTTAAGTGTTTTTGACACTCATGTCAAAGGGGGAGATTGTTAATCCTTAGATAGTTTTGAAATTTGAGTGTCAACACACTTAATCACTTTTTGTATCGAAGCCGAGTACACCATGTATGCCAAGCCACAGTGTGTGCCGAGCTCGTATTTTAATAGGTGTCGAGTGACTTCAGGTGTTGAGCATTATATAAGTGCCAAGTGATATAAGGTGTCGAGTCACAGTTGATGCCGAGAAAGCCAGAATGCAATATATGTTGAGTGAGCCAGAATCATATATGTGTCGAGCAAGACATAATGTAGTTGATGCCAAGCAATCCAGGATAGCATGTGTCGAGCACTAGTAGTCCAATATGTGTTGAGTAACACAGAATCAAGACATGATTTTGTGCCCTCACAAACTCAAATGTAAACTATTTTTGGAGTCAACATAGAGAGATTTCAAAGGAGAAAAAGGATAAAGACGAATCATTTACATTCCCTATGCGATCTGCATGCAACCAATCAGAAAAATGGAAAAGACATGCAACGAATGAGAAAAATGCAAGGTATGCGTGGGAATTTGAGGTTCAATATGAAATGTAGATCCATACCTAACCCTAAGTCTTCACATTCTTTAAAAAGGAGGTTGAATACTCCATTTCAAGGGAGAGAACAGTGTATGGGGAGATTATAGCAAAATTTTCAGTGAGAAGAAGGAAAGACTTAGAGGAACAGAGCAGCATTTTCATATCTAGTTGATCAGAACAACACAAGGGATAAGGGACAAGATCAGATATCAGATCTTAGAGGATCAAAATTAGAGAGAGCAGATGAAGTTCCTGAATCTAGCAATTAGAGATTGCATCCTATCAGGACAAATGTTCTAATACTTTCTCACCATTGTATTAGATGCTAAAATCCTATATTGATAGGTTAGCTTAATAGCTAGGGAGGAGAACCTTTGGAGAAGGTGATTGAAAATCCTATGTATTAGGTGGGTTTAACATCCTATTGCAAATCCTTTAATAGAGTGATACTTCATGTAAAGTGTTTTCTAAATCCTCTAACCAGGTCACTATTGACATAGTGTAAAGCCTTTAACAGGGCAGGCCTCTCATAGGGTAGACCATTAGAAGTGGTTGAATATATTGCTACAGTAAATTTTTGTGGGTATCATCCCCACCCCAGTTTTACCTTCTTATTCCTGGAGGGTTTTTGGGTTATCAATTCTGGTGTTATGTGTTATTGCATGCGATTTACTTTATGTTCCTTTATATATTCACATGCATGCAATTTGTTTTTTCAGCTATATGTTTAAAGGATTAAATAAAGTTAAAAGTGCAGTACTTCTAATTCACCCTCCCTCTCAAAAGTACTCTTCCCATTTTGAACATTCCAACATTACGTTGTTTATATTTTCATAAACCCTAGTTTCAGACAATGACATCTAGTTCAAAGAATGTAGAGGAAAAGGAAGTTTTGAATGTTCAACTAGTTAGTAATGAGGTCAAGCAACCAATATTCAAAGCCATACTAGACATTTCTTATAAAAAAGACCCCTCTGGTGCGTTATACATGATACCACTGAATGTTTTAATGGTGCAAGATGTTAGAAAATGATACAACTATAAAATTGGAAGTACAGGTGATATGGAGATCAGGCAAGCACATGAAACTTTGTGAGAATGTTGTGCTAAGGGAAGAATACAAAATTGTAGAAAAGAAAGGGTTAACTTGTGTCCTAGATTTCCTAAATATGTTAAAAACTAAATGGATTAGGATTGTGTTAAGCATAATTCCTGTCAATTCACTTTGGTTAGATAATGGACCCATCAAGATAACCAAAAGGATAATACATAAGGTAACAGGGTATCCAACCCTAGATCGACCTAAGACTCTAAGAAGTGACTCAAAAGAGGTTATTGAGAAAAATATGGAGCTGTATGGAATAAGAGAGGAATCACAATTGATACCATTATAGATCCTTTGATAGAATTTGCAGTAAGGGTTATTTCACATAAGTTTTACCAATCCAATAGATTGAACAGTGTACCCTATCTTGCAGCAGATGTTGGTTATAAAATTGTCAAGAAAGATCACACATATGATCTTGCAAAATTACAAATACAACAACTAATTGAGAATCTAGGAGCAATAAGAAAGACAAAGAGTGCACAATGTAAATTTGGTTCTATTTTGATATGCATTTTCTTTTATGTTCAAAACACATTTCCTACATTTGGCATAGTTGCATGGAAAACCAATAGGTTAGTGGCAGTATAGATTGGTGAGTTCATTGAACAATTGGGAGAGAACTTTGAGTTAGTTATGACCAGCTATTCTGAGGACTTTAAGCAATCAATGAAGAAAAGATTGAGAATACTAGTATCCTTGGTGGAGAAACATTATAATGATTTTTGCTTTCTAGTGGATGCTAATTATACTTTTGTTCAAGCAACAACTCCAAGGGTAAGATGGCTAAGGCCATTAGGATATGAAGTCAATGTAGATGAGGCCTCTACAACTATTACAACTTTATTTATAGAAGACATTGGTAAAAATGCAAAAGCATTTGGAAACTATGAAATGGCTAAATTCAAAATCACTATGGAACTGAAGACTGCCTCTATTATTAAGAAAAAGGAGAAGTTGGTGAAGAAATTAAAAGATAAATTTGGTGAAGGTGCCAAGCAGGAAGAGGAAGAAGAAGAAGAGGATGAAGAGGAAGAAGACATCCAAACACAAGTACCACTTGCATTAACTCAAGGAATGGGTGAAGATCAGCCAAAGGAGGAGACAGAAGTTTCTGAAGATGCTGAGAGAGAAGAAGCCAAGGAAGCATCTACACCCATTGATCAAAAGAAGAGGAAGGCCAAGGCCCAACTAGTGACAAAAGCCAAGAAGGTTGCTAAGCCGAGTCAGCCCAAATCTACAACACCTACTACAAGGGCTAGTGCACATGTCACAGCACTAAAGGCAAAAGAAAAGACAAAACCTACAGAATAGGAAGGTGAAGTGCAAAAACGACCAAGGAGAAAGTACATTGCACAAGCTGAATTTGATGAGGAGAAAACAAAATCAGATGACAATAGTCAATTCAAAGTGGTGAGTCACAATCCTCTATCAGACTTAGAAAATCTATGTGAAAATGTCAAGAATAATGCAGATTTGACAAGATTTACTCATGTTGATTTTGATAATCTTGGTAAAGTTGAGAAAAATCAAGTGGAGGAAGCTATATATGCCATGATGGCAAATCTTAAGAAAATCCCACTAGAAATTGCCAACTCAATGCCTAAAAGTTTATATGAGAGAGTTGAGCAGAAATGGCAGTATTGCTTGAACTTGGAAAGACAAATAAGGGAGACTTCACTTGCACAAGTGATGCCTGAACTTAGTAAGGCACACGTTGCTAAGGTTATGAAGAAATGTGCAGTTAGATTTGTACCTAAATATAGAGCCTTTAGCATACTACAAAACAATATTGAAGATGTAGTTAAGAAGTCTACTCAGATGTGGAAGATAACTTATGGACTTGCTATAGTAAAGATAGGTGAACAAGAGCCTATTGAGGTGAAGGATGATGAAGAAGATGACAACAATGAAGAAATTGTTGAGGGAGATACATAAATGAAAGTAGATGACAAGGCAACAACTAAGGCAGAACAACAACAAGAATAAAGTGTACAAGATATACAATTGCCTAATGTCAGCCCTCAACATGTAACAAGTACTAAAATAATAACAGTAAAGGATGTTTCTCATCTCAAAGCTTAGAACATCAATCCCCTTATAGAGGAAGATTTGAAAAAGATACTTAATCAGTCTACACTGTAGGCCAAATTATGTGATAATCCGATATTGGTGAGTGTAGATGAGATATAAAAAATAGTGACTAAAACTACAAGGGAAGAGGTGAATACACAAGAACCACCTGCTATCACCCCTCAAGTTACTAATGTACAACCTTTAGATAAAATACCTGAAGCTACATCTAAAAAGGTTGATATAGTTGGAAAAGACATAGTAGAAACCTAAAACACTATAGAAACATAGAGTGAAATAGGTTAGATAATCTTATATACACCTCCAACACAAGTACAAGGTGCATCACAAGGCATTGTGGAAGTGAAGGACGAGCCTGAAGAGACTAAGTTGACACCAAAGATGACAGAGCAAGCAACCATTCAAGCACTAGTAACTTTACCAAAAACTAGCACTCCTTCTAGTCACACTCTTTAGGAGTCGAGCACAGATGCAACACCCTTGCAAATCTCAGTGTTGAGTCCAAGCTCATCCAAGGCTAAAGAAGTGATACAATATGGAGATGTGAACCTTGATGAAGAGATTGTGTTACCAGAGTATGAATTTGACACAATGACAATTGAGCAGATGCAAGAAGCCCTAACTAGAAAGAAGCATCAAGAAATGCTCAGAAGGGAGCATAGGCAGAAGCAAGCATTGCAGGATATCAAAGACATCTTTTTAGATGCATTTAGCCTACTAACTCCAAATGAAACTAAGCCACTCATTGAACAGCTGAAAAATATAGTGGAGAAGGTTAGTGATGCAGACCTAAACACAAATGCAAAATT
The DNA here is from genome assembly GCA_028749045.1 of Cupressus sempervirens. NCBI lineage: Eukaryota > Viridiplantae > Streptophyta > Pinopsida > Cupressales > Cupressaceae > Cupressus > Cupressus sempervirens. Next base: position 889,644,440 of record CM053785.1, on the reverse strand, counting down.
ATTAGAATAGTTAGAAAAGAAATTCCAAAGCAAAGTAAATGAGAAAATATCAGGTGACATAGCACTCACACAAGTTGCATTGGCAACAAAGGTAGAAAGTGTGAAGAAGGTATGCAAGAATATCTTCTCACTATACACTAAATTGTGCAATCAAACACTCTTCACACAAGAGACAAGAAGTCACATTTTGAGTTTGGAAAGTCAGATTAATGCATCAGGTGCAAAATTGCCTATGACACTAGCTCAAAGTGAGAAGCACTTCAGAACTTTGCTACAAACCCAGAGTCAATTAGCTGACCAATTGTCAACAGGTAAAGCAAATATAAGGGCTAAACTGGTTAGCATTCAAATAACATTGACCCCACACATGGAGATTTTGCACAAGGAATTAGGCTACGCTGGAACACTTATGAAGAAAGACCCAAATCTTTCAATATTAGACAGTCTAGTCCACCTTGCTGCCGAGATAGCTACCCAAATCAAATCTTTGGATGTGGCATGTGAAATTTGGGATGCAGCTCTCAAAATTATCCTAGATGTCCATAAATCTTTCTTGGACAAACACACAATCAATGTATAAGCCCATTGACATAAGTGTCAAAAAGGGGGAGATATAGATTTTGGGAAGATATAAAATTTTGGGGACATAAAAGGAGATAGAGAAAACGAAGAATAAGAATGAGAGCAAAGAGTAAGAGAAGGAACAAAGAAAAGAAAAAATAAGCTAATGGGGAGCAAGCACAAAAAGCATTAGCTTCAAAGAGCATCAGTTGAGGGACATTTACTCAAAAGGAGTCATCATTTTGAATACAAAACAGACCTATCAACTTAGGGGGAGTTATCGGATTTTGAGGTACAAGTGCTACAAAATTTTGAAATTTTGAAGTTTTGTATATAAGCCAAATAAGAGATATGTTATGCTTGTAAGGATAAGGATATTAATGCATGACCAAGTATTTTTGACACTCACATCAAAGGGGGAGATTGTTGATCTCATATCGGTTTTAACAAGTAAGTGTCTACACACTTTAGTCATTTACTTAGTTCATGTTGAATAAGTAGTACATGCTGAGCATAACATGTATGTAATAGAGCATGCCGAGTCCACAGTGAGTGCCGAGCCACTCATGTGCTAAGTTACTCAGTATATGCCGAGTAAATCAAGAGCCGAGTAACTAGTGCATGACAAGTGATACAGATGTCGAGTCAAAGTATAGAGAATAGTATATGCCGAGCATTAGAGTCTTCAAATGTTGAGTAATAAAGTTTTGTTATAGTTGTTTTTAATGGCATAAACAACTATGTAAACCATTTTTGAGCTGACTTAAAGATTGAATTACGATATTTGGAGACAAGGACAAATCCTAATTTGGATTCCCAATGCACTGCATGCAACCAATCAAAAAAAGGGAAGGATTAAGCAACAAAATGAATGAATCACAAACATTATTCATACCTAACCCTAAGCCATCGAAGTCTTCTTAAGGAGGACAAACCCTAAACTATCTATGTTACAAAGAATGTGTGTGAAGGAAGCAAAGAGAGAAGTTTGCATGTGAAAACAGAGCATTCATGGTGGCTAAGGAATTATGAACTGAGATTACATTGTAGAATCAGTTAAAGGAGAGCAGAGGAAACAAATAGCATATAGCAACAAGACATCCAATCAAAAGGAACAAGAATACATCATTATAGAGGTGATCTGTCATCAGGAAGTCATGTTCTAATCTTAGGATCATTGCTAAATCATTCTAATAGGAAAATCAGTTAAATCTCTTAATAGAGTAGTTCTAACATGTTGTATTGAAATCCTTTAACATGGTACTTACTTAATTGTGAGTTGAAGTCCTTTAACAAAGCACACTTCTAACAGGTTGTTGAAATCTTTTAACAGGGTGAGACCTAACAGTCTTTGTAAGCATTTAATAGGGTAGACCTTTTATAGGGTAGATCATGTCTTATGATGAAAACATTGTAACCTTCATTTGATACACTTTATTACTACAATAGTGAAGATTTGTGGGTGTCATCCCTACCCTAGTTTTACCTTCTCATTGGATGGTTTCTAGGTAATCATATCTGGTGTCATATGTGTTTACTTATTTACATGATTTAGATGCACATGCTCTACAAGATTTAGATGGACATGTAAGAAGATGAGTTATTATTTTCTCAAAACCTTCAGTTGTGAAGCATTTACACAAAGATTCTAAAAATTGGACCAAGATGGAACCTAAATCAAGGAAATGTGTTTTTTTTTGGCTTAGCATTGACGAATACAACTACAGACTTTGGGATTTCAAAAATCATAAAATTGTAAGAAGTAGGGATGTCATATTCAATGAGAAAGTGTTGTACAAAGATTTGTTGTAGTGGCATGAGAAGAAAGAAAATAATTATGTAGTATTGTATGATGCTCCAAAAGATCATGTTCCAATAGTCCCTCATGCTTTGAAACTACAATATCAATATCTACCACAAACCCTAGTGAATGTTAAATGGTTAACAAGGATAAGTGGACCTCTAGAAATATTTCCCCCCTCTTTGTTCTCTATTTTACTAACAAATGCTAGTGAACTAAAGATACAGTGAAGTTATGTTGATGGATACAAAGATTTAATGGGAGTTTGCAATGACAAAGAAATGGACTCCTTATTGATAAATCAAAGTTGAGATTACGTAGGTTGTCTGCAGGTAAAAGGGCTTTGCAAAATAAATGGTTTATAGGCTAAAATAAGAGGATAGAGGCAAGAAATGATTTAAAATCAATTTAGTTGTAAAAGGATTTGTGCAGGAAAAAAGGCATTAATTTTGATAAGATATTTTCTCTAGTTGTTAAAATGACTTTTATTTACATTGTTCTAAGTGTTGCAATTGCTAGGGATTTATGTTTTGAACATCTTGATGTTAAAATAATTTTTCTTCATGGTGGTTTGGACAAAGAAATATATATGGAACAACCACAGTGATTTGAGGTCAAAGGTAAGGAGAACTTAGTGTGTAAATTGAATAAAAGTTTATATGGCTTGAAGTAGGCAATTTGACAAATTTTGATAGTTTTATGAATGTATATATTTAGTGTCATTTAGACCGTTGTATTTATTTTAAGAGGTTGGATGATGACAACTACATTATTTTTTATTTATATGTTGATGATAAACTTGTAGTAGGGTCTAACATGGATCACATCAAGGAATTGAAATATCAACTAGCACAATCATTTGATATGAAGGATTTGGGGGCAAGAAAACAAATCCTTGGTATGAAAATTGGCAAAGATTGGAAGAATAAACAATTGACATTAGCTCATGATGATTATATTGAGAAGGTGTTCCAATGTTTTCATAAGGAGAATTCCAAAGTTGTCAGCACACCTTTTCCTAGTCATTTGAAATTGACTAAGGAGATGTGGCCGAAGACATAGGAGGATAAAATGTCCAATGTACCTTATTCTTTAGCTATAGGCAGTTTAATGTATGCCATGGTGTGTACTAGATCAGATGTACATATTGTGGGAGTCATTAACACGTATATGAGTCATCCTACAATTGAGCATTGGAATGTAGTCAAATGGATTATGAGATACTTGAGGGGTACATCTAGTAAATGTTACATTTTGGGGGCCTTATTATTGATTTACAAGGCTATGATGACTCAGATTTGGAAAAAGGATCTAGATACCAAGCAGAGTACTACAAGATATGTATTTACTATTTGTGGGACATCAATGAGTTGGATTTCTTAGTTACTAAAAGTGAATGCTTTATCTACTATAGAGGCAGAACATATTGCTACATAAGCAACAAGGAGATGATATATATTTATTTTTCATGAACGAGTTGGGACACCCATAGATGTAACATTATTTGTATATAGATAGCTAGAGCATCATTCATCTTGCTAAGAATTTTGCTTTTCATTCTATGAAAAAACACATACAATTGTGGTACCATTCCATTCAATCAATTTTTTATGATGGATAATTAAAGTTGGAAAAATTACATATAGATGACAATCCAAAAAATATTTTTGCAAAGGTTGTGCCAAGGTAGAAGTTGAACTCCTCTTCAACTTCGGTTAGTCTTCTAGACTGACAATAATAAAATAGAAGAATATAGCCTAGGGTGGTTTTACATTCTAGTTGGAGCTACAAGATTTCTAGTGCTTTGACCAATCTCTAAGTGGTACATTATTGTTGTGGATTTTGATCAATCTCCAAGTGGGAGATTCTTGTTATGTGGAGCCTAATTAGACTTAGAGTTTAATTTTTCCCACTTTCTTTAGCATAGTTTCCTCACATATTTCTTCTACGGGGCTTTGGGGATAACACCCTTATGATAGGATTAAGAGGAAGCACCCCTTGTGGGGTCTAAGGGCATCTCCCAAGATAGGGTCTTGGGGAAAATCCATTAACGTGTTGCCTATTCCGATAAAGGGTAGGATCGAGCGACAACACCCCAAAGGCCAAAAATAACTTTATTATTATAAAAGGCATCATGAGTTATTTTTCTATTGGATGACATATTATAGCCCTAATTTTGTAACCTTTGAAAGCCTTGTGCAAAATTTCTTAGGATTAGGGATTTTATGATGTATGATGATTTAGAAGCCTCTTATGGTGATATTTAGTTGCAAGGGATTGTAGATTGTAATCATACTGAAATGACTACATAATATTATTGGAATCATCATTTCATGGATGTAGCCTAGGGATTGGATGAACCACATTAAATATTTGTGTCTTTTGTTCATTTATTTATGCTTTATTCCATTCGGATATTGGTTATATTTGCATCTAATTGTTATTTATGTTTCTCTAATCCTAGCACATTTAACCATCATTCTTTAATATCCTTACAAATAAATCTACATTTCATCTAATAAACCTCTTTAAATCATTCTTTCTAACTTCGAAGGTCCAAAAGGTCTCCATCGAAACTTTGAAAGTCTTCAGTCAAATATTCTCTACATTGATTTTTTGAAGATATCCCACATTATGTCTACCACTTGATTGACCTCCCATTTTACACAAGAAAATTCATCAAAATTTTGATCCTTCTGATATACTTATTCAGATGTCATGCTCTTGATACCCCTTTTATTATATTTTAATATTGAGCTACGAGTCTTCTTCTAAATGAAACCTTTGTACCTTCAATTTTATTATTGTTCTAACAGTTATGAGAGCAGTTTGTGCCTCTACTTCATTATTGGTTCCATATATTAAGCTTCTAGGCTCTAACAACAATACATTCCCTTTCCAATCCCTATCCACAGTTCTAATAGTCAAAGACCTTGGGTTTCCCTTAGAGGCACCATAAAAATTAATTTTAATCCACCCAATATCTAGTGGAATCTATGAAATTTCTTTTATATATCTCATTGTAGGCTTAAACCCTTTGGAAACCATTAACAAGTCTAAATTTGATTAGTGGCCAATAATATTGAATCTTGACATCTTATTGGATGAAAGGGTTTTAGAATAATTGACTTGTGTTGAAGCATTACTTACTGATTTTGAGATAACTCTTTCTAACCATGCCAAGAATCTCATTATATATCTTCACTCTTCTCCTAAAACAATCCTTTCATCTTGTTCTTTCCATAGTTCCTAGATAATTATAGAAGGGAAAATCTTCCATATAGTTAAGAATGTTGATTTTTGTTTAATAATTAACTATCACATGGCTAATTCCCTCAATCTTGCAAGTAATAATCCATACTATCTAAGACACTTCAAAACCACCTTCTAACATTATTGTGAATACTCACAATTTAAAAGGAGGCAAGCTAAGGTTTCCTGCTCCTTATTACACAATACACATCTAAAAGGCTCATAAAATCTAATTATTTTCATCATATCCTCTATCAAGATTGTTTCTTAAGAAGCCAACAATGAGAAACCACTCGCCTTTGGTAAGCATAATTTATTTTCAACAAAGATTACTAGACCAATCTGCTAGCCTAGACTCATTCTCCAAAATCTTATAACCAATTTTCACTAAATAATCCCCTTTAATGGAGCCACACAAAATTACCTTGTCCTTTGTGTCATCTAGATTCAAAGACCTTTGGATAAAAATATGTCTAAATGTTTGCATATCATTGGCTTCAAATCCCAATTCACATTGGTACTTCCCTTTTATTCATCCCCTAAGACTTCACTTGAGAAATAATCAAAATTATTGACTTTTCTTCCCCATCATTGTTCTAAAACCTCCTTAATTATATTGATATTATCCAAATTTGAAACACTTTTTTTTCTATCCCATGAGTCTAACCAAAAAATTATTTGCTCTAATTCCCCAACTTCCATGAGATATGGTATGTGATCACCTATCTATAGATGACACTAAAATTCCAAGTAGAAAATTCTTTGGGAGGATCGTGAATAGAAGAAACCTTGTTTTCCATTCCCATCCAAATATTTTTCTTATAGGATCTTAACCCATTTTTGCTCTATGTTTCTATTGACCACATGCTTAGCCTCCAAAACTTCATTTAAAAACTTTCAATTCTTTAAGCCCGCTCCACCAAAATCTTTTGATTTGCATATCTAGTCCATGCTAGAAGCAGAATCTTCTAATTTTGATTGTCATTCCAAAAAAAATGCCTCATCTTTTTCTCTATTGTAAAAACATCACCCGAGAAGGAATCCTTAAGCATGACATCAAATAAAATGGCATTTCTAATATAACCATTTTAGCATGAGAATCTTTCCTACTAATATCAACCATTGACTTCTCCAACCCTCCATCTTATTATGACATCCATCTATTAGACCCGTCCAAAGGGAATATTTGTACACTCCTTCAAACCAAGGAACTCTAAGGATTTTACCTGATAATCTACCCAACCTCATATTGAAAATCCTCAAAATATCTCTTTGAACATTCTGATCTATATTAAAAATTAAAATCTCATATTTTTAGTAGTTAATATGTTGTCCTGACACTCTACTATATCTATCCAAAACTCTCTTTGTGACACAATCATCTCACAAAGTGACCTCTCCCATTAGGAAATTTTCATTAACAAATAAGGTGGGAGATGAAATCAACTCCCCTAGCTACACTAACACCCTTCCAAAGCCCTTGACTTTTCATATTCAAAATAATTCTTTAGAACACCATTTTAATTAAAATAAAAAGGAAAGGGGATGTGGGATCTCCTTACCTTAAACATTGGGAGGTGGAAAATAATTACTGGGGGTTTAGATTTGATAGAATAGATGCACATAAATCAAAGGTCAAACCTTTGATCAAAGAAATACAATGAGAACTAAGACCAAAGTTTTCTAGAACTATATAGAGAAACATTTGATTTTACTCAAATATATGACTCTATACCATTTCAAAAGAATCAACCTGAAAGTAACAACAGGTTAAACCTCAAAGAATTTCCCACTAAATTTAAACTAGGGAACAACTCCCTTAGATAGATATTTAATGAATTTTAACATGAACTAACTTCACACACACCTTTTACCTGGAAGTACAAAAGACATGAACATTCATCACATCAAAATATAATAAATATATTAAAGAGTAAAGTAAAAATTTTGATGCAGATTCATAGATCCTCATTCCAAAATTGAATATATTTTAGAGATACACAAAGAACATTCAAATAAACATATTGATCATGTAAAAAGATGTAATCTGAGAAACAATAAATTGATTAGATGGGAGATAGTTCTCAAGTCAAAATCCTACACCCAAACATATTTTGTCTTAAGATATGGGACAAGTATCTAATTTCTCTACCCTTTTGAATTCGTCAAGGTGACATAAATTCAAGATTTTTGTCTCTGAGTTTGATTTCATACCTTTTATTTTAGTTGACTTTTCTTTTTGAAGTATGTGTTATGCTCTATGGTTTTCTAGTGTAATTAAATCAACAAAGGAAATTATTTAATGATTTAATTAAACAAGAAATGTAAGAGAAAAAAGACTTTTTTTAATCTTATATTTATTTATTTTTATTTTTTATAAATCGGTAAACAACCAAGGCCTTGAATAATTTTATTAGATCAAAAAATTAAGTTACATAGTGTTACTCCATTCAAACGGGCACTGGTAGGAAAGAATGGAGAAGAAAACCTCCAGTCTTGCCCGAGACGTACATCCTATATTGTTACAAATTAAAAGGGGCATACCCCAATCCAATCAGAATTACAATTTTTTTTTTACAGAAATACAGGGGCATTCCCCATGATGTATAAGCTTTGAATACATAGATCTGCCACCATTTCACAGTCTAAGAAGCCAATGTCGAATCCAGAATCGATCTTTGTATACCTGTCTCAAACAGTCTATCTCCAATACATCTTTAAAAACTTACATAGTTAGAGCATCCTAAGACAAAATCTGTAAATAATAAAGAGACCACATAGATCAAATCAAGTCTATCCCATTAATTCCTTCTAAAAGGATAAAACCATACTAAACCTCTCATGCTCTATCCCAAAAAGTTATGAGGGAAGCCGATGAAAATTACTTAATCTACATTATTGCTTGATCATACCAATTAATAAAACCATAACTAAATTGATACCTCAAGAGGAACATAAAAATGTAAAATAAGGACAATGCATATTTTAAACCCCACTACATAAATGGACAACAAAGTGCATAAGCCGCCATTAGATTCGAAACCAGGATAAAGCTTAAGAATAGCCAGATAGATTCTAATCGCCTTTATCAAAAACACTGTAGATCATAGACTACCAAATACAAAAGATCCACTCTCTAAAATGCTAGAGTTGAGTTCACCATAGATTATTGGCGCATAATGATTGAAAAAATTATAAAACCCAGAAGACAGATGTCCTTGATCAATCTCCGAAATCTGGGAGCATATAACCATACTACCTTATGGTAATATTGTAAAATAAAAACCATATATCAGAAAGTCATTAATTAGAACAAAATATTGTAAAACCCTACCATCTAATCCATAATAAACACCAATTTCAGGCATTTCACCTCAAGAAAATAAAACAATCTGAATCTATACAGAGCTGCATAATATGAGAACAACAGAAGGCCCAAAAAACATTGAGAAGGATCCATAGTAATCGAGCCAGAGTATCCAATTATCCACCATTAATAGAAGAATTACAACCATAACTAGGTTAATCAAACCAAAACTAAACAAATAGAAACACTTCTCAGCTTATAAAGTCTCATTCCTTTTATGGGTTCTGTGCAAAATATCCTACGATTGATTAATCTCAAACCATATATAGAAAACACTTAGAAGAACGCCATACGACAAATGCAAATAGTATAAACATTATATAGTATTATATTTGAGAATCAGATATTACGTTAAGAGGGAACTCCCAACAGATTAATCAAAATCTCCAACACGTTTCAATAAAAAAAAAAAACTAAGTTGATACTGCAGGACCCTGCTATATACAACCCTAAAAACCTAAATACAAAGATAACCAATCCTTACAACAATCCTCAAAATTTTATAGACCCATACCTTAACCTACTTCTTCCATGAAACCATAATCACCTCGGGAATGTCATTGGAGTTATCCGCGATGAAATTGGGAGGGAATTCGAAGTTGACCTTAGCTCTGCTCATCTTTTCAGAATTAAGAGTGCAGAGAGAAAAAAGATAATTATATTATATTTAAAAAGAGTTTAAAATTTAAAAGATTTAATTAAAATCTAATCTTGGAAATTAAAGCAATTAAAATTTTTAAGGCTCAATTTTGCGTAATTATAATTATTTAACTTAACAATAATAAATTTAGAAGTTGCATTAAATAATGGGCTTTAAATATTATTATTAGTTAAAATAATTATTATATTTTATTAAAAAAAGTCTTGCTAATTAAAAATGAAGTGAGAATAATATAATAAAACATTATTTTAATTAAGGCACTAAATGTGCATAAAGAAATTAATTAAATTAAAATAATAATAAAATTATTTTAATAAGAGGCTTTTGCATGTTGGCGAAACCAAAACCCTAAGTAGGGCTAGAGCCTTTATTAAGAGATTCAAGCTCATTTCCCCAAACACAGGTTTGGAGGAGAATCTTTGGAATTGAAAGACAAGAATTTTTTGAAGGCTTTCAGAAACTTAAATGTCGCAAGCATAGAGGAATTACCAAATTGATAACATTAGATTGAGAAAGTGTTTGTAGAATCCACTATAGAAAATCTTTCAAAAGCTTTGCATTCTTTGTGCCTATAAGAATGAAAGTCTTCTCTAGAAAAAACCATGAATGTTTACATTGGTATTGTTCAATGAAAATAGTTGACAATTGAAACCCTTGATTGGAAAAAATTGATCTTCGCAGTTAGAACATTTGGGAGAACACAAGATCGAAATCCATTGTAGAAAAGCTAGAATTTAGAAAATAAATTTGTAGCTAGGGTTTGAAAAAATGAGAAAAGATTATTATTGAATAAAAATAATTGGTTGCAAATAATTTTTCCATCAAATGTATTGTTGAATTTTTTTAAAAATAAATATATTTAATTACGACGGTAATAAATTTTATTTATTTTTGAGCAAAATGCAAAAGAATGCCTATATATTTATATACATAGTATAGGCTATTTTTACAATGATGATGCTAACATAGATCATCTTGCCTTCATTCAATGGAAGAGGCAAAACATACCATCTTATATGAAAATCAATCATTTAAGAAATGGACAAGTATAAGAATATGAAGATAAGGCATAATCTATCCTTTACTAGAAAAAGACCACAACCAAGATATCTAAAGCTCAAAATTACTCCAATCTAGGCCCATATTACTACCTCATTGGGTAAATGCAACAAGAATTTGTAGACCACAAAGTGAACTTTGTGCATATCTAACATCTCTATCATAACAATAATAATCTCTTGAATGACCACTAAAACCTACTTCAAGAGCTTGGCCAAGCCTCATTGATTGACCATATGTGGTTCCAACATAAAGAGAAGCACCCCGAACATCAAATTCCAATCGAGCTCTTGAATGCCTCAAAGTAGGTTTTACATACCTATCATCTACTAAAATAGTCAAGGAAAGAGATACCAAGAACAAACATGTGTGTAAGTATTAACTTTGTCCATGCAACATGTCGTCCATACATGTTAGTGTAACCCTCAGACTCTAAACTGAGAATTACTTGCAAAGTAAACTATAATTCCTCGACATGGAACCCAAAAGAAATTAACCTAAAGTTTACTAAGTTTGTCAAACATAAAGTAAAACATACAAGTACACCAAACTACATATAAATCATCCATCTAATGATCATCATGAGATAATTGAAATCACTATATGAACATACATGTATCACCATCGAAATAACTCTAAACAGATGAAATAATTGAGTATCAAGTAGCTCATAAAATATATAAACTAAGTATGAAATAACATCTAATCAAATTTGGTAACCAAGTATTGCTAATCATAAAACATAACCACAAAGCTGACCTAGAAGAATTTAGAAAGATAATATGAAAAGTAAACTAGGGGTAGGCATTACATCCACTCCCCCTAGACTTAGGCTTACTCCTAGAAGCCTACAAAAAAGATAAAACTAAATCACTCACTGTGCGGGTCCCGTAAGACCCTTTCCCCTTGTAGGAGGATAAGACTCCATTGAAAACACCTTTTGTGATCTACCCATATCTCCAACTGTGGGTTCTAAAGTTGTACGTCTTTGATATGAGAACTATGATTTCCATTGAGGATAATGGGATGACTTGTGTCCACATTGTCCGCATGAAAAACATTCTCCATCAAGACTCATATGCACTCTAGATGCATCAAACTGCTAAAAACTAACCCCACTAGCAAAAGAATGAGTACTATGTGATGGCTAGTCATATTGGTTGTGCTTATGGCACTGAGAGTAATGATAATCCCTTGAGTGTGAACCCACTGCCACCACTCATAAGATCCTCCTTGTTTCTATTGATTGCCTCTTGAAGAAGTAGGCTTTCTATTGCTATCCAATCCTTGATTACCTTCAGACCCTGATGTTGCAAGTGCTCCCACAAAACCACCATGTCCTAAGGTGACACTTTTCTCTACAAGGATAGCTTGATGTACCACATCCTTGAGGGTTTTAGGTTGGAAAACTTTTACACCCCCACTAAGATGGTTATTCAAACCTCAAATTAAGTGTTGAACTATCAACAATGAACTGTCACTAGTCCCTGCATAGGGCATGAGATCATAGAATTTTCATTCATACTCTGCTACGGTCATAATATACTATCACAGATTGTGAAACTCATCAGCCCCTTGCTAGTGCCATTCCTTTGGTAGGAAGTGTTCATGGAAATTCTCAAGTAATAACTCCCATGTAACGGTGTTCATGTTCACACCCAGTTTCTTCTCTTCAATGTTCCACCATGTAGCCCCAAAGAGCTATAGTTGGGTGATGGCAAACCTCACTTTGACAATAGAGTCAAAGTTATGCATCACAAAGCATCTATCTAAAGAAATTAACAATTGCTCTACCACGTACCCTATACCAACTCTAGTAAAAGGTTTGATCTTGCACCTCTGTAGGTCCTTCATCTGTGTGACCTTAACTAACCTCTATCTATCACCGTGAAAGTCTCTCTAAGGACTCCTAGACCTATGCATCTCCTCATTCCCTACATGATGTGATCCCTGGTGATCAACACCCCTAGGAGGAGGTAGGCGCTCCATAATAGTCCTCATCATCTGTCTTAAATTAGTTCCCTCTGAGTCAACATGCTCTTCTTTATGGCTCTCTTCCCTATTTTCTTTTAGATGGGACTCTCTCTATGAGTTGGAGGAGGACTATCATGTCCACCTCTTTCACAACCTCTACCTCTACTTGCACTATGACCTCTAATAGTTGATCTAGTCTCATACACCATCTTCCTACAACACACAAGCAAGAACACGAACAATGATCACAAGTAAACAAAGGTATACCACCATGAAGCACAATAATAAGAAAATATTTCTGAAATCAAACTCTAAAATTTAGTTTTTTTTGTATGTCTCAAGTAATCAAGTTTTAAGATTCCAAGTGTTCAAGTTGTAAAAGATACATAGCACCGTTTAAGTTTCATCTTTGTTTAACTAGTTGTCAACTAGTGGTGTTCTAATATACCTAGAGCTCCCAATGTAGAAACTTGGGCTTTAATACTAGAAATAATGATTTGCCAAGGAACCCAAAAGAAATTAACCTAAAGTTTCACTAAGTTTGTCAAACATAGAGTAAAACATATAAGTACACCATACACATGAAAGTATGGGGTAAGTATCCATAAAAATTGCATATAAATCATGCATCTAATGATCATCATGAGATAACTTAAATCACTATATGAACATACATGTATCACCGTCAAAATAACCTTGAACACATGAAATAATTGGGTATCAAGTAACTCATCAAATATATCAACTGAGTATGAAATAACATCTAATCAAATTCAATAACCAAGTATGCTAATCATAAAACATAACCATAAAGTTGGCCTAAAAGAATTTGGCAAGATAATATGAAAAGTAAACTAGGAGCAGGCATTACATAAACAACAAGGCTGAAAATTCAGTTGAACATTCTGACAAATAGTAATCTGGTTAATCGAAGAGTGTTGCATGCATATTTGCAAGGATTACCTCTATCTCGTGTGACATACCATGTAGCATAACAACTTCTAAAGAAAATTTTGTGCTTCACATCATCCTTACCAATTGAATTCCCTTCCAAAACAAGGAGATCATATTGTATGCAAGATGAGAATCATCAACATGAAAAAAAGCTAAAAAATAGTCGCTAAATCATCCTATTCTTTGATAGTAGCCACAATGGCACCTGAAAAATCCTATGGTACTAATTGATTCCCCTAATAGTTTATGTCAGACTGATGATTATGTCATAGCTTTTAATCTATTCACCAAGTAAATAGAAAGAGTAGTCTACTCATTACAAAAGAATTGTGACTATTAGAAAGGTAATAGTACACAATATTGTACAATAAATTATTGTTCATTATATTTCAATTTCTAAAGTGTTAAAATAATTCCCAACTAAAGAAATTTGAAATTATATGAACTCTATCATCTATACAACAAGAAATATGTTGCATGAGAGATATTGATTCCAACTAATGATGATTAGTTGAATTTAGTTGTAGGAGTGTGTATGCTGCAAATAATAACTAGTTGGATTCTTAGATTTTTTAACTGGGATTAGGGAGACCCACATCCTCCCAACCCACATCTCCACAAATTAGAATATACCTCAACACTACATAGGTAAACTAGCAGTGTCAAATCGTCACTATGAAGTTGCTTTTCTTTCTCAACAATGTAAAATACATTTGGGTAAGCCATTATGTCTCCTTCATGTGGGAGTAATACCAAAGATTTATTGTCAACTAAAAGGTTAGCTAAAAAAAATTCCAAGGAATTGCCTTCTCGATATACATGTGAGAATTCATAATGGTGAAACTTCTCTAGTATTGCCAACACTTTTTTGAAGAATGTAGTTAATTTTCCAATTATGAGAGTGTCTTTGTTGGAGAGCCTGACTAATCAACATTGAGTCTCCTTATATGTTAAGTTCAAAAGTACAAGCTGAAATGACCATTAGAAAACCATGGTAGAGCACCATGGCCTATGCCTAATTATTAGTTTCTCGAAGGCAATGGTATGGGTCTTGAAACTATGCGATCTCCCTTATAGTTCCTTATACAAACACCTGCTCCTAATTCTCTCAGATTATCCTGTGATGCCCAATCAAAATTCAATTTGAATAGTGGGAAAATTGGTTTACACCATCTCACCTCCTTTCTTTTAACCTTAATTCTTAGATTTCCAGTCATGTATGAAGGTAACCTCAAGTCAAGCCACATTTGAGAACTTCATTATCCCAAGAAGCAAAGGATCAAATAGCTAACCTAGATGAACTACTAACAATGTTCATCTTTTCACACACCTTTGCAATAATACTATTATAAACTTCTTGAATTGTAGAATTTAAATTGTGGAAAATATGCATATTTTGTTCCCACCAAAATAGCCCATATTACAATGGTTGCGATCATAAACTATAAGTTTGCAAATATAGCTTTTGAATGCAGTATAGGCCAAGATTGGAGGAGATCTCATAAATTTGTTGGTAAAGGGAAATAACAATTTAACTTGAGCATTATGGATTTCTAGGAATCATAAGCAAATGTGCAAGATAAAAACAAAAGACCAACATTTTCAAAATCTTCCTCACATAAAACACATTTGAATGGCTTGGTCATATTAAGCTAATCTAATCTATTAATAATAAAAATATGTTATTCTAGAGTAAGGTAGGTGAATCTCCTTGCCCTTGGGGGAATAGAATCCTTCCAACAAAAAAATGTAAGCCCTCTAAGGAACCTTAAGAGAATCCTTTAACTACAGAGCCTCATAACCCAAACTAATAATGTACTTGCCAATTGGAGAAGGTAACCAAATAATTTTATCATCTTGTTTTGATAAGAACATAATTCTATTATCCATGAATTCTTTAAGAGTAGCTTGTAGTCCCTTGTTTATCAGAAAATTAGTTACATCTTTCCAAATTACCTTACCCAAAGAACTGTCTACTAAGATAACATAATGAATTGAATTTAGCCCCCAAGTAGCCATCGTAATATCACACAATTCCTTGACCCAAACACATCTAATTAATGGTTTATAACCATTCCAAGAATTTAACTAGAACATGACGTCTTTTCCACCATGAACTTCCCATGATATATAGTCTACAATGAGAGACCTAGAAGACATTAGGAACTCCCACATTTAAGTACCCCTAGATGTATTAGAGATTGTGAAAACTCCAATTGGGTTCACTGAGTCTAAGTACTTCATCCCCATCATCTTGCACCAAGGTAAGTTCAATTTGCTGTGTAGCTGCCAAACTAATTTTCCCCCAAATGCCACATTCCTTAGCATTAGACCATGAACTCTTGCTTCGTCATACTTCTTCCCCTTCGATAAACTTGTAAAGAAATTAATGATATTATTTTCTTTTTATCCATATTGCTATCCCATAGGAAACCAATGATAATTTTCTCAATCTATCTAATCACTGACTTGGGAGCCTTAAGTGTAGAAAGGAAATAATTGGGGATTGTAGCAAGTATCAATTAAACAAGAGTAAGTCTACCTAGAAAGAAGATTCATCTTTCTCTCCATTTCACCATTCTTGCCTTCAACTACTCAATAATCCCAACCCAGTATTGTCTCTTATTAGTCCATTGAAACAAGGGGATGTCTAGGTAGGAGCTCGGGAGTTGTGCCTCTGTAAACTCAAGAATGTTCATAAAATTCTTCTTAATTTGGGGGCAAGTATTAAAAATAAAAACTAAGGATTTTTTTGGTTTATTTTTAATTAGAGATTCGTATAATCGTAGGACATTCTTAACATGAAATGCCTCTTCTAAGGAAACTTTGCAAAAAATTAGCAATACATTATTAATGTGGTAAATTTTTTATGGTTCTATCCTTTGTGCTTGGGGTGAATTTTAATTAAAAAATATTTTAAAAAAGTAAGTTGGGGGTAGGGGTCACCACCTCCCACCACCCTTTCTCCACATCTCATGTGCTATGGACATGACATCAGAGGTTGTTGTGGCTGCCACAATAGGCATACGATAGCTTGCTGTTACAGTTGTTGTGTCATACACAATATATGTTGTGTGCGTTGCATGATAGTGACCCCCCTTTGTGGGGTTTGTTTATTTAAAAAATATATATAAAGTTTATTTTTATTATATTTAATTTTTTTTTAAATTAAATTTATAATATTATTAAAAAAATTAATATTTAATATTATTTAAATTTAATTTAGTTTGATTTAAATTTTATTTCATGTATTTAAATTTAATTTATTATCAAATTGAATTGAATTTATTTTAAATTTGATTATTATTTAATATCACTATATTTAAATTTTAAAGTATTTTTTGAGTGGTATTTTTAATTTTAAAATATTATTAACTATGGATTTTGTATAATATTTAATATCTAAATACTTTCCTTAAAGATAATTTTATCAATTTAAAAATATTATTATAGTTGTGAGTAAATAACAATAATTATCATTATGATCTAATAAATACATAGGTTATTAGGAAAGCAATGGATTCTTGTAAACTATGAAATTGGGAATTATTTTAACGTCAAAATTAAACTTGGAAAACTATATCAATTAGGAAACTATGTAAACGAAAACTCCAAACTTTGATTCATAACAAACTTTAAACATTACATCGAAAACTACATGGCTAAAACTACTTGTGTTTTAAATATATTTTATGGTGTTATGTTTGATTTGATGATGGATTTTGGGAAACCTCATAGTTGGCCAAAATAGGAAAGTTTACCAGAGGTAGGGAGTTGTGAGTTATGTGTTCAATGACTTATGTCAGGATTGTTGTATATGTATTTTTGTGATGAGACCCATTTCTTCTATGTAAGCTCATGTGTTGCGATTTTTGTACCTTTCAAGGTGTTTGATCCATGATCTATTAATGATTTCTAGTTGCTTGTATAACAATCAAGTGATCATTGTGATTTTATGAGATGCACTTTTATGATCTTAGGGTAGGTGATCTATGTGTATGTTGGGGAGTGGCTTGCAATGGAGGTCATAGCCTTAGAGAGGTTGCAAGAGTAACCCATTGTAAGTTGTCTTAATAAGTGATAACAATTTCATTAATGGGGTTAAAATTAATTAAAATGAGTTAGTATGTTACATTTCCCATGCCTCTAGTGCTAGGATGGGAGTAGAGAGGATGCTTGGTTGTGACCTTGCCTCATTAATATCCCTTGTCTGTAAGAAAGGATACACATAGAGTCATTAGGGGGTTGGGGTCTAGAGAGAGTGTCATGGTAACCTTAGAGTTGGCTCATATGATGACATTTTCCCACATGCATATTAGGTTTCCCAAATGTCTTTGTTTGCCTCTAAGATTGGATGTCACTTGTGTATTTGGTACCTTTGAGATAGAATGCTATCAGGGTACCTTGACCTAGATTCTTGTTACGAATTTTGGATTTTTATCTATTTGGGATTTGATACTATCTCCCATGTATAGTAGGAGTGAATTGTTTAGGTTCCATAAGGTCAAGTGGTTGTGATTCTTATACCATTGAGATCTGTCAGATTGACATTGATGCTGGATGTATCTTGTGTAGTTGCTTTATTCTTCTTATCTTGTGATTATGTTTGGTGGTCATATTCTTGTATTATGTAATTTATTTATTTGAGATCATACGAGATGTTGTATCTTATCATGATATTTATTCTTTTATCATTTCATACACTGCGACATGTGTAAAGGATGAGTATGCATTCTAGTTATGCCATGTGGTATCTTATGTACCTTGTATGTTCTTTCATGTGATTTTGTACATGTTGTCATTCTATGACATGGACTTTGTGTATTATCAAACTTAAACTCAATAAAACTTATGTGTGTGATTCAATATTATGGAACCCTTGAGAGATGTAACTGCTATTGTAGTACTTGGGTTCCCTAGTGGGACATTACATGAATGAATGAGGGTCTTGAGCTAGTGGTTGTTGGTAGGGACCTCTTATGGTGTCTATGTACTTAGACATTTCCTTGCACATTTTTTTATGTTCTCTTTTATATTTTTCATCTTTCCATGATCGATTGATTTCTTCTCAGGTGATCCTTTGAAAAGATGATTGTCCATCTCTCTATTTGCAACTACAATGTCTACCTTTTTCAAATTAAAATCCCTTATAGTGGGTTCCTAGACCTTCTCATTTATTAATGGCTTTTCTATTTATGCAACCCATTTTCCAATCTAATAATCTATAGATATCATCGAGCCGGTCTTGAGTTTCTTAGCTTCAGGGGCTATCCTCAGACACTTTCTTATCATTCCATCTATAGAAAATACAATAGGAACACACTTTCTTTTCTTACTTATAGAGGCTTCTAACCATTTAGGATTAGAATTAGGTACACCCATGGGAGGAGTAGGGTGGTTGGGTGTCACATCCATTATACTCAGAGCATGGGTGAAATCAGTAGTATCATCCAAGTTGACGGTAACTTGGGATTGGTAATCCATGTTTGATTTGGCAAATTCCACCTCATCATCATTCATATATTCTTATTCTCTTCTCATGAATCTATGTCAATTCCTCATTCTTCCATTTATTATTATTTTTCTTGATGCCTTGCTCTCAACCAAGTGATCTTGGTAGGGGAGGTTACAATACACACTGTTAGATGTGACCCGGTTAAAGGTTACAATACACATTGTTAGATGTGACCCAGTTAAGGGATTTCAATCACCCAATTAAAAGTGAGTCTTGTTAGAGTACTTTAGGCCATTCACTTGGAATGCCACCTTGTTAAAGGATTTTCCAATGATTGTTAAGTCAACCTTACTCCAAAGGATTTACCCTAGACTGATACAATTGTTAGAGAGTAATAGTAGAGCTTTGATTTGATACAACTTACAACTTCACTTGTAGATTACAAATCTCTATTCAGTCCTCAATTTTTCTTGGCTTTCATTTTTTGCAGCTTTGACAATTTGTTCACCCTTCAAGCATTCATCTCCTTAAGCCTTCTTGCTTAGTATGCCATTTCAGACACTTCTCTTGGGTCACTAGATGAAGCAAAACCCTTAATTCCTTCTCCTCAGGTTTTTGCATCAAACTCTCCAACACTTTTGCTTCATGACCAGACATTCCTATATATAGGAAATTAGGATATTTTCTTGCTCATTATCCATCATCTAAATCAGGGTTTTGGTAGGATACAATGTATCTACCCCATATCTTGTCTTCTCTAGAAACTTCTCTTAGAATCCATTCAAATTTGCCTCCAAAATGGTTTACATAAAATTTTGTGCCACCATCTCATCAATCTTATCTTCCTCCTAGTTCACAAGTTCCAAGAAAAAAAACTTGTTGGCTTTTATTTGGCAAATCTTTGATCTTTGCCATAATGCAACAACTTGGCATTATCAATCTTCTGATGCTTGACACATACTGTGTCACTCAACATCAACTGTAAAATCACTTGGCATCAACTAGATTTTACTGGTGCTCAACATCAACTAAAATTCACTTGACATCTACTATCTTGCTCAACATCCACTAGAATTTTCTTTTACTTAGCTCCAACTGACTTTCTACTCGGCTTGTACTAACTTTACTCAACACCTACTATCCACTTGGTCAGGCTTGGCAGAAAAACTTTATTTAACTTGTTCTTCTAAACTTTCTAAGTGTAGCCAACCATTTTGTAACCTTAAGTAGATCATCAATACATCATGTTATCATTGTCTTAACTGATCCTTGTACTTCATTACATAATCATAACTTAAACCTTTCCTCTATCAAATCCTCCTCATCAATCAACTAAGTGATAGTTCTTAAAACATATAAGCAATTGTCTTACCAGCAAATAACAGGTTTGACATCAGTGACAAAACAATGATTAAAACATATAGCAATCTCCCTTATAACAATCTTTCTAATCAATGATCTTTTCAATCAGATTTCACCAATCTCCCTCTTTGGCATTGATGGCAAACCAAAATGATCAACCAAGTCAATCAAATGATGAACATCTTGTTCAATCAAACTAACTAGGTTAAAATAGTAAGACAATACCAAGAAGAAAACTTATATTGAAATTTCTCCCTCTATCAGCAACTTCAATCTTCTGATTAGGTTACAAAATATAACTCCCTCTTATGCCCCTCTTTCATACTGAATTGATTAGCAAAATATCTCCCTTTGATATTGATCTTTCTAACTCACTGATCAATGTCTCCATCTTTGTTATGATCCTTTCTCTAATTGCTTTCTCCCTCTCTAATCTTTTGATCAATTTTTGCTATTTCTCCCTCTTTCTTTCTTGATCTTCTGATGATGTACTTTCTCCACTATTCCTCTTGCACTTGACCAGTTTAATGTACTTTCTTCCTCTTTGACAACAATGCCAAAGATATATACTAAGCACTTGGCATCTTGAATACATGCAGATATAGGCTTTTGTAGGTTCAATTTTTCCATCTGTCACCTTGCTTGTGACTAATTTGCAGTTCTAGTTTTGTGATTACTTTAGGTAGTTCCTAAAGTAAGATCCACTGCATCAATTTATATTATATGAACATCAACTTGTTTGATGCAAGGCACTCCCTTTGTCTCTTACATAGCCTTTGATAGGGGTATCACCCCTAGTTTACCTCTTAGATACTCATAAGCATCCTTAGGTAATGCTTTTTTGAAGATATTAACAATTTGCTCCTTTCTGTTAACATATTCCATCTTTACCTCTTTATCTTGAACTAACTCTCTTACATAGTGATACTTGATTGCAATGTGCTTTGTCTTTGTGTGCATCACTGGATTCTTTGATATATTGATAGCACTTGTATTATCACAATAAAGTGTCACTAGTTCTGTGATTTCTTCCTTCATTCCCTTAAGAAACTGTTTAATCCATACAATGTTTGTGCACTTTATAACAGCAACAACATATTCTACTTCAGTAGTAGATTGGGAAGTACAACTCTACTTCTTGCTAGTCCATGTGACTAGTCTTTTGCCTAAGAAGAATGCTCCTCCACTGGTGCTCTTTCTATCATAAATGTTTCCAGCCTAATCAACATTAATGTAGACTCTTAGTTCAAACTTTTCATTCTTCTTTTAGTATAACCCAAACTCTTATGTTCCTTTCAAGTATCTCATTATTCTTTTCACAACCATCAAGTGATTCTCTTTGGGATTTGTAGAGAATCTTACAACTATCCCCACAACTAATGCAATATCAGGTCTGCTATGTACTACATATTGCAATTTGCCAATTATGGATCTATACAATGTTTGATTCACCTCAGTTGAATCATCATTCTTTGATAGCTTGAGTCCTGTTACCATAGGTGTACTTACTAGTTTGGAATCTTGTAATCCAAATGTCTTCAATATCTCTTTGACATATTTTGACTGAGTGATATATATACCATACTTCATTTGGTATACTTGTAATCCCACAAAAAATTTGATCTCTCCAAACATAGACATTTCAAATTCTTGCTTCATCTAATTTGCAAAGTCCTTACACAAAGCATCTTGTCTACCAAATATGATATCATCAAAAAATATTTCGAATAACAAAATACCTTTGTCCTTGTCTATCTTCATGTATAGATTGTTGTTATCATCAGTCCTTTCAAATCCAATCTTAATAAGATAAGTATGAAGTCTCTTATACCATGCTCTTGGTGCTTGCTTCAATCCATATAGGGCTTCGTGCAATCTACATACCATATTCTTATTATTTTCATCAATAAATCCTTTTGGCCATTCTATGTAGACTTCCTCTTCTAGTATGCCATTCAGAAATGCAGAGTTAACATCCATCTGATAAACTTTGAAACCTTTGCGCGCAGCATAAGCAAGTAGAATTCTCACTCCTTCCATTCTTGCAATTGTGGAAAATGTCTCACCATAGTCAATTCCTTCTTCTTGTGTATAGCCTTTGCAAACTAATCTTGCTTTGTTTCTTGTCACTTCACCATTCTCATCTAGCTTGTTTCTGAATACCCATTTGGTGCCAATCACATTCTTGTCTTCTAGTCAAGGAACTAGACTCCATGTTTTGTTCTTCTCTATCTATTGAATTTCTTCTTCCATAGCCTTTGTACCAGTCATCATCTTCTAATGCATCTTTTACTATCTTGGGTTCCTTCATGCTTAACAAACATGATTCACTTCTCAATCTATTCCTTGTCATTGGCCTTTCATCCTTGTTTCCAATAATTTGATCTACAGGATGATGTCTTTTGACATATTTGGACAATCTTGGCTCAGTTCTTGTAACTTCATTTTGTCTCTTAGCTTCAGAGTCACTGTGTGCATCTTTGTTAGGTATTTCAACATCTCTTTCATGTATACTAATCTCAAAATGAGAATGTGCATTTTCTTCATTCTGCAACTCAGTATCTGAATGTAGCTCAGTTCTTGAATGCAACTCAGCATTCATAGGTTGTGACTTAGTAGTTACTGAGACTTGTTGTTGGTTTGCAACTTGATTTGTAGCATCTTCTTCAATAGGCATTCCATCATAGAAGTATACAAATGATTTGTATTCTTCTAGTTCTCTCATAGGTTCAACCTCATGTACTCCTATAAACTCATCAAAATTCACATTTGCACTTTCCACAATTTTGTTAATGTTAGTATTTAAACACTTGTAGGCTTTGCTTCTTGTGGACTATCCAAGAAATATAACTTCTTCACTTTTTGCATCAAACTTTCCTTTCCTAACATCTTTAAGAATATAACATTTGCTTCCAAATACCTTAAAGTATTTCACATTAGGTGGATATCCATACCATAGTTCAAAAGGTGTTGAATGAGTACCTTTCTTGACTTGTACACGGTTCAAGGTATATACAATAGTACTTACAACTTCTTTGCAGCATTTCAGAGCAACATTTTTCTCCATCATGAGTATTCTGACACAGTCCATTATAGACCTATTTCTTCTTTCAACAATTCCATTTTGTGGAGGGGTCCTAGGTGCAAATGTCTATCTTTTGATTCCTCTATCATTGCAGAAAATCTCAAACTCATTTGAAGTGAATTCTCCTCCTCTGTTTGATTTCAAGCATTTCAGACTTTTACGTGTTTCTTTTTCAACTCTTGCTAAGCACCAGTTAAACATATGGAAAACATTAGATTTTTGCTTGAAAAACATGACTGTCATCATCCTACAATAATCATCAACAAATAGCATTATGTACCTATCTCTTCTGTAGCTTTTCACTTCAATAGGTCCACACAAGTCAATATGAACAATTTCTAGTATTTCTTTAGAGGTATAGCCTTTACTCTTAAAGCTTGACTTTGTCATTTTGCCTAGCTGACATTGTTTGCAAACTATATTATCATGTTTTTTCAACTTAGGTAGACCTCTAACTCTTTTCATGTTAGTGATACTAACCAGGTTATCAAAATTAACATGACATAATCTCTTGTGCCAAAGCCATACATCATCAAATTTTGCAACAAGACGAGTAACATCCTCTATATCTAGATAGAACATATTACTTCTAGTTTGAGCACCTTTTCCAATCAACTTCCCATTTGTGTCATATATCTTGGCAGTTTTATTTTCAAATTCAACTTTACATCCCAAGTTATTCAATTGTGACAAACTTAACAAGTTATAATTTAATCCTTCGACATAGTAAGCATTGTCACATGAAATCTTGTCTATGAGTTTGATAGACCCCTTTTCTTTTATCAAACATGGTGCATCATTACCAAACCTTACACTATTTTCATCATAACAAGTTAAGGTAACAAACTTACTTTTGTCTCTAGTAATGTGATGTGAGCATCCACTATCAATGATCCATTTATCATTCTTGTTCACACAAGTCACAAGTGTAGTTGCCTCATCCTCATTAGATTTTTCCTTCATTGCAACATATACCACTTCATCATCATGTTCATTAGAGTCATGTTCATCAGCAGTGTAACATGACTTCTTTCCTTTGTCTCTATAGTCTCTGCCATCATCTTCTCTTTTATTTTTGTGCTTATTTCCTTCTCTGTAGTTCTTTTTCTGTGTACATCTTGCATCAATATGAACAACTTCATTGTAATTGAAACAAATGATGGATAACTTACCTTTGAACTTGCCTTTACCTCTGTGAAATCTTCTTGCCAGTAGTGCTTCTAATTGTTCAATGTCTTCCTCATCTGTATTGCTGTCATTGAATGCATATTTTATCTTTCTTTTCTTCTTCTTCTTCTTTTGCTTTACCTCCTCATAATCCTTCAATAACAATTTGGCTTTGAAAATTGATTCAAGAATCTCTGGTTTGTGATTGTCAAAATCAGATAGCTCAAAAGCAGTGAGTCCACTTACCAAACCTTCAAAGGTTAGATTATTTCTTGGTATACATCTCAACTCTTGGATTGCATAAACTCTAATAGCATAAATAAGCAGTAATGTCCTCAAGACTTTACTTAGCACAATATCATCATCTATTTGATGTGTAGTACCTTTTATTGCACTAACAACTTCTTTTATCCTAGAAACATATTGAGCAATGTTCTCACCTTCTTCCATTCTCATGTCATCAAACTTACCTCCGAGACTCTCAGACTTGGCTCTTTGAACATTTTTGTCTCCTCCATAGATGGTGGTCAGAGCATCCCACATCTTCTTTACACTATCACATCATTGATGTCATCAAATTCGACATAGTTTAAGGTAGAGGAAATCTCCAACATTGCCCAATTGTGCTCTTTCTTTTTCTTCATATCTTCAGCAATTAGGGCTCCTACTAGATCAACATGCTGCATTATAATGTATGATTGTGCATGATCTCCAAGTCCTCCAAGGTGTAGCTTCATCAAAATTTTCCATGCAGGAAAGTTATCTCTATTGAGCTTGGGTACTTCTCTTTTTGACATCTTGATCTTTGTGCTTCTAGTACCTTAAAACTAGTCCTCTTAAGTAGATGGCTTTGATACCAATTGTTGGAAATCTTTTAGAATAACTGAGGGGGGGTGAATCAGTTATTAAAGGTCCATATGTACAAAATAAAACCTTTCCCACAATTCAGTGAACTCATAAAACATTCATACCCACGCATGAATTCATGTGTATCTACTAAAACTTATATGTTACTATCAAATCAACTTGCAGAAGTGTAAAACATGAAACACAACACATTCATCAACACATTTGACACAATGATTTAACGTGGAAACCCAATTTGGGAAAAACCACCAGTAACATGCTACTCCTTTTTCACTCTTTTGAAGTGATGCCCTATGAAAGGCTAACCCTATTAAAGGTTACAATACACACTATTAGATATGACTTGGTTAAGGGATTTCAATCACCTTGTTAAAAGTGAGCCTTGTTAGAGGACTTTATGCCATTCACTTGGAATGCCACCCTATTAAAGGATTTTCCAATGATTGTTAAGTCAACCTTACTCCAAAGGATTTACCCTAGACTAATACAATTGTTAGAGAGTAATAGTAGAGCTTTGATTTGATACAACTTACAACTTCACTTGTAGATTACAAATCTCTATTCAATCCTCAATTTTTCTTGGCTTTCATTCTTTGCATCTCTGACAACTTGTTCACCCTTCAAGCATTCATCTCCTTAAGCCTTCTTTCTTAGTACACCATTGCAGACACTTTTCTTGGGTCACTTGATGAAGCAAAACCCTTAATTCCTTCTCCTCCTTAGGTTTTCGCATCAAACTCTCCAACACTTTTGCTTCATGACCAGACATTCCTATATATAGGAAATTAGGATATTTTCCCACTCATTATCCATCATCTAAATTAGGGTTTTGGTACGATACAATGTATCTACCCCATATCTTGTCTTCTCTAGAAACTTCTCTTAGAATCCATTTGAATTTGCCTCCAAAATGGTTTACATAAAATTCTGTGCCACTAGCTTATCAATCTTATCTTCCTCTTGGTTCACAAGTTCCAAGAAAACAAACTTGTCAACTTTTATTTGGTGAATCTTCGATCTTTTTCATAATGCAACAACTCGATATTATCAATCTTCTGATGCTTGACACATATTGCATCACTCAACATCCACTGTAAAATCACTCGACATCAACTGGATTTTATTGGTGCTCGGCATCAACTGAAATTTACTCAGCATCTACTATCTTGCTCGACATCCACTAGAATTTTCTTTTACTCGGCTCCAAGTAACTTTTTGCTCAGCTTGTACTAACTTTGCTCGGCACCTACTACCCACTCAATCAAGCTTGGTAGACAAATTTTATTTAACTTGTTCTTCTAAACTTTCTAAGTATAGCCAACCATTTTGTAACCTTAAGTAGATCATTAATACATCATGTTATCACTATCTTAACTGATCCATGTACTTCATTACACAATCATAACTCAACCTTTCCTCTAGGTGCTTTTGTTACATCTTGTTGATCAAATCCTCCTCATCAATCAACTAAGTGATAGTACTTGAAACATGTAAACAATTGTCTTACCAGCAAATAACACGTTTGACATTAGTGACAAAACAATGATTGAAACATATAACAATCTCCCTTATAATAATCTTTCTAATCAATGATCTTTTCAATCAGATTTCAACACATAATCATTAGACACCCATGATTCCTTATCTATAGATACGTGTGCTTATAGGCTAGCTCGATTATCTACATACTTACAACTAGACTCGTGACTGTGCGAGCTTTTAGTTGCATTCCATCACACAAATCTAATACATGTCTTGTCATGCTCATACCTTCTTTTGTATTGTCACATCAATGGTGACTGGACTACATCCATTCCTTGTTTCATCTACATCTTGCATTTTCTATCTTTGTCGATAAGTCAGTCTATCGGTAGTTTCACTTGTAATATTTTGTTACTTCTTGTTAACCAATTTCCTATCAATGAGAACACATTATTCTAACTCATTGTTTGAGTTCATTACTCATTATTTCCTTGGTTGATATAGCTTAGTGCAACAATATCCCCCTTTGGCATTGATGGAAAAACCTTTTATCTTGTGTACGTTAACAAGATTTATAGGCTGAGCTATGACCAGTTCACATTGTCTGTCTATTGCCTTAGAATTTTTTGAATTATTTTCTTTTTCTACTTTCCTTCTCTCTCTTGGTTACTCTCCCCCCATGCACCTCATCTTTTTATTTTTTTCTCCCCTTTTGCCTTTTGTTCTCCCCTTTTTTGGTTATTCTCCCCTTTTTATTATCAATAAAAAAGGGACAATCAGAGATATGGTAGATGTATGATCTCTATTGATGTCTCCCCCTATGTACCATACTTATCACAAATTTTTAAATATGTCCTTGTACTTTTCTCAAGCTGATTTAAAATAAGGATCTCCCATGACTCCTTCAAATCTTTGAATGTAAGCGTGGCATTCTATAGTTCTACTAGTTGCTGATAAAATGTTTCTTCATTCTCTTGTTGTGGCAAGCTAAGTAACTCATTTTCACCTTTGAGTGCGACATTGATGGACCCAATGGTTGGAGTCAAGAAGCACTAAAGCTCCATTAGTTTGATGGTTCTCTTCTCTTCTTTAACTTGTAGCTAGTGTAATAGGTACATTGTATCTTGTATCTTGATCAAGTGTTCAGTTATTGATTTGAGACGTGGATCAAATGCATGTGTTGTGTCAAGTTCTTGTTGAGCCTTTACCTTCGACTGCTTAAGATCACTCATGAGAGTGTGTGATGTGCTTTGTTTCTTTTGCATGTCATAAGTTTCCCTTTCTTTTCCTCAAAAAGTTTCTTTTAATTCCACTTCGAGTGTTGTCATTGGAATCATTTGTTCCACCATCCTTGGAAGTTGTCTTTTCTTTTCATGAATTTGTCTTATCACATATCTAATTTGAGTGATCAAATCATCATCCTCATCAAAGGTTGATTCAGTTGCAAGTCCTTTGAGAATCTCATAAACATCAACCAGTGTAACTACTCACTCATATCTTCTGTTGTTTTACTTCATTTCCTTATATTTTTCCAATGAGTTTAGTAAATTTTACTAACTCCTTTGATCTCATTTCTCTTGCTCTTTTTCCCATCTCATTTACTCATTCTTTGAGTTTCAACATTTTTGTTGCTAGGGATACATCAAATTCATATAGTTCTCCTTCATCTTTTGATATGTCAGACTCTCCAAGTTCCTAAGATTCCTCTATGCCTTTGCTCCTCTTTTTGCTTTCTGATTCTTTTGAGTCTAGCTTCCTCTTCTCAAGATTTCTAACACTTCACTACCTCTTAGATGGTGTTAGGTATGGCTCAACTACTAGTGTCTCTTGGAATTCAGTGGATTGCAAGACTTCCTACCTCTATTCTCCACTAGTGTCCTTTACTTATTATTCACCTACATCTATTTGAACTTCCATTAGAGGTAACTGTGTATCCTCCATCTCTTGCTCTAGTTCATTCTCTTTGTTTGCTTCACCTTTGCCTTCTTGGCATGTACCCTCATCATGATTAATTGTTTCCTCCATGCTTTCTCTTTTCCCCCCATAGTTATATCAATGATTCATGGTTTCCTGTAATGTCCCCACTTCTAGGGTTAGTAAAAACCTACAAAATAATTGTTAGAACCATGATAATAATAATATAACTCACTACACCACTCTACCTTATATCTTAACCCCAACCTTAAAGACATCTTTAGATCGGGTTTCCTAACCCTTAG
The DNA here is from genome assembly GCA_028749045.1 of Cupressus sempervirens. Taxonomy (NCBI): domain Eukaryota; kingdom Viridiplantae; phylum Streptophyta; class Pinopsida; order Cupressales; family Cupressaceae; genus Cupressus; species Cupressus sempervirens. The sequence goes on along the minus strand of CM053785.1, from coordinate 889,615,174 downwards.
TTAGTCAACCATATTCTATAGAGTACACCCATTAAGGTTTACATATGCATATGTTGACATTATCAAAATATTCTGACCATTTTCTAATTCTCATCTAGCCATTCATACAAGGTTACTCATCTCTCACACTGCATGGCCATTCATGCAAGGATCTCACTTCTTGCACTGGCACTAAGAGGTTTCATTCATCTTAGCCATTCATACAAGGTTACTCATCTCTCGCACTGGCATGATAGCCATTCATACAAGGATCTCACTTTTGTACTAGCACTATGACATAGTTTCTAGTCATTTAGATAGAAACGTCCTCATACTCTACACTGGCACATAGCCATTCATATAGAGATGGATGCAATTTCCACACTAGCAGTATAGGAAACCTAAAAATTCTTCTCACAAAAAAACTTATAATATCTAATCTTTAAATATTATTTACATTAAAATAATTTTCCAATATTTACCTCAATCATAAGTGTATACTTATATATGGAAAATCATATTATAATTTTATAAACTAATAAACATAGCCTTTCCTATTTAATAAAGTGCATAACTTATAATACATTTTACTTTACATGCTTTTCCCCTATATTTTTGGGATTTTTGTCCCTTATTATTAGATGGCCTTATACTTACAATTTTATATAAGTTTAATATCAACATAGTTGCTTTGAAGGTTTTCTCATGGGTAAGTGAATTGCTTATTATTTTCTCTTTCCAAAGTCTTTATTTGGTGTGTTGACCTAGCTCCATGTCTGATCTAACACCCTTATCAGACAGGTTGATGCAAATTAGCACATAGTGTTCCTGTCCATTTTCTTTTCTTTCTTTCTAAATGTGCCCCACTTTATATGTAGATCGTGGAAATTAATAAAGAGGTGCAACTTTACTAACTCTTTTAATTAAGGGTCATAATATATGTTGAATGATAAATATATTTTAATATTTTTAATTCAATATTGTGGATGTTTTAGATCTATTTATATTAAGATATTTATTAATTAAGAATATTATTATTTAGATAATATAATTAGAAATACATTCAATATTATTTGTTGAATAATATTTACAAGGGTAGATGAATTAAAGATATATATTTATATATTTTAAGGTATTTATAAGAATCATATGTCAATATGGGGTTATGACATTTCCCTTCTATATGAGATTGTCTTTTGGAGGCCTAATGTGTTTCTCCACTACCTTTTGGATTTAGATTCAAATCTTGACTTATTTGGGTCCTTTGTTTGACTTGTTCAACAAGCTTCTCTACTGCCGTCTTCTTAGTAGTTCTAGGACCTACAATTTTATGTCTCTCCTTGTCCTTTTGGCCTTGACCTTCTCCTTTCTCAAGTTTTTTATTTTTCCTCCTTATAGAGTTGAGCCCAAAATTTGTTTGCATTTGCAAATGCATCTATCTTTAGTCATGTTGTGATTGCTACTATATTTGCAGTTGGGTTAGTGCTTTCTTAACATGAATTTACCAGATCTATGAGCTCTGCCTTGTCCATTTCAGGTCTAATTTTTGTGAGAGTTTCTTCCAACATGCATTTGGTGGCCTTGGACCACTTCTCTTTTGTTATTTTATTTATCTCTTCTTGTAGTTGAGATTCTACATCTTTTAGTGTTCTTCTAAATGCTCTTAAACTCACTAGTACAGAGTGTACTATCTTATTTCTATTTAATTTGTTAAAATTCAAGAGTCCATATCTAATGGTATTGTAGTTTCCAATATTTTCAACATCTTTAAGCTATTTGTCAATGAAAGCTTCTTACCTCCTTTCATAGACTTTAGACTCTAATGGTTTGATTCTTCTTCTCATCCCTCTTCCTCCAGTTGAGTAGAGGATCTCTTCATTCCTTTTGTGCCTTTCCTCTTGTAAATCTCTAGCATGGAGGGCTTGGAGGTTTCATGTCTCCTCCTTTTCTTGGGATCTTCTTCATCTTCCAACTCAGGTTCTAAGGTGGAGCTTTTCTCTGACTTAGGCTACTTTTCTTCTACCTCTATTTTCTCAATGACTTATTTCTTTCCTTTCTTCTTCTTTGGTTCTACTTACTCTAAAGCTTCTACTTATTGTTTCATGAGCTTTTTCTTTAGCTCCTTGATATTGTTCCAAATCTTCATTGTTTTTCAACTAGCTTCTTTGGTAGTTTTGTGATAAGGCATTTGGTGGATTCTTCCTCTATCTCATAAGGAAGTTTAGTTAAACAATGAGTTTTTGGTTTAAATACTTATAAAAAGTAGTTATTTGTGTCTTCTAGGAAATAAATGTTGCTTATGTAATCATTAATTAGATTTATCAATATTATTCTTCTATTTTGTATGTCATCCTGAAACTTAGTGAAGTAGACTTCAAGTTTCTCTACCCCTTTGTTTCTAGATCGATTGTGCATGCTTTTTATTTGTGTAGTGACACTAATTGTTGACATCCACTTGAATTATTTATATCTAGGATACTCACCCTTAAAATAGAAAAAGATGCATACTAGTATGGCTTCAAATTTGAAAGTATGAGTTACATTGGTTGTCTTGATCTTCTTGAGGTTGTCTATCATTTGTCTGTGTAACCACCATAGAGATCCATCTTGGTATCCTTTGTTATTATCTTATGAGCTCCATATACTACCCCTATAGGTATGTTTTTAGGTCGACTCAACTAGTAAAGTTTATGTGTTATAACCCTTGTTGCAAATTGCACCCTATTATCTGGGATGTGTTTTATGGTGCATATTATGCCATCTCTATGACATCTTGTCAATTCAACAACCTTTGTTATTGAATGTGCTCTAGTGGTTCACTTTTCTCTAGTTTTGTTGAACCTTGTAACCCTTTTTGATCATTTCTTTTGTGATTTTGTATGGCTTGTCTAGCTACATGTACTCGACTTAGCATAAACCTTACCCATTTCACTTTGAAGAAATTTGGACTATCTAGGGCATGAGTTTGGGTTGTGGCTTTCAATACTTTGATGTCTTCTTCATCTATTTCTTTTACTTGGATCTCCTCATACAACTTTTGGATCATTTCATATCCCATCTCGACTATCTTTACCTTTAGGTATTCATCAACATCTTCTAGCAGTAGCACACTGCTTGGAAGTGAGGACATGGCACTATTCATATCCCTTTTTATTGTGTCCAACAATATTGGTTCATACACATGTGATTCTTTATCTTGTTCATCCACCAATTCAACATCAAAAAGATCATTGTATTGTGTCATTAAGACTTTGCAACTGCGACTCTATTTCCTGATTTCTTGCACTGAGTGAAACCTAGGGTTTCAAAGTTACTGTTAACTTCATGCGCACACTTGCTTCATAGAATAGCCTTTTTATAGTTAGGATTTCATAAATAAGAGCTCTATTAATATCAAGATTACAAAAGTTATTTTTGTTCGTAGATCCATGAAAAAATGTGATGTTAGATTCCAAACGATCACCTTGTTTCTCACCTACGTTTGCCCTTGTACATTATATACTTTCTAATGATCAATCTAATAGTCAAATTTTGAAGACAACCTGTGTTCCACTTTGGGTGTAGTTAAATTGGTACCTTTTAAGTCACTTTTCTACGACTTATCATTTTTGCATTATGGGACCAATGCAAGACTCATCTTTCTTGCTTGACCCTATTAATCTCATCTTTTCTTAACTTGATTAGTAGGAATCACCATTCACTGGTGAACCTATTCCTTCTCCAATATTTACTCCAATTTTATTTGATTGTTTCTTTATCTACACCTTGGTGAAGTCCTCGTTGACTTTCTTAATACTAATGGATTTCCCTTTTCCTTTGTCGCCATTGTTGCATTTTCTAGGTCTCTGCTTTATCCAATAATTTTTGACTAAATGATCCACTTTATGACATATGTAGCATTTATTTCTTGTGTGATTCCATGGTCTCTATTGCCTTTCTTATTTCATCCATTTCTTGCATTGTGTTGCAATGTGCCTGTCATTTCCATAGGCAAACCAAACCTGTCTTCTACTCATAGGGGATGACTAGTGTGATCCAATGCCTGCTCCATGGTCTCTTTTATTATGACCATACATGTCATAATAGAGGAAATATTTCTCTCCTCTTACTTCATTTGTAATATATTCATGTGTGTTGTTTCCATACTAGTAACAACTATAACACAATTTTCTATTTGCATTAACCCTACCAATTGCTACTTGTTTATGCTAACACTTATTTATATTTTTTCCTATTTTACCACAATAAAGACAAGTGGGTTTATTTGGTGACATACCTATTTTTTCTTTCCCTTTGTTGTTTATGGTCTTTTAGTTGTTTTTCTTTGAGGATTATCCTATCTCACATGTATGGATTCCTTGGAAACCTAGATTAGGTGGGTTAGATGATTCTCTTTGAGCATCCCTTGTGATTTCCTCATTTGAGTTTCTCTCCCTTGTTCTAGAAAGTTTGTGACACCCTTCTTTCACTACTTCTAGTTCACCCATTAGTTTTTAGATTTTCTCTTCTCCTGTAAAAGTACTCAGTTATTCAATCTTTTCATGATCATACTCTTATAGGTTATATATCTCTACATAGCTATCCTCTTCAATCATGAGAGCTATTTTATTTTCCTTTTCTTTTGCTAGATCTTTAACTTGTTGTCTATTTTCCCTGAGGTAGTCTCTATTCTTTGTGGGCTTCTTCTTTGGCTTGTATGACACTTCCTTTCTCATACATAGCCTCGAGCTTCTTCTTTGGCTTGTATGACACTTCCTTTCTCATGCATAGCCTCACTTAAGCTTACTGCAAAGTGGTCTTATTATTTCTTCAAGACTTTGATTCTTTTTTTTAGCTTGTCATTCTTTGCCATGAGTTTAGATATAGCTTCTTCTAACTCTTCTAAGTAACTTTTTTCTCTAGCTTCTATACCAATTCTTGGTTTTCTCCTAACTTTTTCATCAACTTCTTTTTCTTGGTTAGAGATTCTCTTAGTCTATTGTATAACTCTTCAATTGTGTCTAAAGCTTCTATGAGTTGTCTCTTGAGTGATGTCATTGGATCTTCCCCTAAGTTGTTAGAATCATCAGTGTTAGCATTTATTCTTTGATACCAATTATTGGTCCCAATAGGGGGGGGAGGGGTGTGAATCAATACCTTTACTTTTCTTCTCACTCTCAGTTAGTCCAATGATTCTTTCAACACACTTAATTGCTTCCTCTTTAACAATTAAACAGATGATAACAAATATGTAGTAAAATGATAGAATGTTCCACATAGAAGCATACATCAATAATTGATATATTTATACATGGAAACCCTCAATGAGAAGATGAAAACAATGATGAGAGTAATATATACACTAGCCTTTCCTTGCAAGAAAAAAGGTGCCTAGTTAAGAGCTTACATCCATTCTTTTTGAGAATGCATCCCGTTAGGAATGCTAATAACCTATTAGGATTATAGTCTGTTCTGTTAAGACTACCTCACTAGAGGATTTAGATCCCTTTTTGAGAGATACCTTGTTAGAGTGTTTTGATGACTTATTAGAAGTCTGCTCTGTTAAAGGCTTACAATAGATGCAATGGTTAGAAAGAAACTATAGTAATAGATATAAGTGTTTGGCACACCTTGCTCAATAGATCCTTTACTTTGGCTCCTTGAAGATTATTTAATCTTCTTCTACTATTCTAGCTTGAGTTTGAATTCCCCCACACTTTTTCTTTCTTCTTGTTGTGCACTCTACACTTTTTTTCTCTTTTCTCTCTCTTGACAACTGACTACCTTTGTTGGATTCTCTTGTCCTCACAGCTACAACAATAATAGCCCTCTCACCTTCTTGTTATGTTTTTTCACCAAATTTATTATACTTCATACATACACCTTTTTGTGTCCAATTCCTCCTTATAAATCACAATCTTTGATCATGAATGAAAACCCTAATAGTTATCCTACTTGAGTTACACTTTGAAATTCAAAATCTATTATGAGCATAAATGGTTAGTTATCTAAATACCTTAGTAACAAAGGATTGGACATCCTTTCACATTGACTCTATGTTTAGACAGAGTCATGTGTTTTCCTAAGAATAACACACAGACTTCATTTTATTTTGTCAACCCAAGAGCGTAAGCTTGAGAGGTGGCAACAAAGCATATGCTTCAATTCCTTGTTAAGTCATTACAACTAAAATAGAAAAGGAATGCTAAAGGAAACTAAGCTAGGAACTAAAACAACATCTTGTCTTAAAGCTTAGAGTAATGCTACAAACAGTAAATCTATTTATGCACCTATGCTGCAAGAATAGTTCAATGTTTCTATTATCAATGGCTCAAGGAACAACAAAAGTCTACTTTGTAAAGAAACAAACAAGGAATTAAACTCTATTCTAATAAAATAGTTCACTCACCAAGTAGCCCCCCTTGGATGAGTGAACAGAAAAGACAATGAAGATAGAAGGTGGAAACTTGAACTTTGTATTCTATTCATTCATAGTAAGAGATTACATTTGAAAAACAAGATTACACACTACTAAACAAACAATCTATTTTATCTCCCTTTTGGAAAAATCTTCTTTCAAAGATACATTGGGCATTATTTAAAGGAAAGCTACAACAACTTCCTACTTCTACGATCAGTCCATCAATGAGGATCAATTACAAATCATAAAGTTTACAATAGAAATATCATTAACTATGTTTTAACTCCTCCAAGAATACAACAGGTTGAGGAAGCTATATTCGTGCACTACCATAATAGAAATCATACAATAATCTAGTTGTTGTACTGATTCATCAATCTGGTCATCTTTGACTTAGTGTTGAAGTGCTGACTTTGAATATACAATACAAGTACCTACAAAAAATTGAACACAACAACTTCCAAATACATATATATTCATTTCATCATTAATGTTAGAAAAGGTATAATATTCAAACTATCACTCTTTTTAAATCCTATGGCTACAGGAAGGAACCTACCCAAACATATTGTATCGCCCTAGTAGGGAATGCAAAAGAAATTAACCTGAAGTTTCACTAAGTTTGTCAAACTTTTTTTTTAAAGATAAAGATGCAACAACATATATAATTTAGCAGAAGCATTAACATTCACATAAACACATACCATAAAATAGATTACAATTCTTAAGGGTCCCATGACATTGAATCACATTTATGTTTAATTAATATTAAATCCAACACATAACAATTTCACATCATGGAATAACTACAAGTATGAATCCATTTAAATAATATATAGTCATCTTGAATGCCACTTGGCAATACACATAATGCACATTCATCCATTATACAAGTCACAGGGTATGAGAGGTTGAAATAATATACATCATAGAATAGATTATATCATCTCTTAAGATCCATGAAATAAAATACAATACAATAGGTATAACCATCCATCATAGAAATACAAGATCAAATAGAAAGGAACATTTGCACAAACACATCTAGTAGTGACATCCGATGGTCAGATCCCAATGGTATAAGAAAAAGTACTGCCACTCAACCTCATAGAACCCAAAAAGGTCCACTCCCACTGCACTGAGGAGATAAACTCAAGTCCCAAACAAAATAACAAACTCAAAAGTCAAAACCAACATCTAGGTTCAAGAAATTACTTGAAAGCAAACTATCTCAAAAGGCACCAAGACACAAGTATCAACTAATAAAATGATATGTAGGAAATCTATTATGCATGTGGGCAAGTGTCATCTCATGAGCCAAATCTAAGGTTATGTAGCTAGTCTTTTAATCCTTTGACTCCCTAGTGACTCTATGCGGCACTAGTATCCTTTCATATTGATAAGGCATACTAACGAGTCATCTCTAAGGTTATCTGTCTAGTCTTTTAATCCTCCAACCCCCTAGTGACTTTCTATGGTGCCAATATCTTATTAATTCATTTTGAATGCATTTAATGAAATGTAATTAAAATAACCTACAATGGGTTCCCTTCAACCTCTTTAGGGCCTCAGCCTCCATTGCAAGCCACTTCCCAACATGACATACAATTGACCTACCTTAAGCTCAATCAAATCAAAAGATCTCAAATGATCATAAACCATACATCAATTCTTAAATATCTAACTAGAAAGCATTGAAATATCACTGGTCAAAATTGTAGATTCCACCACTATAATCATCCTAATAGGACTGATAAAAAATTAAGTACACATAAACCAATCCATGTCATAACATGACATCACCAAGAACAAATCACACAAACACCTCAGTCCTATACAAGTGGCTAAAAAGCAATCCAAATACAACTAATTTAAGACTCAAAGGTTATATCAGATAGGTCACACCATTCACCTCAGTTTCACACAAGAACACTAGAAAGCAGTAACAATCAATAGATCAAAACACTTCATAGAGAATACAAGACACATTACCATGGTTGATTATAAAAGATTGTGATCAAAACATCATAATGACATCACAAAAAAAACCTCTTGAGCCTCTAGTAAACATCCTAATTTGGTGAAAGTACTAAATCAACCCAACACCCAACAACAAAATCACATGTCATAAAAAGAGTACATACAAAAGTAACTTTCACAAAATATTAGGTTTAGAAAACACAACGGTTTAATTTTCATTAAAGGTTTCAAGTTTTCTTTTCCATTTCCAAATATTACAGTCGATAATGTTTTCGATCTCAATCAGAGTTTTAATTCCCATTTCTCTAGTTACCAGATTCACTATGGTTTCCAAGTTCACTAGAATTCTAGATGATTCAACAAATCATATAAAGTCATTTATTCATTGTTTCATAGTTCAATTCATTTTCTAAATAAAACATAAGATTCGATATTCAAAACTAGGGTTTCAGTTTTCATTTTTTGTTTCAAAGTATTATAATGACTAAGGTTTTCAATTACAATAAAAGGTTTATATTTCCATTTCATTTGAAGTCATAGATTCACTAAAGTTCTTGATTACAATCAGAGTTCAATTTCTATCTTTTCAAAGTATAATAATTACTAAGGTTTTCAAATAATAAAATTACCCTAGTGATAAAAATCATTTTTGTGACTAAATTGAACTATCAAGCACAACCCGAGTTTACCAATCTTTCCCAATTCAAAAAACAATAATTATTTAATTAAATCATTATTATATTTAAAATAATTAATTCACAAATAACCTAATTGGTTTTAAAACAAAAAACCATCCCCAAACTTGTCGTTAAAACTGACATATACTCTAAACTCTTAATAACATAATTAATTAATTAATTAATATTATTACACCTTAAGTCTAATAATAATTTTAAAAATTATATATTAAAACATTTATGAATTATTTAAAATTTAATAATTTTAAATATACAAAAAACTATATATAAAAATATTTATTAATTTAAAATATTTAATAAATAGATTTATTTTTTAAAAACATAAAAATAAAAAATGACAAAGTGGTGGGTGGGCCCATCAACCCCTCACCCACCTCTCCATTCTTCTTCTCGATTTCTCTTGTCGTCATCAGCGGTACTGCCGCTGCGTAACAGATACTATTGTTGCAGCAACAACCTACTACGGCAACGCTGCCACAAGGGATGTAATGCCTACCCCTACTTGACTTTTCTAATTGTAGTGTTAGATTCTTTTAGGCTAGTTTTTTGATTGTGTTTCATGATTATTGGTACTTGGTTACCAAATTAGATTAAATGTATTTCATATTCAATTGAAATGTGTGTTGAGTTACTTAGTTATTTCAGTTATTTCATGATTATTTCTATGATGATATATGTATGTTCATACATCAATTTTAGTTATTTCAAGATATTAGTTAGAGGAATGATTTATACACAATTCCTATGGTTACTTACCCCATACTTGCATGTGTATGGTCTAAATGTATGTTTTACTTTATGATTGACATTCTTGATGTGTTTGAGAGAGGGAGTCGTAATCACTTGCTAGTCGGGATCTACACGATGCACCACTTTCTGCCATTGCCTGTTTAGCTTAGAATATATGTGTTTGTACATGCATGAATTTTATGTAGATTGTAGGTATCGGGTATCGACTTCCCTGAATTGCCAGGATGAGCGTACCCTATCATAGTATTTCAATGGTATAAGTGGGGAGATAACTCTTGAGTCCAAATCCTAACCTAAGCCAATTATCCTAGAAAATAGGACAAGCATTTGAGTTAGTTTCACCTTTTTGAATTCATCAAGTGACATGAATTCGTGACTTTGACCCTGGAGTTTGACTTTGTTCTTTGACTTTTAGTTGAGTTGTCATATTTAGTTTTGTGGGTGTGTGATGATTTTAAGTTATAATTAAATTGTATTAAAAGATAATTTAACAATTTAATTTAATGGGAATTTTATAAAGAAAATTCAATATTTAATTATATTTAATTAATTGAGAGATTAATTAAATAAAATAATTAAATTTAAAGATTTTATTAAAGTTATATTTTTGTCGTATTTATATTTATTTAATTTAATAATAATTTATGTGAAAGTTTTATTTTAATAATGAACTCTAAATAATATTATTAGTTGAATTAATAAATATATTATTAAAGCATCTCATGATTTAATAAGAGAGAGAAAACATAATTTAATAAAGTTTATTTTAATTAAATTGCATAAATCTTATACATGAAATTAAAATATAATAAATTAAATAAAGAGAGGAAGCATATTAATTTAAATAAAGATGTATTGTAATTATATCTCTAAAAGAGTTGTGCATGAAAAGGTAAAAGATGATAAGATAATAAAAAGAAATTGATCAACGACTTCCTTCTTGTGATTGTACAATCAGAGCCCCAAATTTAGGGGAGAACTCTTTATTAGAGATCTAGAGCTCATTTTTGCGAGAGCCAAGTTTTGAAGGAGAAATTTTCATAGAAGGTTTTCAGAAGAAAGAAGATTTCTCGTTGCTTCGCATGTTTGCATCAGATTGAGGTAGGATCTCATGATTTATTGTACAATAGTTTTTGTTCTTCAAACTTCTGTCTTCTCTGCATCTGTAGCATATTCTAGTTTCAAAATGTTATTTGGGCTAAAACCCTTGTATGCGAATTGATTGTTCTTTGATTTAGAAATATATGTTTCGAAAGGATTTTGGATTTGAAAACCTTGTAGTGAAATTATTGCTCTTCATTTTTTGAGAATATTTGTGAATCGATTTAATTTGGAACCTTTGTTTGATTGATTGAAATCAAGATGTGGATCGTGTAAAGATTTTTTATTTATTTATTAATGGATTTTTGATTGCTTGACCTGGGTTTGTATAGTAGGTTTATATATATATGTAATTACATAGTAATTTGTAATTACTATGTAATCACATTATTCAATATTTAAAAAATGAGATTGTTGCGAATTTTTATGGGAGGGGGCATATTTGTTTTATGTATTTAAAAACAAAAAAAAATGTTTGACAAACTTAGTGAAACTTTAGGTTAATTTCTTTTGGGTTCCCTGGCAGGGCATTACACATAGCATGGATGAGGAAACATTTATCAACATGTAATATTCCTTCATTAAATCATAAAAGTCCATAGATTCAAGCAAACACAACATATCTAAACAATCTATACTTCAATCTTCATGTCTTAACATATAGATAATATATCCATAAAACATAAGTTCTTTCCCTTCATCCCTCGTACGTGAAGTACCAGATGATAAACATGGTTGGTTGAATAAACTCCATTGGTAATGATAACTGAGAAGTAGCTTGCTTCTTATCAATGTTTAGTGGAGGGTCCTTGTGTATACTAAATTGTTCCCTAGCTATCTTTAGGTCAAACTCTTTCTCCCAATTTTTGCCTTCCTGGGGCAACCCAGTGACCTCGGCTACCACCTCCTCTGAGAACTCAATTCTTAGACCTTTAACCACTGCAACACCATCCTTTAAGGTGTTCATGAATTGAAGAGCTACCTCTTCATCAAATTGTTTCAAACTAAGACAATAATCCAACCATTCCCTTCTTCTAAACATTTTACAACTAACTACATCACCCAAAAGAACTCAATGATCAACGAGCTTGTTCCTCTATATACCTCCGACCATGGTTAATTCTAGCTGAATTATGGAAAAACCATGATGTTTTAGAGCTTGGTGAATCAAGGTTTACAATATTACGACACTAGCCCTGATTATTTAAAAAAAAATGGTGTGTACTTGGAGATTATAATGCACAATATCTCATAATATTCTTCTTGCATCAAATTTCATAATTTTTGCTCATGTATAGGTCTGTCACCCAAACATGTTGCAAACTATCATTAAGAGTTAAGTAACTATTTTTAGTGTCCTTAATTTCATAATTACACAATCACAAAAGGATAAGTCACCAACATGTCATATTAAATATGCTATTATTTCCAGTCATCTCAATGAACTTTTTAATTTACATGCAATTTGAAATTGATTTTAAAAGAAAACATCTATTTAATATTTCCCTCCCCCCAACTAAATGAAGGCATGGGTCCCAGTAGGCTAGGATATGAAAGAGTGGATAATTATAAAAAATACCAAATCCTAACAAAGCATGAATAAAATAAAATAAATTGCATGCAAAGTTATGTGGTAAGTACCTGGCAATTGCTGCAGGAAAGATGTTCTGGAAAAGATCATCAGAATTGACAGAGTGATGGGATGGAATGGTAAGATGGAAGAGAGATAAGTTGAAGTGGAATAGATGTGAAGAAAATACTTGCAAAAAGAAAGTGTTTATTATGGATGCGTTGAATGGAGTCAAGAAGTATCAAGAGTCAAGGTAGGAGACCCAAACTCATTGGCTATAGGAATGAAAATGTCCTCATTATGCTGGAATTGTTGCAGGAACTCTTCATAGCTAACTAGTTTATTATAAAGCTTGAGATGATGCCCATTGACAAGTAGTTTGAAGCAAACAAGATCAATGGTAGATAGTTGGACTACACCATTTGGAAATATGACAACAATCTCATATGGTCCTAACCAACATGTTTGGAACTTCCCTGGGTTATGCTAGTACTTTGAGTCATAAAGGAGTGACTATTCTCCTACAATAAACATTTTCTTTTTGATGAACTTGTCATGCCACAATTTTCTCTAGTGTTGAATGAGCTCAATATTGTTCAATGCAGACTTCCTCCATTCATCAAGACCATTTAAACTTAGGATTCGGTCCTGTTGGGAAATAGTGAGTTCTATCCTGAGCTCCAAGGTAGTCTTTAATGTTTTATATTCAAATTTTATAGGCATCACTGTTGACTTACCATAAAGAAAGCTCAAATGGAGTAAAATTAGTTGTGGATTTCCATGTGGTTCTACAAGCCCAGAGAGCTTCAGGAAGGCCTGTGGCCCAATCCTTCCTATGGAGTGCCATAGTCTTGGTAAGAAGGGATTCTAGCTCCCTATTAGTAACTTCTACTTGACCATTAGCCTAAGGATGATAAGGTGATGATTTACCATGCCTAATAGTATACTCCTTCATAAGAGTAGTTATCAAATTTGATGTAAACTAAGTCCCTTGATCAGATGTCAATTTCCTAGGAACACCAAATCGTGTGAAGATGGATTCATACAAAAACTTTGCGACGTTGATATCCCATAGGTGTTTCATGGGTTTAGCCTCTGCCCATTTGGTTACGTAGTTAGTACACACTGGAATGTAGGATTTGCCTTGTGAAGTAGGTTCAATAGGTCCTACAAAGTAAATCCTCCATTTGTCAAAGGGTGTGACAACTACTTGAGGCTATAGGGGCATTTAATTTGATCTAATGGGTCTTCCCATTTGATATTTATCACATTTCTTTGTATATCTGGCTGCATCCTTGTGCAAACTTGGCCAATAATACCTAGTTGTCAAGATTTTGAAGGTTGTTCTTTTGGCTGCAAAGTGACCTCCATAGGTATCATCATGACATGCCTTCAAGAAATCATATGTTTCATCCTCGCTTAGACACCTACGCATGATTTGATCAGGTCCACTATAGAACATAAATCTAGCAATCCATGAATAATTAAAGCTCTTCTCTGCTAGTAACTTTCTTGCTTGGGTAGAGAAGTAAACTAACATTTTACCTATGGTGAGGTAGTTAGAAATATCTGCATACCATGGGTTTTGTGCAGACAACAGAAAAAGGTGCTCATTTGGAAAAATATCATCAATGGCTATGAGATCATCAGGGACATGTAATCGAGAGAAAAAGTCAACTACCACATTGGCCTTACTATGTTTATCAACTATGGTGATGTTGAATTCTTGCATGAACAATAACCATCAAGCCAATCTTCCTAAAATTGTAGGTTTGTTCACCAAATATTTTATAGCAGAATGGTCAGTGTGAACAAATATTTCATATCCAGTAATGTAGTGCCTAAACTTATTGAGGTCATAGATGACTGCAAGTAATTTATTTTCAGTGACTATGTAATTAAATTCTGCACCTTGTAAATTCTTACTAATGAAATAAATGGCATGTTCGACAGAGTTTACATTTTGTCCCAGCACAACATCAATAGCATAGTTTGAGGCATCTGTATGAATGTGAAAAGGTAGGCCCCAATTGGGTCCTCTCAAAATAGGCATTGTGGTAAAAACTTCCTTAAGCTACAGGAAGGATGTTGCATAATCAGAGTCCCAAGCAAATTCAGAGCAGGTTGTAAACAAGTGCTACAAGTTGACTGAAGTTATTAATAAAGCTTCTATAATATCTAGCATGTCCCAAAAAATTGTGTACATCCTTCTACTTCTTTGGTGTAGGCAAGGTGCTAATGACTTCAATATTTGTTGGATCTACTTGGATGCCCTTAGATGAAATGAAATGGCCTAGCACTACCCCTTCCTCCATCATCATAAAACATTTCTCACTATTTAGGGAAAGGTTATAGTCTTGACATCTTTTGAGTACTATTTCTAAATTTTCTTTTGCTTCTTCAAAAGTAGCACCATAAATAGGAAAATCATCCATATAGATCTCCATACAGTCAACAAAAATATCTGAAAAGATACTGATGACAGCTTGTTGAGGATGCGATAAAAACTTCCTTTTTGAGCAGGTTGTAAACAAGTGTTGCAAGTTGACTGAAGTTTTTAATAAATCTTTTATAATATCTAGCATGTCCCAAAAAATTGCGTACATCATTTTGCTTCTCCGGTGTAGGCAAGGTGCTAATGACTTCAATATTTGCTGGATCTACTTGGATGCCCTTAGATGAAATGAAATGGCCTAGCACTACCCCTTCCTCCATCATCATAAAACATTTCTCACTATTTAGGGAAAGGTTATAGTCTTGACATCTTTAAAGTACTATTTCTAAATTTGATTTTGCTTCTTCAAAAGTAGCACCATAAATAGGAAAATCATCCATATAGATATCCATACAGTCAACAAAAATATCTAAAAAGATACTAATGATAACTTGTTGACATGTGGCTAGGGCATTGCACAAGCCAAAATGCAAGACTAAGTAGGCAAATGTTCCCCATGGGCAAGTAAAAGTTGTCTTTTTTTGATCTTTGAAATGTCCCTTTTCTGATTTTATATGATATTTCAAGCCACTAATCAGATCTTTAAGATCAAACAACCAATCTTTCAAAGATCCACCAATTTCTCAATAAACCCCAAATCGGGTATGCCGAAAATAGTGCCAAAACTTTACAGCTTCACATATTATTAGTAAATCTGAAAGTGGACATTTTTATAAAAATTTCAGAAGCATAACAGCCTAAAAAATGACATTTTCAGATCTGTATAACATTTACACAACAGATCCCAAACGGAGGATAAAAACAATGCTCATCGGGCTCCCCAAAACAACATAGAATAGCCTAGAAACACCACAAAAACACTAATAATCTATCAAAAAAGTATAATAATGACCAAATACATATATTCAGCTCTATTTTAACATCTAAAAGTCTGAAATACAGCAGCAACCCAAACTGATATGAAATACTCAACTGGAAACACCAAACTCTTACAAAAAACACACCCGAAAACCCATAAATCTGCACTGTTCAACACAAAGGCAAACTCTGCATGAGCATGCACATGGAATGGCTTCAAACTCCCATCCTTATCCTTCCTAGAAACCTACAAACTCCCATTCTTGGGTCTCTTTCTCCACAGGTTTGGCAGCCTCTGAAGAATAACAAAGAAATGAGCAAAAATCAAGTTATGGAATGAGCCCAAAATGCGTCCAAACTCCTTAAAAGAGGGCATAACCCTAACTCACGTCCAAGAGGGGTTAATAAAACATATTTTAATAATAATTTTCAGTTATTAGTCCATTAGCTTCCAAAGATTATCCCCTTTTTTCAAAACTTCACCTTTTTTGGGCCTGCCTGCCTTAGAAAAGATTATTATTTTTAATTATTCGAAAAGGGGACATGACAAGTCCTCCCCTTCCAAATATTTCTTGTCCTCAAGCAATGGCTGAACAATAAACCAATCAATCCACCTAGATGCCAAATGTAGTCATGAACTATACTATTGTCAATTAACACAAGCTCCCGCAATATCCTCTGCAATATAACCAAGAGGAATTCATAATCAAACTGACAATTACTGATCAACCAAACTCCAAAGTCACAACTTCCATAGTCAGAAACCCACGAGACATAAACTCTTAGAACATCAAAACCCAAGTAAAGTGGACAAATCAAACTACCAACACAGTAAATACCATCAACGCATTCCACTGGCCTATACAGAATGTACAATCCAACTCTGCAACAATGGTGAATGCTCCCGAATGAAACTGTACCAAGTATGGAGAATCCACACACTATATAACTCCTGCAGTCAACACAACTCTATAGATCACCGACCACTATCTCATAACCATAACTTCCATGCACCCCTGATGGTGAAAAGCCATCACAAGATAAACAGCAAGAATTGGAACCCAAACCAAATTTGCTTGCCATCAACTCCTCAACACAAGGATCAAATGTTAACTGATGTACATACCTTGCAATATAATGTTGATAAAAAAAAACCAACCTTAGTCAATAGCTCACCATGAACAAGTGATACAACCCACTGTGACTGATCACCAACTAAGTCAAGAGATGTCATAGCCAAAGGAGTAGAATCAATAACAACACCCGCTGAAGCATCACTCCGAAACTCCTACTCTAAGTCATGTATTATCAAGCTGTCAACTGTAGAACCTATCGCCATGTCATGCCCATCACAACTCTCATCCCGAGGTGTTAAACTATCCCATAACTGATGATAAGCACTAGGAACCAAAGTACATCTCTCTATCATCATCTCATCAACATGGTCATCAAAGGTAAATTGATGAGCATACCTCACAATGTAATGCTGATAGAATGCGCCAATCTCAGTCAGTGGCTCAGAATACAATCCAGATGTAACTAACTGCAATCCATCACTAACCAAGTTGGAACTGACTACTACCTCTAAAGACATCGCCAAGGGAGTAGTATTACTAGCAGGAACCATGCCAACTATCGACTCACCAACATCACACATGATCTTTGATACAACATCTCTAGTCTTCGTGCCATTAGTGCTAGAGGTCACCACCATGTCAGGCATACCAAAAAAATCTGCTATAGCACCCAACTCAACTGAACCTGACTCTAGTGGGGATGAACCCGATATGCCAATGTTAGTATCAAGGATGGATGCATCCCCATCTCCACTATCTTTAACAATCTCGACCATGGACATCCTCAGATCATCAGACACCACAGCTTGTGACTGTATAGAATCTAGTAAAGACTGTAGTTGCTCTAACTCCATGGTCACCTTAGCCAAATGAAACTGTGACTCCTTGAAAGCCAACTCTGTACTCTCAAGAATCTCAGAAGTCACCTCAAGCTACTCAGTAAGCTCACTCACCTCATCTTCCTTGGCCAACAATGCATCATATGTTGTACTGCCCCACTCCATAAGATAATCTTTGTCGGCTACCAACTGCATATAATCCTGTCTTAGAATTTGCATAGCCTAAACAGTGGAACTCTGTCAAGGAAAGATAACTGCCTCCCTGCTCATCACTAGTAGGAGAACCCCATCCATAAACTACTAATAATTGACGAGCAACATCAAAATGTTGGCAAGCGATAGCAATGTCTCACTCACTAACTCTCAACTAATTAGACATATGATGGCACTGGCTTGACTGTCTCCTACAAACCTCCTCTAATGCACTATCTAAAGGAGTATCCTCAAAGTTACTAGTCTCTAGATTATTACCATCCATATCCTGTGAATCAACTCTAAAGCTCATATCAACAAATGGAGTATCAAAAAATGTAGCACTGATGTCTAACTCCTCTGTACCAAAAGAAACTGCCAAGGAAACTAAGTCTTCAAAACTACCCACTGCATCCTCCTGGATGTCATCAATGCCAATATGATCCTGGGACTCATCTGTACACACTGCCAAATATGAAAGATCATCAACATATTCCAGCAAGTATGGTCGATTGGATATATGAACAAAGACCAACACCAGTGTATAAAAACTAATACCAGCATCGAACAAGCTGCTGGCACAAGAAAAGACAACACCGTGCAATCTGCTAATCAAATCCATGATAGCACCCAAACAAACACTGCTACCAAAAAGTGTTAAAGATCTCCAGTCAACTGAATCCCAAACGCCAATATAACAATCTCGAGTCCATATTTGTAAACTAGAATCAGCTGGTAACTCAAGAAAACTCCTCACTTGAGTAATATGACCAATACCAACTAACTCCACATACCTGTCATGATGATATAATGAAGTCACAATACTGCCTTTGCCCACTTTCAGCTGGCTGAACAAATCATGTGAAGTACTACTAGCCTCAACCTCATGTGTCGAAGCATCTAACTGTGCCTGGTACTCTTTCTCAGCAAAGTCATCAATGCTCAATGTCTGCTCATCTCTACCAGGTATCTCACCATCATGCACAACAACATCCTCATAATCATCATCTAAACCCACTATGCTGTAGTCACTACCTGTTGTAACTATACCATCCTGAATACCTGTGACATCACCCTTTGACGACTTGTATACAATTGTCTCAATTTGAGTATCAAGTTGACCATTACTATCAATCTACGTAATATCCTTTCTTGCTACCTCCTGTGGCATAGTAGAATTTGAGACCTCAGCCTGGCTATAAGCTAGTTTCTCAAACTCCTCATGCAAGTTCTTGGTAATTGTGTCACCCGCCCTGTGAGAAAATTTGCCAAATAGAAAACTAGTCAACTTATCCATCTTAGCTGGGTCAGACAACATGTCATTCATCATATGGTGGTGCTCAACCAACTGTTCAGACATGTCATGGCTTATTTTCCTAAGTTTATCTCAAATGTCTAAATAACCATCCTTTCTACTGTTCTGACTCTAGATATCAATTGTCCAAGATCGTGTCCTCTGAGACTCTATACTATACCTGTCCATTCTGGATAAAGTAGAGTGTAACCCCAATAGGTTATAACTTCTTCAAACACCAAGAAGTAACATGCAATTGATTAGAAGTAGCATGCAACCATAGATTTTGATATGCAGCTAATTAGAAGCAACATGCAACCACCAAATTCACCAAGAACTAACATGCAAATGATTAGAAGTAGCATGCAACCATAGATTTTGACATGCAGCTGATTAGAAGCAACATGAAACCACCAAATTTACCAAGAACTAACATGCAAATGATTAGAAGTAGCATGCAACCATAGATTTTGACATGCAGCTGATTAGAAGCAACATGCAACCATAAATTATGACATGCAAGACTTGGGTAGTTGTCAAAACTGACATGCAAACTTCTACAAACCCTCAGGCTGGCAAGATCATAGCTCTAATACCACTGAAATGTCCCTTTTCTGATTTTATATGATATTTCAAGCCACTAATAAGATCTTTAAGATCAAACAACCAATCTTTCAAAGATCCACCAATTTCTCAATAAACCCCAAATCGGGTATGCCAAAAATAGTGCCAAAAACTTCACAGCTTCACATATTATTAGTAAATTTGAAAGTGGACATTTTTATAAAAATTTCAGCAGCATAATAGCCTACAAAATGACATTTTCATATCTGTATAAAATTTACACAACAGCTCCCAAACGGAGGATAAAAACAATGCTCATCGGGCTCCCGAAAACAACATAGAATAGCTCGAAAACACCACAAAAACACTAATAATCTATCATAGAAGTATAATCATGACCAAATACATATATTCAGCTCTATTTTAACATCTAAAAGTCTGAAATACAGCAGCAACCCAAACTGATATGAAATACTCAACTGGAAACACCAAACTCTTACAAAAAACACACCCGAAAACCCACAAATCTGCACTGTTCAGCACAAAGGCAAACTCTGCATGAGCATGCACATAGAATGGCTTCAAACTCCCATCCTTAGCCTTCCTAGAAACCTGAAAACTCTCATTCTTGGGTCTCTTTCTCCATAGGTTTGGCAGCCTCTGAAGAATAACAAAGAAATGAGCAAAAATCAAGTTCTAGAATGAGCCCAAAATGCGTCCAAACTCCTTAAAAGAGGGCATAACCCTAACTCACATCCAAGAGGGTTTAATAAAACATATTTTAATAATAATTTTCATTTATTAGTCCATTAGCTTCCAAAGATTATCCCCTTTTTCCGAAACATCACCTATTTTGGGCCTGCCTGCCTTAGAAAAGATTATTATTTTTAATTATTTGAAAAGGGGACATGAAAATATTTTGGGGCTATTTGAATCTAATTGTAACCACTAAAACCATTCAGAAAAGAAAAATACTTTTTACTAGCTAGGTTGTCAAGGACTTGGTCTATAAATGGCAATGGAAAATGGTCCTTCTTAGTGGCTCAATTGAGCTCCCTATAATCTACACAAACTCACCATTTTCCTCTTTTCTTGGGTACTATGACTAGGGGTAAGACCCATTGGCTATCAGAGATGGGGTATATAAAACCAACACTTAGTAGTTTATGCAATTTATTCTTAACGATATATTTTAAGATAGGGTTAACTCTCCTCTAAGGTTGTCGAAATGGTTTGAAGTCAGGGATGATGTAAATCTTGTGAGTGCAGAGCATAGGATCTAATCCTTTCATGTCCATGTAATCCCATGCAAATGCACTTTGATTCTCCTACAATAACTATAACATAGCTTTTCGTTGAGAGGGTGATAAGGCATTGTTTACATTTAGTTCCTTGCCTAGACCAATTTCCATCTTAATAACCTTATTTGCCATGAATAATTGGGCAATAGGAGAAGAATCCATCTCATGAGGTAATAATGAATGGAGAAACTCTAAAGCTTTTGAATGATGTGGTGATTTTAGTGATGGCACAATGGTTTCTAAGATACATTAAGCTTGAGAACACATTGGAAATTTTGTTCCATATTCATTCAGAATAATGGATGAAATTATTTCATCTTCTTCTCAAGTAGCTATAAATGATTCTCTACCTATCATCATCAATTGATGGATGGAATTTACTTCTAGATCATCATCACCCAAGTCTGGCCAGATTACTTGGTCATCTAGTAACAATGGTTGAGAAGGGGAGTATAAAATCAAGTTCTTGGTATGAATACCATTGGATATTGTCATCTTCCTAGATCGAAAATCTATATAAGCATCTATAGTGGCCAACCATTGTCTTCCTAAAATTAAAGGATATCCTCCCATATTAGCTTTTAGGGAGAGAACAACAAAATCAACTGGATACTCCTAGGAATTTAAGGTGACTATAACATCTTATATCATCTCATTTGGTTTAATGGTAGAGCTATCAATAAGTTGAAGAATGGTGGGTGTCTCTCCGAGGCCAATGATATACAACCAATACAATACCTTCTTTGTCATGAAATTAATAGATGCTCCTAGGTCAACCAAAGCATTTTGAACTTGGATCCCATGAATAGTGACTGTAACTACAAGACTCCTAGGGTCAGAGTATTTAGGTACAATTAATTTCTCTAGCATTAAGTTAGAAAATTGTCCTAGGACATGAATGGTTTTTGGATCTTTCTTCTTCCTTCTTGGCTACTTAATACATGCTTCCTTAATAGCTTTAGTATAGGCAAGGACTTCCTTAATAACATCCAACAATGGTATTTTTACTCTCATCTACTTTAGTTGATTAAACAAATCAATGACTACATGGTTCTCCTTAGGTTGGCCTTGTTCTATCAACCTATGGGGAAATGGAGGTTCTTTGGCTATAGGAGAGGTTTGTTGATTTGACTCATCTATATGCTCAGTCGGAGAATCTTCAACTTCAGTTATTATAGGCTTTTGGGGTACAGGAAGAGTGGTGCCTAACCTAAGTGAATATCATTCAATAAGATGGCATAGCTTTATTGTTGAGCCTATTGTTTAGTATTATTCAGATTAGGATTAGGTTGAATTGGTAGTTGGGTCTTCTTGGAAGGAGTATTAGTGGCTATAGGAGGAGGCATTAGAGCTTGCTAATGAGGTGGTGACAATAGGGTTGACTAACTAGATTGGGTATTCCAATTCTGAGGTTGTTGCCAACCTTGCTGAGGTTGTTTCCAACTTGCTAAGGTTGTTTCCAACCCTGTTGAGGTTGTTGCCAACCTTTATGAGGTTGTTGCCAACTATGATTTCCACTAAAACTAGTATTTTTAAATTTTTGCCATTGATTATTATTATTATAACTTTGAAGAGGATCTTGTGGCATACCTTGTCTTTGAGCCCATGGCCTTCTTTGAGAGACATACAATACCTCTCCATTTTCATCAATAACTTCAAACTCGATTGGCATTGGTTGTGTCTCCACACTTGCAACATACTTACATCTACAATGCTTTTTCTTTTCTCTACAATGTGGACAGTATTCAGTCAACATGGAATCAACTTCATCCTTCTTTCTTCAGGCTTGCATGGTGTGTAGCTGAGTGGCTACATTTTTAATGATGTCTTGCTTGCAATCTAATAGAAAATTAGATAATTCAATCTTGGATACTCCTAAACTACCATTGGGCCTATGTGGTACATCTTTAAGTCCCCTACCTTTCTTCACAGTAGCTCTAGAATAATCCAGTCATATACTTTGTATATCAGTCCAAGTCTTTTGAGTGATATTCCCTCTTGCCATAAGGTCTAGAGCTTCAATGCTTCCATCATTTACACCTCTTAGAAAAATATGTTTCTTTGATTCCTCATTCAATTGATGTTGTGTGTTATGTTGCAAGTTGAACAAGAATCAGGAAACATAATCTTCCAAGGTTTCATCATCCTTCTGGGACATTTTGCAAATGTCATCCCCTTTTAAATATTTACCCCTACAATATTCCTTATACTTTGTGACAAAAAAATTGCTCATTGTAGGCCAATCTATTACAACATTAGCGCCCAACCCCATGAACCATTTCAGAGCAATTTATTTAAGGGTAGAAGGAAACAACTTCAGTTTGTGGGCATTAGTTGTATAGTCATAACTTCTAGATAGTATGTCAAACTCAAAGAGGAATTTTTTAGGGTCTTCAACAATCAAGCCATAAAACTTTGGAAGTGCAACAACAAGTATGTTTCTTCAAATTTTGGTTACCTTGCTGAGGAGGGATAGGAAAAGGAAATGTTGGTTGAGGCTGAGGCTGAACCATTCCTAGAAGGGGTATTGGTAGTGGTGCTTGATAGATGACAAGAGCAAGTGGATTACCTTGGTATTTAGGTTCAACAAAGAGAACATTCAGATGCAAGGATTCATTAGAGGATGAGGGTATTCATTCTTGAGTAGCAGCAAATGGATTTTCAAAAAGTTCTTCTTCATTCTCGCTATGAGGTTCTTTAGGTTCATGATTAAAAATGTCTTCCAGAATATTATGGGGAAGAAATCTCCCAAAGGGGTCTCTTCTTCTATGCATGCAAAATAATGTGAAATCTAAACAAACATAATGACTTCAGGGTTGAATTAGATTGACACCTTCCCTGACAATGATACCAAAAATGGTCGGTCAGCTAAATACCTTATTAACAAAGGATTGGACATCCTTTCACATTGACTCTATATTTAGATAGAGTCATGTGTTTTTCTAAGAATAACACACTAACTTCATTTTATTTTGTCAACTCGAGAGCGTGAGCTTGAGAGGGTGGCTGCAAAGTATATGCTTTGATTCCTTTTTAAGTCATTGCGACTAAAATAGAAAAGGAATGCTGAAGGAAACTAAGCTAGGAATTGAAACAACATCTTGTCTTAAAGCTTAGAGTAATGCTACAAATAGTAAATCTATTAATTCACCTATGCTGCATGGACAATTCAATGATTTTGTTATCAATGGCTGTAGGAACAATAGAATTCTACTTTGCAAAGAAACAATCAAGGAAGTAAAATCTATTCTAAAAAAGTAGTTCACTCACCAATTGGCCCCCCTTGGATAAGTGAACAAAAAAGACAATGAAGAAAGAAGGTGGAAACTTGAACTTTGTATTCTATTCATTCATAGTAAGAGATTGCATCTGAAAAAAAAGATTACACACTACTGAACAAACAATCTATTCTATCTCCCTTTCAAAAAAATCTTCTTTCAAAGCTACATCGAGCATTATTTAAAGGAAAGCTACAACAACTTCCTACTTCTATAGTCACTCCATCAATCAAGATCAATTACAAATCATAATGTTTACAACAGAAATATCATTAACTACTTTTTAACTCCTCCAAGAATATAGCAAGTTGAGGAAGCTATATTTGTGCATTGCCATAATAGACATCACACAATAATATGGTTGTTGTGGTGATTCATCAATCTGGTTAGCTTTGACTTAGCATTGAGATGCTGACTTTGAATATGCATGGCAAGTACCTACAAAAAATTGAATGCAACAACTTCCACATACATATATATTCATTTCATCATCAATGTTAGAAAAGGTATAATGTTCAAACTATCACTCTTTGTGAATCCTATGGCTAGAGGAAGGAACCTACCCAAACATAGCATGGATGAGGAAACATTTATCAACATGTAATATTCCTTCATTGAACCATATAAGTCCATATATTCAAGAAAACACAACATATCTGAACAATCTATACTTCAATCTTCATGTCTTAACATATAGATAATATATCCATAAAAGCATAAGTTCTTTTGCTTAAACCATAGAGTCATAAAATGTTTCTGCAAGATAATTGTCTAAAAAGAAGATAAAAGGTTCTCAAAATAATGGCCTTTTAGAGGCTCATCAATAATCACAAGACACCCATGATTCCTTCTTCATAGATGCTTATGCTTAAAGGTTGATTCAATTCTCTTTACACCTACAAGTATACTCATGACTGTGTAAGCTTTTAGTTGCATTGCTCTACACAACTTTGATACATGTCTTGTTATTTTCAAACCTTCTCCTATATTGTCCCATTGATGATGATTGAACTATATCTATTCCTTGTTTCATCCACATCCTATGTTCTATTTTCTTGGTCGGTAAGTCGGTCTAATGGGAGTTGCACTTGCAACATTTTGTTACTTCTTGTTAACTAGTTTCCTATCAATGACAATACATTCTTCTAACTCATTGTTTGAGTTCATTACTCATCATTTTTTCGATTGATATAGCTTAGTGCAACATTGGATACCATTTTACACCCACCCACACAAGCCCAACTCTATTGGGAAGGAAATGCACACTTCACTTTTAGGAGAATATATTTTACTCACATCATGATTACTTCCCTCTTCATGAGACTACCACAAAGTTCATGTCTTTATGTTGAGCCTAATCAGACTTGATGTTTAATTTTTTTCACTTTCTTCTTTGGTAGTTTCCCCAAAGATTTTTGTATGGGAGTTTGGGGAAGCACCCCCATGATGGGGTGAAGGGATAGCACCTTTTGTAGGGTCTAAGGAAATTTTTGAAGGAAGGGTTATAGGGAAGATCCCTAGACACACTTTTTATCATGATACATGGCAAGGTTGAGGGACAATGCCACCGAGGCCAAAAATTACTCTATGATTATAAAAGGCATCAAGATTTGTTTTTTTATTGGATGATAGATTCTAGCCCTTATATAGAATGTCTTCAAGTTAGGGATTTTATGATGTAGGATGATTTAATAGCTTATTGTGGTAGTATTAAGTTACAAGGGATTACAAATTGTAATTGAGATGAAATCACTGGATAATAATATTGGACTCGTTGTTTGGTGGATGTAGCCTAGGGATTAGGTGAATCAAGTTAAATATTTGTGTATTCTATTTGTTTATGTGTTATTTATTCCTTTGTGATATTGGTTATATTTGCATGTAATTGTTATTTTTGTCTCTCTAATCCTAAAAGTTCAACTTTAAAACATGATTATAAAAATATTTTATTCCATCTGTCATATTTAATATAAAGTAACTCCCTTATAACTCCTTTTAAGAATTTTGGTGAACTTATTAAACTACTTGAACCATTTGAACCATTTCAAGGGGTTCCATGAGTTTAAGTGATTCAAAGATGCTTGCTTGTCTCATTTGATAAACATATAAATTACCAAACCATTAAAAGAAGAAAAAGGTAAATGGGGTAATTAAGTTGAACTTTGCTAGTGTGTTCAAACAAATTGAACACCTTGAACTCTTTGAACAAGTTCAAAGGGTTTCAGTGGATCATTATTTTGCAAGGCACAAACTACAAGGTTATTACCAAAATAATTTTTTGGAGAAATAGTCCTGATGCATTGAACTAGTTAAACCAATTAACTTGGTTCAAATGGTTCAATGTGTTCTAGTGGTTCAAAGTGTTCAACACTTATTTTGCAAAATTGCAACTTAACTTTAGACAAAAGGTAAAAGGAGAAGAATGAAGAGTTGGAACTGTGGTTAAAGTAAGATAGAATCATAAAATTGAGAATTTTGGGAGGGTAGACAACACACGTATTCTCCCTTTCTTAGTAATATTGGTAGAATAGATCAATTTGTGAGCTATACTAATATGCTCTACCATTGGCCTATTCAATGTAAAGCAAGTCTTCTTTTTAGAAATTAACTTTCTAAAATACTTATTTAACCTACTGGATGTCACATTTGATAATATTTTACACATAAATTGTAGACTGATATAGGAAACAATATATTCAAAGGATTCACCATTATCCTTCCTAGGTTAACGTATTATTAAAGTCTCCAAGGACTAAACCATTTTGTCTTGACTCTTCCACCACTTCCTATAAATCATGATTCACCACATCCCACAATTTTGTAAAAACAAAGGCTTGAAACCCATCCCTACTAATTTGTCACCATATTAAGATAAAATTGTCTCTTTAACTTCTTAAAGTTAAACTGGGGCCATTTGTACCTTGTTGTCAAGATCAATGACAAGCTTTGGAATAAAACTAACCATCTCTTCATGATATTCAACTCCATTAGAGTCCTCCTTTGACTACAATGAAGAAAAGAACATAATAGCCTCAACATTAATTATTTATACATTAATTTTTTTTATCCATTACCAGATGTGATAGATGAAATCTTATTGATAGACCTCATTTTAACAAAGTTAGAAAATAATTTTGTTTTATGACTGATCACTATCCTTCAACCAATTTTCTCAGGATTTTTTACACTAACAAATTTCCTCTTCTTAGAATCTTAATATATTTTATCTTTATGTATGTATTAGTAAGGAAATCAACTTGATCCACACTCTCAAAATTACCTTGGAGTCTAGAGCCTTTAGCTCTCTAAAATTTCCATTTTTGAAAAGATATCCTTAAAATATGCATGTTTCCATACCTTCAAATTTCCTTTAATATAAAAAAGTTTCCAAAACAAGTAGAAGATTTATTTACTTCTTTAAGGTAGGATGTTTTTCCACCATCCCACAAGCATCTAAAAAAGACTTCCTCTAAAAGCCACATCTTCTCTAGCTTTTATAGAAACCAAAGAGGAATCGAATCCTTCTAAACCATTTGTGTTAAAGGAAATTGTTTTGAACACAAAAATGGATCAAATCAAGCTTCAAATGTCAATGGTAGAGTATCCCAATCCTTTGTAAGGAAAAAAATATCAAGCTTCTCACAAATGTAGGAAAATCCTTACTTCTCTTTGTCTAAGTAAGAATCCCATTTTGTGCCTTTAATTGTCTTGATCCATGCCATTGAATTTTTTTTGAAAGTCCACCTGGATGCTACCTAAATATCTTCTCCCTCCTTTCTTTTCTTCTAGCTTTAAATCCATATCTAAGTCCCTTCCAAGAATCATTGTTTCTTTGTCTAGGGATCCAAGTATTTCAAAAATATTCCAAGCTTTCTTTTTGTCATCCACATCGATAGGGCCATATATATTTATCAAAACAAAATTTGTAACCATCTAATAAATGTAGACTCTAAATAATTGCAAATATTTGGAATCAAAAACATAGTCCACTTTGATTGATCTCAAATTCCATAAAATCCACAATCCTTGAGAGTAATCATCATAACTAACAAAGGCATTCAACCAAAATTTTGTAGCACCTAACATCTTTCCTGCAACTTCCTATTTGAGTGTAGTTTCTTGTATGGAAACAACATTTGGATTTTTTTGGTCAAAACAATGCTCAATCATATGTCTTTTCTTAGTGACATTACAACCCTTGACATTCCACAAGAGAAGATTCATTTCTTCTCAGGGGAGAGCAAGTCTCACCCATTTTTTGACTTGCTATGATTTTTTTGATTTCTTGCCCTCTCTCTAAACTCTTGCTTTTTCTTTCTCCCTCACATTTTCCTTAACCTTGTATTTATCTTCTTGGATTCATACTTGGTCTAAGCTGTTGTCCCTTTTGAAATAATTCCTTCATCATCCTTGACCCCTAAGAAATCCTCTTTGACATTTTTATCACCTTGTTCCTCTTTGGTTGACCTTGCATCCTCTATCTAATCTACATCCATATAAATATCTCTAAAGATATTTTTTTCTCTTTAAATTATACTTCTATTTTATCCATTTCTTTATCTTCGAGATGACAACCATCATTAGATTCTCGATTAGCTTCTAATCCATGTGGATTACTAACTTTTGGCGAGTCTTCGATATCATAATTTTCTACTTATTTTTTCTCATTTGGAAGGCACTCTAATCTCTTCCCTTCTATTGGCACAAAGTCTAATTTAAGATTAGTGATCCCTTAATCTTCTAAGAGAACCATATTATTTATATTAATTTTTTTTAATAACCTAATTACCATTGACCTTTCTACCTTCTTGTCTCTTTATTGCATGCACTTTACCTCCCAAACTATATTCCCCTCACAACATTGATTCCTTATTGACCCTTGATTGATTTGTATCTTTAGCTTCTATCCCTTGCCAACTCACTCCACCTTCAACCAACATAACCCTTTTGGATACCCCTCATGGGTTCTTAGCCATTGTTGCTAATTTTTTTTAGCAGGATTTCCTCTAACCCTTCCTATTTTTTATCCATCAAACACTCCTTCAAATTATGACCTTAATATTTACACTAGCTATATGTTTCTATTGTCTCTTACACCTCAATCTCCTTCTATTGGATACCTTCACTAGTCCATATTTTATATACACATGGAAGAAGGGGATGATGTTGTTTCCACAAGATGTAAATTTTCACATACATTATGAAACTTTCTTATCAATGGCTTCATTTTCTTTGATAAACTTTCCATGTTTATTTTAAATAATTTTTAGGGTATTTGGTATATTGTGTGGTCTAAATCAATTAAAATTCTCTTTCATTGAAGTTTATTTGGGGCTAAAATTTGGACACCAATATTTAATTAAAAAAATGATACCATTCATGAGGAAATACCCATTATATATTACCCAATTATTCTCCTTCATACTTCTAGTGAAAACAAAAAAGAAACCATTTAGTAGGATTCTCAACAAGTAGCACTTACCCTAGTTTTCATCACATGACTTCCTAATTCATGGATACTGTTACCATACTCATATTTTTCTTGTAAAGAGTCTCATGTATGAGTCATTTCTTGGTCATGAAGTTGAACTTGAAGCTTCATTAACTTCAAGTTCAAGTTCGCATCCTCCCATTGTCCTTCATGTATCAAAGTCGACATTCACTGTCCTGAGTCAATCCTTATGAAGTCAAAGTTGAAGTTGAAGTTGGAACAACTCAAACTTCAAATTCAACTTTGGTATTGGTTTTTATGTACTAACACTATGTTTTCATGTAGGCATTCAATCCTTGAAGTGAAAAAGGATGAACATGGACCCCAACGATGACATTTTCCAAGGCACATGAAATAATAAATAAGGATGTTAAAAAGGCACGTATCTTGATATGGAAAGATTTGGGAAAAAGGAAAATTTATCATTTCATGATGACATGGAGCATTAATAGGTGTGTGGATTTGATGGGCATTAATAACAAATCACTCAAAGGGTCTTATAGAGTGTGCGACACATGACTTGCCAAATTTGTACTAAGATTTTCCTCATAAGTTATCCCTTAAATGCATTGCTTAGCCATTTCATTGCTTAACCATTTCATTGCTTATTCTACCATTTGTAAAAGGAAAAATCTTGGTGTCATCTGGTAGGGAGAATGTGTTGTAGGATAAGCTTTGTTAAACTGTAAGTGCACCGCCATTTCCCTTTGTAATTTTTTTACTTGTGCTTGCTTTTTCTTTGAAATGTTTTTATTTGTGTCTTTAAGACCCTGTCACCCCATAGCAAGCCATGACATTGTTTTGCCCCAAAATGCCCAAATTGGAAAAACCATGTCTCCTTAGCTCTCTATCTGAGATTTGTGACACAATCCTGGTTAACAAAAGCTTGCCGATGTAATTGAAAGAGCTAAAAATTCCCAGTCAGGTCCTATATATCAAAAATTGGTTGATAGCGAGTTGCTTGAAGCCGTTGCATTCCCTGCAGCTATAACATGCCTAGAGTTAGTCATTGAATGCACAAACCACTATGATCCTAACACAAGATGTGTCAAGAAAATTTCAAGGAAAGTGGTAGTCAAAATCAATAGGACCAATGTTTGCTTAGCCCTTAGGATCCCTCATAGAGAGCCTAATGAACCATGGACATTTGAGGAAGCAGAACGCCTGTATGCTAAGAGGAAAAACAATTATGACAATAAAGCAGCCTAGTCTTGGCTCCTAAAACTAGCAGAAGGTGGTTCAAGGTTGTCCAAATCGTTGACCATTGAACATTTCATCAAAGAAATTGCATACATTGTGCTTGTGTTGAACAGGGTCAAAGGAAACGAGCATGCATTTCAGTAGGAAACATGGATGTATTTTTTCATCCAAAAGATTGTTGAGGAGGATAAGTTCATCGATTGGGCTGACCTATTTGCTAAGAATCTACACAAGGGTTTAGTGATTGTCAAAAATTTTGGTCCATTTTTCTTATCCTCCTTTTTAGTCTATGTTTTGGCAACATCCAAAGAATGGGAAGGCCTTCCACATTCACCATGGATAGATGAAATGACTATTTACCAATACTATAGTGATCTCCAAGAGGCTACTTTGTGTAAAGAGTTTAGAAGGGTAAACGATGTCTTCCTGGGAAAGCTAGTTTTTGAACTTCAGGGTCATGAAAATAATAAATTATCCAAGGAAGCAATGCAGGCTATACAAGTCTATGGCTGTTTCTATATTCGATTCCCTAAGTTCACGTACCTTAGAATAGGTAGTTATTCAGGTGAACCATTAAAGCTGCCTCGTTATTTCCTAGACCCTATTGTGTTATCTAAATGTGTAGACAATTTGTCTCTATGGTGGAGCCTTTTGAGATTACTAAGAGGTCTTCTTCTTCTAAAGCAAGCCATGTTGACAAGACAAGCATTGACCCATCTATGTTTCAAGCCTTCTTCCCTTTGAGAAAATTTTGATTAGACAGGATTTGTTAGGAAAAACTTATAAAATACAGTTTCTTTTGTTCACATTCTACATTTAGAGGACTACTAGGCAAATTGTCTTGATGAGTTTGAAGTAAGAAATTTTTTATGGTCGAGGTTAATAGTTAAGAAAATTAACATGTTTAATATTGATCTTGACACATACGCATTATAAGAGGAAGATTCAGAAGAAGTAATTGATCCACTTTGTATTGACCAAATTGAATGCATGCCTATTCCTGAGATTGATTGGGGAAGAAGAGAGGAAGATGATTTGTTTTCTTGCACTAAGGATGTGTTGACCAGGATTGAAAATTGGCTAAAATAAAAAAATGTTGTTACCCCTTATTCGTCAAGAAAATCATCAAAAGCCAAAAGTAAAAAGGCCTTCTAAAAGCAAAAAGCTATCACTAACCAAGGTGTTCATGGTCCTGTTGCAGGTTCAATTGAAGTTGAAGTTGAAGTTGAAGCAATCCCACAATCACTTTAACTTCAAGTTCAAGTAGAAACTCCTAAGGCTAAAAGGGTGACTCATTTAAGTACAAAGAAAATATCATCAAACAAAGGTAAGGATAAGGTGATATTTTATCTTGAGGCTATAGAAGAATCACCTATGGTAGACAGTGTACTAGAACCCCATAAGTCATCAGTAAATACTAAAAGTCAAGAGGGTAACCTCACCTTGGCTAGGTTCTCCCCTGCAACTGATAAGGATCCAGTTACACCCAAGTGGTTGGAGACTTCCATTGAAAGGAAGCAGAGTATGGTGCCTCTTTCAATGCCAATTGATGATTTGGTTAGTAAATGTTTGGGGAAAACACCTAAGGTGAAGAAAGCCAGAACAAAATCAAGAATCAAGTTTTATAAAAACTTAGGGCATTGGTCGGCTGAAATAGCCATGCCTCCAAATGGAAGCTGGCAGGAATCTCTAACCCCTCAGGATTATCAAGTAAGAAAGGTTGACTTGGGAAAAGGAAATCGTGCAGTGGATATGGAGTTTTTCGAAGCCTCTAATAAGAAAATTGCACACAGGGTGTGGAAGGATGGGTAGGATAAACAAGAGATGAAGGAGAAAATAAAGAACATGACACAATATATCAATGCCATCCTACACCTAAAGCAAAGCCCATCAGTAAAATGTCAGCAATTGTAGATGTGAGCTTTGCAACCAACCAACAATCCCTTGATAATTTGCAGAGGTGCAAAGTGGTTGCAAAGACTATAGGGGAGTGGGTATAGGGTGTCCTAGATGACACTGTGAAATAGATAAATCTCTTGGATAAGGCTTCAAAAGAAATCTCTGCCATCACTAAAAAGGCAGAGCTGAGCAATGAAGGGTATGAGAAAGAAAGGAGCAATTGGGAAAAGGTGGTAATATGGTTGGAAGATATGCAAGAATTTGGGCTTCAAAAATTTCGAGTCGAGTGTCCTGTAGCTGGTTTGGATGAGAAAACCTTGTATGTAATTAAGGATTTGTAGATGCTTAAAATCGTCCCAAAAGACTATATTAGTTTATTTAATATTGTCTGTGATAGTATGATTATTTATTTATTAATTAATTATAGTTGGCATATTCTTCTACCTGTTTAATTAAATTTGTTTAATTAAGGAGATTCATTTTCCTAAAGTATTTAAATTTAATTTAAATACTTCTAGTCTTAATGTGTTAAATTTATTTAACACATGATTCTCCATAATCCCCTTGTTTTAATAAATTGTATTTATTTAAATCCCCGTATCCCATTAATTCTTCTAAACCTATTATTAAATTAAATCTTAATCCTAGCCTACAACCTATCATCTTCATGCTTCTAAGCCTATTCCTCATTTAATCTCACTTAAATATCATAATCACCTTCCTAATCTCCCTCATTAGCCTAAGTGTGTGCTCACACATGTGTGAGAAGGCATGCTTCCACACTCCTCTTGCACTCTTGTCTCCCACTCCTCTTCTCAAGTTTTCTCACACATGTGTGAGTAAACTTTGAATATTTGACCACTTGCATGACTTGCATGTCACCTTATGTGGCACCTACATGGATGCCACCTCAGCAAGCCCTCCCTCAAGCCTATCAATAGAGGCCTTGTCTCAAGCATTTGCATCTCTCATTATTGCATTGTTATCATGTTGGTTTGAGATTTGAGCTTTTTATTGTAGTTTGAGTTTTCATAGTAGAGTTCTCATAGTGATTCCTAGGTGCATACTAACTATTTGATAGCTGGTTTTAGTTTTCATTTGGATTGTTCATCTAATTTACTTATGCATTTCATCTCCATTTCACTTCCATGTTAGTGTAGCTTGCATATCTAGTTAGTTTCTTTGTTGCATTTCATATTCTCACTTTGAATGCCTTCAAGTATGGCTTTCTCCATAGCCATTTCTTGAGGCGTTCTTCATCTCATGTAGTTTATGTTCATAACTTCATCACTCACATTTGCACATCGACATTCAAGAGATTCACTACTTTGTTGTGTTTGGGAGAGCACACCAAACATACCTCATATCCTAATACACCAAAAAGGCCTCTCATGGGTGCCTTTGTTGAGCTGTAGAGGTTGCTTGAGGGCTTGATTTGTTGGTTACTTTTAGTTGCAAAATTCAAGCAAGCATTAGTTTATTTCTTTCATTTTGTGAGCATTTGATGCATGTGTTTTAACTAATATTTGTTTGTTTATTCATGCGCCCAACATGTCACTTCTTCTAGCATACATTTTGGCACGCTCGGTGGGACTCATGTCTCTGATTTCACCTCAAAAATCTGCAAGCAAACCTTATTCAGTCACAAAAACATCGCATTGTCATCCACACTGGCCATAGCATTGTCTCCATTTGTCATCTACGCAGATCAGCATCTACGCAGACTAGCGTCTCTGATAACTAGCATCTCTACCTTGTAATGAAAACCACTTGTTTCATCACTAGAAAACCTATTTTAGCATCTATCTAGTTTTCCATTTTGACGTCTAGGTTTCCTTTTTGTCGTCTGTGACAAACTATTCTATCATCTGCATATCATAACTGTCGTTTATGACTTATCCTTTTTCGTTTATGACTTTCAGCATCTATATAAATTATTTTGTCATCTGCGTTTGACACAATGACATGTCACCTTAAAAACTATACTTAGTTTCCCTCTATTGTCTGTGTTGATTACTGTCTACGCATTTTGGCATCTTCGCATTTCATCATTTGCATAGATTGTCATCTGCACTTGCACTTTGTCGTTTGTTCTTGTAGACAAAGTTTCATAAGTTTTTGAATTGATTTTTGCTAATTGGTGACTTACAGGGTTTTACTAATAGTTTTTATGTAGGGAATTAACCTTGAAGACTTAAAAAAGAAGACAATAGTGATTTTCATCACTAAGCAAGTTTGTAGTGATTCTTATCACTTTAAACTTAAGGGCTAATGAACTTGTATGGCTTAATCACTCTCATTTGAATGAATGAATGTTTAGCATAGCAAACATTTGGACTTGGTGCTTAAAATTGACATGAATGTTTAGGGTAGAAGAAAATTTTGGAATTGGTGCTTAAAAAAGAATTCATACCCTCTTGAATGCTTTAAAAGATAATGGACATGCATGCTTAGGCTAGAGAACATTTGTAATTAGAGCTTAAAATTGACATGAATGCCTAGGTTAGAATACATTTGGATTTGGTGCTTAAAACAAAGTCACACACTCTTGAATGCCATAAAGGAAATTGATTTTATTTTCAGCATATTTCATTTTCAGCATTTCATTTATGCATGCTCGATTTACTTTCTTGTTGATGAATCCACACTTTTATTAATGTTGGTGATATTTCAAGTTGGAAAGAACCTTGCATGTTTTAATCATGAGTGTCTTCAAGTAGATAAAAAACTTAAAGCTTCATTGGGAAAGAACAAGTGTCTTTTAAACCCCAAGGCCACTTACGTATTCTCTCCCCTCGCGCCTTCAAGTGATCTTGGGTGCATAAGAAATAAGTGGTCTTGTTTTTCTTTTTTAGGAAGCCTACTTTGGGATTTCATCACCCATTGGGATGACCTCAACTCCAGTGTTCTGGCAGAGTATAAATAGTGGGAGGTGAATCGAAAGACACCTCTCTTGGAAGCAAAATATTGTCACTCTTGGCTAAGCCTTAAAGAACTTTATACCTTTGGGAAGTGAAGGAGGAGATTTGGGTTACTGTCTCCCCCCGACTATGTGGCAGTATTTTCTTTCATCTATAGATTTGGGCCTCATGTACCTTGAGTATATTGAGGATACCCCTTAGATAAACCTTGTTCATCCTAGTGGCAACCTTATTAGGATTGTTGGCATGTTTAGCGTGCTTGTTCAAACATCCAAAACCTAAGCCAAAAATTAAACAAGTTCTAAAACAAGTGAACTATGAGTTAACCTTTCATTGAGTGAAATAGTGGTAAGTGAGGTCCTCTTGACTCATGGTTATTATCAACAGTCTTACATTAAGTCTACATTTGAAATTGGTTGAGTCTAGTTACATCTTGTTGTAGGGTTTTTGGTGCTTGAAATTTGGGTCTTGTTTTATTCCTGCCATGACTAATGAAGTCAACCAAGTCAAACATAAGAAAGTGAAATTTTCCAAACCACCCATCTACAAGGAAAGGAAGAACCTAGCACATGGTGACAAACAATTCCAATATGCTATCAAAGACATTCAAAAGGAAGAAGCTAGACAAGACCATTATGATAGAATTGAATACAATGGAAAACTTTGAAACTGGTCTACCTTCCCAGCAATGAACCCAACGTTTTTGTTTCTAGTGAATGAGGATTGAGTTAACCACATAAGTGACCACAATATCTCCATTCTACCTCCATTTTCCAAATTTCTAGTCTTTCATTTTTGAATTTTCTTCTAGAGAGCTTGAACCTTAAAACTTGGCACAAACATCTTTTGAAACTATGACAATAGACCTTTTACTCACAAGAAAACACCTATCACTTATTTGGGATCACAAGTCCATCACCAAATAGTGAGTAATCAAACTTTTTTTGCTAAACCAAGGTCTTTTGTTCACACTTGAGTAGTTCCCCCTTTTTATCACGTAAGGTTAATAGCTCTCATCCTCATTTCCTCCTTCTCCCATAATATTCCACCCATTGATTTGGTCACTATTTTATGGTACACACACGATCCAACAGGTTCACATTTAATCCTATGTCACATTTGCTAGATTCATTGAGGCAATCCGAGATGGAGAATCCATTTCCTCCCCTCACAACTTCATTAGGGAGCACACTTCTCTCTAGTTCAAATCTTGGCATGTCTAACTTAACATCCACACAAGAACCAAAAGATCCCTTTTGTAACACCACTTTGGAAGGTAATGATGAAGAAATACCAAGATGAAGACCCTATTGACCCTAATGATAATGAGGTAAGGACATTTATTGCGGATCCTTACAATTTGGAAATGATGGAGAAATCCATTAGGGCAAATAAGACTAAGATAGTCCTAAATTTGGTCAAAGATGTTGTTAATGTTCCCATGAGCTTTGATGAGAGCACCTTGTTTAGACAAATTAAAAAAGGTGGTACTCCTGTATTGCCCACTTCAAATACAGCTCCAACATCTAGCAAAGGGAAAGAAACCATGGTAACAACTAGGGCTATGCCTACATCTAGCACTTCAACACAACCAACATTTCAATTGAGTGTAGAACATATTCAAAAAATCATTAGTGGTATGCCCAATGCTACCACACATGCTAGTATTGCACAATCCACCTTGACAGGTACAACTATGGGATGCTTAAACATTGGGCAAGTGCCTACTCAACCAATGGAAATTCCAACACAACCAATGCACTTATCTTATTTGCAAATGCCAACAAGTATGGTAAAGACATCTGTGCCAATCCCAACAACTACATACCAATACATTGGCCAAAGTGGAGTACTTTCACCACCTCACACTTCATTTGGAACTCCCTACAATTTAGGAGGTAGATTTATGAACTCCCAACAATCACAAGTGCAACCAAACCAAGATTTAGCCCAACAATTCCAAGAATTGCAAAATTTAGTCCTTAACATGAATAACAAAGGGGTGAAGGATTTCTCTTTTGAGGAAATTTGTCCTTTTCCATTTGATAAATCCATCAATATGGTACCATTTCCATCCAATTTTGAAATTCCTAAATTTGACAAGTATATGGGAGGGACATGCCCCATCACACATCTCAAGGAATTTTCCATTTTATGCGAAGAAGTAGCCTATAGTGATGATTATCTTAAGAGACTCTTTGCATGAAGTCTTGGAGGCCTCGCACTAGAATGGTTAATGAATTTACCTAAGGGCTCCTTTACTTCCTTCAATGATTTAACAAGCAAGTTTATAGAACAACACTCTTACAACATTGAACACCATGCCTCATTGAGTGATTTGTGCAACACAAAACAATGAAATGGTGAAACATTTGCCAACTTTCTACAATGGTGGAGGCATCTTGCTAACCGCATGCCCTACAAAATTGAGGATTACCACCTTGTGGATATATTCATCAAGAACTTGATACCTGAAATATCTTTCCACATGAAGATGGCTAGGCTTGAAGACTTTGCCACCTTAGTCAAGAAGGGAAAGAACATTGAAAATTGACTTTTGGAAAAAGGTACCATTAAACATTATAGTTCATCATCCTCACACAATGAGGCAAATAACAATAGCAAACCCAAATTCTGGTCCAAGAACAAAGGTGTCATACATGATGGTGTCACTGATGTCAAAAATCTTCAAGGAGGGAACAACAATAACTATTGTAACCAAAACAACAACAATTCAAACAATGAAAATCAGAAATCTCACAATCAAACACAATTTTTCCCTCACAACAACAACAATTACAACTGTGACTATGATCGCAATAGAAAGTACACTAACTTTTGTGAACCTTTGGAGACCATATTTAAAAAACTAGTGGATCACAATTTGATGGTATTTCCTAACACACGACCCTTTGATGAGAACCAACCCAAATCAAAATGGTATAGGGAAAATGAATATTGTGAATACCATCACATTAAAGGACATGGCACAAATAAGTGTATAAATCTCAAAGTCTTCATCCAAAATCTTGTCGATGATGGAGAAATTGAGGTAGAAGGAGGACCATTCTCTAAAAATGCTAAGCTGAAGATATTTCAAAAACCATTTCTTGATCAAAACAATGACAATAAAAACACTAGAAACAATAATAAAAATAATGTGAATCGAGCTTCCACATCAAATGCATTACCTTATGATAATTCTACTAAACACATATCGGGGTTTGACTCCTTGTGTGGTAAAATAGAAACCAACTACATATGTGGATTTGACTCCATGTGTGGTTACATTGAAGAGGTAGACACTCATGTGAATAGCCTTTTCCTACAAGTAGCCGATTGTGATGCCACCACTCGACAAGGAAGACTTACTTTGCAAGCTACCACTCCTAATCACACTAATCCATTAGTGCCACATGCACCTACTGCACCATCCACTTCACAAAGGCCCGCTTCTTGCTATGATGTGTTATCCCAATTAGGCAAGAATCCTGCACAAATATCCATTCTTGAGCTCCTAAACACATCACCCATCAAAAAAGAAATCTTGGAGAAGGCTCTTTTAGAATCTCATGTTCTTGAAAACATTAATGTCTCCCAATTTACCGCCATGATTAGAAACCTTGCCACCCAACAACACCTTGTCTTCACAAATAAAGATTTCCAAGATCCTGATCCCCACCATAATTTGTCGCTCCACATTGAAGTCCTTATACAATGACATAAGATTAAAAGAGTCCTTATAGATAATGGATCTGGTTTGAACCTATGTACATTGAAGATGATTCATTTCTTGGGACTTCTAGAAGACCTCCTAGATATCAATAAAAGGATAACAATCAAAGCCTATGATGAGAGGGAAAGAGAATCAAAAGGAGTTATCATGTTACCACTAAAATTTAGACCAACCATCATAAATACTGAATGCCATGTCCTAGACTTGGATTTGCCCCATAACATTTTGCTTGGTCAACCTTGGATACATATACTAAAGGCTGTTCCATCTACCTATCATCAATGCTAGAAATTCCCCCACCATGGAAGAGAGGTCACAATTCTAGGAGATCTGACACCTTTTGCCTTTTGTAAAATATTGGAAGGTGCACCAACAAATTTTTTGTCCAATCAACGAGTTTGCCAAAGTTATACCTAAGCCTCTCACCATAAAAGAACCACCTTCCACAATAGTACTAGAGTTAGCCAATGATGATTCCAATTCCCACAAAGGAAAAGAAAAGGTGGAAGATACTAAGGTCGATACTATAGGGAAGAAGGTTACTTTTACTGATTTAGGAATGGGAGAGTATAAGTTTTAAAATGCCTTGTGTGTTGCACAACTACCACTCCCCCCTTGTTCCTTTGGAAAACCTTCACAATTGCCACCTCTTACCAACAAAGGGACTATACATATTCACAAGACAACATTCAAACATTGGGTTTCACTTAGTGATGATCATATGGAATCTAATATTCTAGATTGGCTATACTATGATGGAAAAGATGAACCATTGAGTTCCCCAAGGATAAGTATGTTAAGGCCCCTCCCATTATAAAAAACATGGGATATCATGGTACTGGTCTTGGACCCAAAGAAGATGGAATGAGAAAACCCTTAGAAGCTAATAGCTATCCTAAAGGACATGGTTTGGGCTCCATTAAACCTAAGGTATCCTTTGCTGACAACTATTGTACGATTGAATTTGTTTGTGAGATTGAAGAGGAGGAATTCTTTGAAATACCCTTCCAATATATTGAGGATGACCTAGACACCTATGTCCATGCCATTACCATAGCTAATCTTTCATCCACTGACCTACCTCTCACCAACCTCGACATGATAGACTGGGACCTTCAAGATACACCACCAGCTCTCGATATCTGTAAGTCTGATGAGGCAGTGATGGCACTCTTTGGCCTTAAGAATCTCCAAGATTATAAACATGAGATCCAATACAATGAGAAAGCCTAATTTGGTAGCCAAGTTAACTCTCTTATTCACAAAAGTGAAAAAGAAAATTAAAAAGGAAAAATAAAAGAAACACTCTCTAGTGAAAACTCTTCTAGGGAACTTTTGGATGAAGAAAAAGATAAAATAAAGGATGCATCTTTTGGTGAAAACCTCTTAGAGGCACCAGAAGAGGGAGAGATTAACTTGTCATTCAGATCTTTACCACTAAAAAAGTTATCTATTTTGAATGAGGACACAATTCCAGTCAACTTGGGGACAGAGGATAATCCATAAATCACCTACATTGTCGCTACCCTAAATCCTGAAGAGTAAAAGGCAATGATTGAATTCTTGAGAAAGGGTAAAATCAATTTTGCATGGACCTATAGAGATATGCCTGGTTTAGATATGGATTCAGTTGTGCATCTCTTGACAGTAGATCCAAAGATTCAACCAATGAAGTAAAAGTTGCGCAAGATGCATCCTAAGGTAGCACTTTTAGTCAAAACAATGTTACAAAAAATGTTAGAAGTAAAGTTCATCCACCCTATTGATTATTCTAAGTGGGTCTCCAAGTTTTTTCTTGTAGGGAAAGCATTTGGGGGCATTTGTGTTTGTTCAAATTTTTGAGATTTAAATCTTGCATGTCCTAAGGATGATTTTCCACTTCCTAACACAAACATCATAGTGGATTTGACTGCTCGACATGAGATGTTGTCTTTGATGGATGGATTTTTTGGTTACAATCAAATCAAAATTGTAGAAGAAGATCAACATAAAATGACATTTACCACCACATGGGGAACCTTTTGTTATCAAGTCATGCCTTTTGGCTTGAAAAATGCTGATGCCACTTATCAACGCGCAATGACTACCATATTCCATGATCTTCTACATGTCATAATGGAGGACTATGTTGATAAAATCCTAGGAAAATCAAAGACACGTGAGTCCCACGTTGATGTACTCACCACCATTTTTGAGAGATTGGAGAAATATAAAGTGCGTCTAAATCCTAAGAAATGTGTTTTTGGGGTCAAATCTGGCAAGTTGTTAGGTTACATTGTGTCAAGAAGAGGTATTGAGGTAGATCCCACTAAAGTAAAAGCCATCATGGACATGCCTCCACCTACCATATTGAAACAACTCTACAGTCTTGAAGGAAATTTACAGTCCATTAGATGATTTGTGGCCTAGTTAGCAAATAAGGTTCATTTGCTTCAACATTTTCTTTGCAAGGACACTAAGTTTTAGTGGGATTGTTTATGTCAAAAAGCATTTGAACAAATTAAGGCATACTTGGCTAATCCTCCAGTTCTAGTTCCTCCAATTGTAGGATGACCATTGATCCTATACATTTCAACCACTTTAGTTACCTTAGGTGCTCTTTTGGCACAAATAGATGACAATGGGAATGAGCAAGCTATATACTATCTCAGTCGAACATTAGTTGGTTATGAGTTGAACTACACTGCTATTGAGAAATCTTGTTTGGCAGTAGTCTTTTGCACATAGAAGCTACGCCATTACATTCTTAATCATACTACATATCTCATTGCCAAGATAGATCCACTCAAATATTTGCTATCAAAATCCTCCCTTATTGGTCAAGCTATAAAGTGGGTCTTGATTTTGAGTGAGTTCGACATTGTTTATAAAGAATGCAAAGCCATTAAGGGAAAAGTAATTGTAGATCAACTTTCTAAAGCTCCTCTTCCAAGAGACCATCCCATAGTAGTAGATTTTCTAGATGAAACCATTATGACTATTATCCTCACTACACCATGGAAACTATTTTTTGATGGTTCATTCACACAAAAGGGATCAAGGGCAGGAGTTTTGTTTGTGACACCACAAGGGGATCTCATTCCTAAGTCTTATAAAATCTCATTCCCTTGCACAAAAAATATAGCTAAGTATGAATGATTAGTCATAGGACTACGTTAAGCTATCAGATGGAATATCAAAAACCTTCTTGTCTTTGGAGACTCACAATTGGTCATTAAACAAGTTATAGATGAATACCATACAAAGGATGAGAAGTTGTTACCATACCGTAGGATAGTTGAGGATCTTAAACAACATTTCAAAGAACTAGTTTTTTAGCAGATCCCAAGGGCTAATAACAAAGCAACAGATGCCATGGGTACTATTGTCTCCATGATTTCCATGCTAGAATATAGTCCTAAATGTGAGTTTCTTGTTGAGAATCTTTTTACTCCTGCTTATGAGAAAATTGATTCAAAGTTGGTGTGTGAGATTGTCGGTCTTGAGTCTCCATGGTACACTGACATCTTTGCCTATTTATGTCACAAAATTGTTCCCATAACCCTCACCCCAAATTAGAGCAAAACCTTCATCTATTGCACAACTCGATATACCATCCTAGGTGACACACTTTTTCGAAAACATTTTGATGGAACCCTCCTCCGATGTCTTAGTTCAGATAAAGCTAGAATGATGTTAGAAGAGGTTCACCAAGGGATTTGTGATGCCCACTCTAGTGGCCTTACATTAGCAAAAAAGCTTCTCAGGATAGGTTACTATTGGCTCACTATGGAAGTAGATGCATATCATTTTGTGAAGAGATATTTTCCTTGTCAACAACATGGCGATTTGACACATGCTCCCACCCAAGACCTCCAGCCCACCATCACTCCATGCCCCTTTTCCCATTGGGGATTTGATCTTGTTGGTCAAGTATACCCAAATTCCTCAAATGGCCACAAGTATATTATTTTTGCCACTGAGTACTTCACAAAGTGGGTTGAGGCCATTCCATTAACCTACATCACCGAAAAATAGATTTCAAAGTTCATCTTGAACTACATTATCTGTCATTTTGGCATACCTCAAGATATCATGACTGATAATGAACCCCTTTCAAAAATTAGGAAGTTGCCACATTATGTAGGAAATT
Source organism: Cupressus sempervirens (assembly GCA_028749045.1). Taxonomy (NCBI): domain Eukaryota; kingdom Viridiplantae; phylum Streptophyta; class Pinopsida; order Cupressales; family Cupressaceae; genus Cupressus; species Cupressus sempervirens. The sequence continues at coordinate 889,571,460 of CM053785.1, read as the reverse complement.
CAAAATCACCTAGCATTTTTCCACCAAATACTACCCCCAAGGCAATGGCCAAGCTGAAGCTACTAATAAAACCATTTTGAAAATCCTAAAGAAAACTATTGATGCAGCTAGCCACGATTGGCACCTCCATCTTGCTCTTGCCCTTTGCACCTACTATACCTCCATCTATACCCCCATAGGAACCACTCCATTTTTCCTTGTTTATGGTTCTGAGGTTGTCTTACCCATCAAAATTGAGCTCCCTTCCCTTAGAACCTCTTAAGAATCTGATGTCCGACAAAGAATATAGAGTTGCTCACTTGCAAGAGCTACAAATCCTTGATGAGAGATGCCTTAATGCCCTAAACCACCACTGCATGTATCAAAATTGGCTTAAGCTTCAGTATCACAAGAAAGTCAAGCCACAGGAATTTGAAGTGGGTGATTTAGTTTTGCAGCATAATATGAAGAATCTCCAGAAACATGAAAAGAAAGGAAAATTTGAGGCAAATTGGCTAGGTCCATTTATCATTACAACCAAATATGGTTCTGGGGCTTATATGATTGCTACTCCAGAGGGAGATCCACCCCCTGAGCCTGTAAATATTTAGCATCTCAAGCACTTCTATGCTTGAGCCTTTGTAGTTCCTAAATAGTGTTTATAGTTTCGTAAAAATCCAAAAAAATTAGAAAATTAAAAAAAAAACAATTTTTTTTTTCATAAAATATTCCTAAAGAAAAACCTAAAAAGCAGAAATTTTTTCTGAAAAAAGTATTGTTTGATCCATTGTCTATAAGGATCGTTTTGCTTCACCTCATCCCACCATTCCATTGTGCAAAGTCTTATCTAGCTTTTTTCTTTTCATGCATCCAATAAAAGACCTCTTGTCTGCAAGGCTTCGCTTCACTTCCATCTTTTGAAAGACCTCTAGTTTGTGAGGCGATTTTCGTCGAGTGTTTTCCCCATCCCATTACAATAAGCTTTTTCACAATAGTGACCACACTTGGACTTACACAAAATTACCATTTGAGAGTTAATGATTCAAGAAATGTGTTTGCTTCACAAGCCTTGCTGAAACCAAACACACAATTTTATGATCCTTAACATTAGACTTGACCCATTATTATAGGATGAATACTTCCTATAGGCAACATTGCGACATTCACTTCTAGACCTAAGGTTCTTGGCAGGAATTGTGGACTGAATGACTACTTGTTCATGAGGTCTCTTTTTGGTTGATTTTATTTTTGTGTGTTAGTGAAAGCCTTTTATGGTACACCCTGATCTTCCATATTTTGGTTGTATTTGAAGGGCTCTCATTGATTACATGTATTATTTGTGGTATGATCTATTTTTTTTTAAGGCTTTATTTCATATGTGTTAATTTTAGGTTATGTTAATGTGTTGCGCAATGGGGGCAACGGGTTAGCACACTTTCTACCAAAGATCCCTAAAAGGACTTTGGGTGTGTCCAAACCTCTCCATGGTGTATACGACATTTGATCCACCATGACTATGTAAACTACACATATTGTTCTAAAGTCTCTAAAGTATACGCAAAAGAGTCATTTCATTTATGCTTCTATAGCATATAATGCATAAACTCATTTACAAAATCAACTTAAGGCGTGCTCTCCATATAAACACAATGAAATCTCTTGATATCATGTAGTTAGGTTTCATGTAGCTAGGGTCTTCATTCAAGTCATGCTTGAGACAAGTTCCTATTTATTTCCCCCCTCCTATGCTACGCTGCTAGGTTTCTATGAGTGACAGTTTGGACAGATATTCATCTTAGGTTGCACTTTCATTAGTCTGCATTCATTAGTTCATTTTCATTAGGTTGCATTCATTTTAGTTTTTATTAGTATTCCTTAGACATTTTTTGTGCATTTTATTAGATTGCATTGTTCATTCATTCCATTCATTACACACATCCATTTAATCATCATGCCTAGGGGCATCTACATCATAATCACATCTCACATATATATAGTGCATCTATACATGTAAAATAAAGCAATGCATACATCTCATAATCGTCAACAAATCTGCATCACACACATATGTTATGCATCATATATATCATATAGAAACATCACATCACATAGCATCACATCCTACATCACAAATGCCAGTATGCACATATAGATATCATATGCATCACGTAAATCCATACACATATAGAGCCATCAAATCATGTCATGTATATATATCAAAAAATCAATGTCTATACAGGTCTGTATATAACATCATGTAAAATCATGTAGTAGAAATGCATCATCAAAAACTCACTGCATTTGCACATATCTGTCAAAAAATTGATCACCATACAAAATCAAGTTGCTGGCTGTGAGGGCCCAACCCCCCTATATCTCCCCCTTAGGGAGGTCTCTGCTGTCCTACAGATTGCTCTGATTTGGCTCTGCCCCTTGAGATCCATGAGCTGGCCCCCCTCTCAAAATCTGGCCATCGTTGATCGGTAGGCACGACCTTAATATATAGTGATCTATACTAGGCTACCTCTTGTATGGCCTGTGCCTTTGCTCGAATAACTGCGATGGCCTCCTACATGACTTTGATGGCTACTCCAGGCTATAGCATCTATCTTGCTATGTCCCTCTACCTGTGGTATCCATCTAGCTATGCCTGATGGGTGGCTCGTTTGGCCTGTAATGTAGCTCCCTCCCCTCGGAGTCTCTCCAGCTTTGCCAACTCCTCTGCCTTTGCATGGATCTCTATCCCTGCAAACTCCCTGACATCTACCCATGCCTGTAGGGCTACTAAGGTCTCCTGTGCACTATCTCCTCTAGCCCTCTGCACATGCAGCTCTACTTGTATGGCTCCCATGGCCTGCTCTAGGTTGTCTGCTCATTCTTGCTACACCTGTGCTACCCCTTGTAACTAGACTACCTCTACATGGAGGCTATCCTACTCAACCCTCACTATATCTAGGTCCTCTACTAGCCCTTTTCTCTATCCACCTATTGGTACTTGTACCTGTACCTATGGTCCCTGTCTTGATGCTTGTACTAGTGCCTTTGTTGGTGCCTATAGTGGTACCGGCCCTAAACCTCTCCTTGCTCGAGCGCTGCACCCTCACAGTCCCTCCTGTACCCCCCAAGTCAATGGTGGCATCATAGCCGCCTATCCCCCATCCCCTACTCCATCCCCCTCCCCCTATGCCTTCTCCATTGGTGGTGGTACCCTAGGCAATGTTAGTCTCACGGGCTGATGAGCGACCCACCACTATGCATATGATAGTGTCACTCTGACATCTCCCCTATCCTGCCCATGCACCTAGGGCATTGGATGCATCAATAACCATGACCTATGTGCTAATCGTAGCGTAGTCCCATGACCCCATAAGCGGTCATACTCCTCAGAGATAACAAGATATAGGAATCAGTCAAGTACTACATCCTAAATTCACCCAAACTGCCGTCGCACCCTCGAAGGCATGTAGTACATAATCATGTGCATGGAATGGCCAATGATCTAATAGTTAGTCTGCATATAATGGAGGTACATCTAATCCTCTGTGTCATCCTCTTCACCTGCTGCTAGCGCTCTCCCCCACCACTCTACCCCATCATATGGAGTCCACTTGAACATAATGATCTCATTAATGCAATGATGCCAAAATTTAACTGACTCTATGGCTGTGTACTAGATCAAAGGTCGGTATCTATAGGTGAATGGCTCACTAGGCTGCCTGGTCTCCCACTGGGTAATGGGCCATGTGACTTCCATATGCTCCCATGACCATACCATCAAAAGTGTCAGTCTTGTTTCCATAGTCTGCAACGCTTGATATGCACACAAATGTAAGTCATGGTAGAGCTCATCTAGGATAGTTTGTCCCCCATAGTAGACCTCTTCTTCCTCCTATAGTAGGGTGCTCAGCACTTGCACCCAACTGATTGGCCACCCATGTCTTGCGCGATCTGGTAGCATCCGCCATATGAGTGAGGCCAGATATACTACTAGCCTCGGTAATCTCTGATCCAAGGCTCCCCTTCATGATAGCCATGACCTCTAGATTTAAAGCCTCTGTCATTGTCTACTGAAGCACTCTCGTAGAAATGGGTCTAACCCCTCCAGTATGTACTCTAGATATGCTCCTTAGATCAACACTCTTAGAATGCACCACACGTCCAACAATGTGACTATAGCCTCCCCTATCGGTAGATGGAAGCTCCTTGTGGGCATGTGCCATTGCTTAGTGAGTGCCAATAACTATGCTGAGTGGGCCCTTAGGTCTGGCCACTCGTGTATGTGCTCCAAGCTGCATAGCTGCACATGTCCCCAATCCATGTCAGTTAGTCGCTCTTGTATCACCATGGTCAGAGGATAATGCTCCCTTGACCTAAACACCACTATGTCCTCTTGCAACATAGACATACAGAGAGTCAATCCTTTTAGCCTATGCTATCCCTAGAATGGGGCATCTTCCCTTATTTTCTACCGATTTATCCCAATCGACGAAGTTGCTAATTAACACAGACACCGATAAGCAAAGATGTTGATCGATGCAAACGCTGATTTGCACAGATGCTGATCGACACAGACGTCGATCAACATAGAAAAAATATCTTTTGTCATCTATGGAGACGATGAGCTATAGTCTGTCATCTCCACTCGCCCTATCCCTCCTTTTTTGTTCACGAATATGATAGGATAAAACCTGTCGTCTGTGCAGAGTTTATCCCCTTTTCTAGCATCTGCACAGATAGGATCGAGCTTGTCGTCTCTACAAACACCATGGTTGCTGCTTTTTCATCTACATAGATGACAGGGTGGAGACTATCGTCTCTACCCCGATGACATTTTGACCACATTTATTGTGCAATAAATGACCCTACCCTAGCCTAGTCTACCAAAAAGATGAAGAGGATCATATGACTTATCGATCGGCCCATCTCGACTGCTTGTCAGTACTCTCGAACATGCTCACCAAGCTGCAATCGATTAATGGGGTCCATGCTTGCTCTGGATGCTCTGCTCTCGAGGTGTGAAAATGACCTTCTTTGAGCCCCTTGGAGGCTTATATAGGCCCCCTGAGGACCCCGTTTGAGCTCATGTCTTCCCTGAGTCGTGTCCATCCCCTCTTCACTCGCAAGTCATGCCAATGTTTTCATTTATTCCCTTTTTTCTCATTTTCTTTTTTTTCTAAGACCTTTTTGCAAAAATTGCCCAAAAATTATTTTTTGCATAATTTTTGCGAGGGGGCACTCTCCTCCTTTGTCATCACTTGTAGGACTCCTATCTTCTCTAGGGAAACCTATATTTTCTTTTTCTTTGATATGATGCCGTCCAACATCACATCAAAGAGGGGCAAAATGTAGACACTTAAAATCATCCCAAAAGACTATATTGATTTATTTAATATTGCCCATGGTAGTATAATTAATTAATTATTAATTAATTATAGTTGGCATATTCTTCTACCTATTTAATTAAATTTGTTTAATTAAGTAGGTTCATTTTTCTAAAGTATTTAAATTTAATTTAAATACTTCTAGTCTTAATGTGTTAAATTTATTTAACACATGATTCTCCAAAATCCCCTTGTTTTAATAAATTGTATTTATTTAAATCCCCATATCCCATTAATTCTTCTAAACCTATTATTAAATTAAATTCTATTTAATTTAATCTCAACCCTAGCCCAAAAACTAGCCTACAACCTATCATCTTCATCCTTCTAAGTCTATTCCTTATTTAATCCCACTTAATCATCCTAATCACCTTCCTAATCTCCCTCATTAGCCTAAGTGTGTGCTCACACATGTATGAGTAAACTTTGAATATTTGACCACTTGCATGACTTGCATGTCACCTTATGTGGCACCTACACGGATGCCACCTCACCAAGCCCTTCCTCAAGCCTATAAATAGAGGCCTTGTCTCAAGCATTTGCATCTCTCATTATTGCATTGTTATCATGTTGGTTTGAGATTTGAGCTTTTTATTGTAGTTTGAGTTTTCATAGTAGAGTTCTCATAGTGATTTCTAGGTGCATACTAACCATTTGGTATTGGTTTTAATTTTCATTTGCATTGTTCATCTAATTTACTTATGCATTGCATCTCCATTTCACTTCCATGTTAGTGTAGCTTGCATATCTAGTTAGTTTCTTTGTTGCATTTCATATTCTCACTTTGAATGCCTTCAAGTATGACTTTCTCCATAGCCATTTCTTGAGGTGTTCTTCATCTCATGTAGTTTATGTTCATAACTTCATCACTCAAATTTGCACATCCACATTCAAGAGATTCACTACCTTGTTGTGTTTGAGAGAGCACACCAAACATACCTCACATCCTAACACACCAAAAATGCCTCTCATGGGTGCCTTTGTTGAGCTGTAAAGGTTGCTTGAGGGCTTGATTTGTTGGCTATTTTGAGTTGCAAAACTCAAGCAAGCATTACTTTGTTTCTTTCATTTTGTGAGCATTTGATGCATGTGTTTTAACTAATATTTGTTTGTTTATTCATGCTCCCAATAGGTCACTTCTTCTAGCATATAAGATTGTATTGAATGGAGGAATGAAGCATTGGTACAAGGTGTGATTGAAATTAAAAAAACTTTGCAAGAACTAAAAGTAGTACATGAAATAATTCAGAGAGACCTTAAATGGATTGTCAAACACTTCATAGGTAAAGAGGATGACTTCGTTACCCAAGCAGAGGAAGTGATTAAAGAAGTCCAGAAGAAATTCTAGGAGCTCCAAGATAAGAAGATAACAACTAAACAAGAATTTTTGAATGTAGCCCACAATGAAGCCATGTTGATAATCAACTTGAAACACTTGGAAATGAATGAAGAAAATATAGAGAAACTAAAAAAGGAGAAAGAAATCTAGAAACAATGACTCACTTACATTGGCTTGCCTCATCAATCCGTCTCGCATTTTCAACCTCCTATGAAGCATGGAAAGTGGTGAGTAATGCAGCTAACGTGGATGGTGCTACTTGATCAAGATGCATAATTATAGATAATTTCTTAGTTGTTCTTTCTAGTTTTTACTTTCTTGCATTTTGGTTAACACAATTGTGTTAACTAAAAGACTATTTTACTCCTGGCGGGGTAATTTTGGCAACTGTCCAGCCCCATGCATTATATAAATTTAATAATTATTATGGCATAGGGTTAATCTCCAACAAATTGATAAGAAAAACTATTTTTGTTTTAGGTTTAATCTTAAGTTTTCAAAGATAGCATTTTAGATTATTAGTAAACATAAATAGAACTCTATAGTTTGATTTTTCTAAAGGCTTTTGGAGGTAGATATTATTGTCTACTTCTTTGAATCTGTATTTTTGAAAATACTATTTATATAAAAAAGCTTTTGTTGTGTTTTTCGTTCATTCTGAGATTGCCTATTCAAAAAATTTGAGGAGCTATAAGAAGTGAATTTCATTCGATCTGTCTGCTTGTTTTCTTAACTTTCAATTATGTGGATAATATTGATATTTAAGATAAAATGGTTTTTTAGCATTCAAATTTACTTTATATTGATGAAATAGAATTAGCTGATTTAGTACTTTTAGCAAATTGTGTTTTGAAAAGATCTTTCCTTTGTGCTAAAAGATCGAAAAATTATTCTTTTTCAATAAAGGTAACTACACTTGTTTCATTGAAGAAAATTTTTAAGAGAATTCCTTAACATTTTGTAGGAGTTCAATTTGTTGGTATACATTTTTCTCCATTTTGAATATAAAATCATTTGAGAAAAACTATTTACTAACAGTTTTTGGTGATTCTGCTGGGGAAGACTAGAAATGGTTTTATCTCATCATGATATTTTCCCAGTACTTCAACCAGGCTTAGGGTTTGATAATACTCAAGAGGACATTATTTTAGATCTAAGTGCACAAGCCTAGAAACTCAAAACAAGTCTAGAATAGTTTACACAAGTAAATTAGGTACTTGAGAGAGAAGAAGAAAGGGCCGAACTCATTAGAGGTGTACCTATTGCTAATGAAGAAGTAGTGGTTGACAGACAAGTTCCAAGACCATTCTGAGTATTGAATGTTTATTTCAATTGTGATAAACTAGCTAGTAAGAAGTATACTCAAAGTGAAGAAAGGAAGGGGTTCATTGATCAATCCTATGAATTTGTGAATAGTCTTAATTTTTCTCCCGATCTCTCTAACAAATGCAAAAAGTTTGTTAAGAGCAAAAGTAGACCAACGTCTCCTAAAAAACCAACCCCTTTAACCGTAAGCCTCCTAGCCCTAATCTTACCAAGGACATTAATACCTTCTCATTTCAATGCTCAACCTCTGAGTTTCATCCCACCACGAATGGCTACTAACCTATGGGGTGCACAAGTGGGTTCCTTAGCCCTTGGAGCCAACTTAAATCCTCTCCCTAAAGGTGCTAGAGAAGTATTACCCAAATTTAATGGAGATGGGAAGAAATCCACTGATGAACATCTCAATGCTTTCAATACTGCATGTGCAGTTCTTGTTGTCGTCTAGGAGGACATAATTGTGAGGCTATTTGTGCAAACCTTAATTGAGGATGCTGCTAATTGGTTTCATCATCTCCCACAAGGGTCCATTACTAACTGGGGTGATATGCAAAATGCTTTTGAAAATAGATTTAAATTTGCTGATGATGAACATACCTTACTGCTCCAATTAACCTTGTTAAAAAAAGAGGTACATGAGCCCATGAGAGATTTTGTAGCAAAGTTTAATAAAATAATTCATAAAATTCCTGCTACCAAGAGACCTAATGCAGAAAACTGTAAAGGTTTCTTTGTTAATACAATGCCTTTAGATATTAGTTTTCACTTAAGGAGAGATAGCGTACCAGATGTTGATGCCACTCAAAGGCCAGCTGTTGAATTAGAAGATGATCTTTTAGCCATGGGGAAATGGAAATAGGAAATGAAAACTTCTAAGTCACAATCGTCTACCTCTAAAGAATTAGATCCATTAGTTCAAAAGCTCAGGAATGATGTGATGACTATTAAAAAGTAAATTCCTAAGATGAATACTCATTGCCAAGATATTCCAAGAAAATATCCAGGTCAAAGTAGCTTTCAAGGGAAACATATCACTTTACCCCTAAATCAACAAAGGTTGCAAATTGAAGCCCCACCTAATAAAAATAACATGTGTGTTTTCCATCTTACTAATGATCATGAAGGAAGTACTTGTCCCGAGAATGTAAGATATCAATAACTTGAAGTAGAGAAGGTGGCCAAGGATAATGTAATAATAGAGGAAGAATATTTTGAAGAACCTAGTGATTCCGTAAGCTATTATGTTGAATATGAATATGATTATGACAAAGGTAATAATATCATTTAACTTTAGAAGAAGCTTCATGTTCAGTGTCAACCCATTTGATAGAGAGCTGCTAAAGCTGATGATTCTAAAAATAATGCAACCCCTACTCAGGCAAAGGAATTAAAGACAAAGGGGGAAACTGAAAAGAATTCATCACCCATATAGACAAGAACCCCTCAAATCTTAGAGAGGTCTAATCCTGATTTTACGTTTGACATTGTTGAGTTCTGTAAAGCATCCAAAATATAGATTTCCCCTACTGAATATTTAAGAATGAACCTTGGAGAGCTTAATAAACTGATTGAATACGTTCATCAGTCTTCCCCTGATGTAGCAACTAAGAAAATTAATGAATTCAAGGTCTTAGGGAGTAGTGAGATGTCTTCCAAGAAAACAAGTGAAACTCCTTAGGTAAAGAAACTTGAAACTCAAGCATCTGATTTGCCTAGTTACTACATAAACTACATAAACTTGAAACCTTAATCAAGCAAGCTTGAAAGATAAATTTTCCTTACCTACAATGGATCAAATTCTTTAGACACTTGCTGGCTCAGAGATGCAATTCTTAGATGGTTTCTCAGGTTATAATTAGATAGAAGTTGCCGAAGAAGATCAACACAAAACAACATTTACAACACCTTGGGGTACTTTCACCTATAAAAGGATGCCTTTCAACTTAATAAATGCTGGTGCTACCTTTCAACGAGCCATGAATTCAAAATTTGGTCATTTTCTAGATAAATGTATTATAGTGTATCTTGATGACATGCTTGTATTTTCTAGAAGGCGGAATAAACATTTGAAAGATCTGAGGAAAGTCCTTGAAAAATGTAGGGAACATAGAATTTTGTTGAACCATAAGAAATCAATTTTTGCTATAACTGAGGGAAAGTTTCTCGGGCATATGGTTTCAAAAGAAGGAATCAAAATTGATCCAGAGAGAGTAAAAGCTATTCAATAGCTATGCCTTCCTATCAATCGTAAAGGTGTCAAATCCTTCTTTGGACATATCAATTTCCTTAGAAAATTTGTACTTGATTTTGTGGAGACTATTAAACCAATAGACAAGTTGCTAAGTGAGAAACAAAATTTTAAATGGGATGAACCAACATCTAAGGCATTCAAAGAGGTGAAGGAGGCTATTGTTAAAGCTCTAACACTTTTTCATCCTAATTTCAAAAAAGATTTTATAATGTACTACTACGCATTAGATCATACCATGTTAGGAATATTACTTCAAAAGAACGAAAAAGAAGAAGAGATGCCTATTTCCTTTATGAGTGTCCTATTGAAGAAACATGAGATAAATTACTCCCTAGCTGAAAAGCAAGCCTTTGCTATTGTTAAAGCAGTGAAATATTTTTGGTACTATATTTTACATTCACATTCTTTAGTTTATGTACCATGGACTGCAGTCAAGAGTATCCTCACATAATAAGATGTAGCAATGAATAATTGAGAAACTTGGGTAGAAAAGGTATAAGAGTTTGAATTGGACATTCAACCAACCAAGTTGGTTCAATGGCAAGGACTGTGTAAACTTATGGCAGAAGCAGAAAGGGAGAAAGAAGAAACAAATCCCAATTGCTTGTTTGCTGGTTTGAAAGGTGAGTGGTATTTTGACATAGCTTATTTCTTGACATACGGGAGATGCCCAGATCATTTAAAGGGAAAAGACCGAAGGAGTCTTCAACTTAGAGTGGTCAAATTTGTAATTATTGATGATATCTTATACAAGAAAGGCTTAGATGGCATGTTTCTAAGATGTGTTGACGCTGACCAACAAGAAAAACTACTGAAGAAATTTTACGATGGGGCTTGCGGAGGACATTTTTCATCAATAGTGACAACCTTCAAAATTATAAGAAGTGCATACTATTGGCTAGGTATGTTTAAAACTGCCTATAAATGGCTGAGAAATTGTGAGAAATGTAAATTGTTTACTGGAAAACCACAGTTAGTTGCTCTTCCTTTATAACCTGTGATTATAGAAGAACCTTTTCAACAGTGGGGATTGAATTTCATAGTGCCTAACAATCCAAAATCAAGTGCAGGTCACACACACATCCTCACTGCTATAGATTACTTTACTAAATGGGTTGAAGCAATCCCTATTAAAGCTACAACATCACAGGTCGTGTGTAAGTTCTTGTTGGAAAACATTCTGACCTGTTTTGGTACACCAAACAAAATAGTGACCGACAATGCACAAAAATTTTCTTCTTAAGAAATTCAATTATATATCTATGATCACAATATTCAACTATCTCATACTTCAGATTATTTTCCCCAAGGGAATGGACAAGCATAATCCATGAATAAAAATCTAGTCAATATCATGAAAAAGTTGATAGATGAAAAGGGAAAGGATTGGCATAAGAGGTTATATGAAGCAGTTTGGGCTAATAGAACTTCCCCAAAAAGAGCCATTGGCATGAATCCTTTTGAGTTGGTGTATAGAGTAGAAGCACAATTGTCCTTGCCCTTGGAACTGGCTACCTTAAATTTTCAAAAGGTAATTGAAGATGGAATGTTTCATTCTCCCATTGAAAAGAGAATATTGTACCTCTGTAAAATAGAAGAAGAAAGAAGGGAGCTAGTAGATCACATCACCAACCATCAAGCAAGGGTCAAAATAATTTTTGATCGAAAAGCAAGGCCATGAAAATTCATTAAAGGGGATCAATAATGCTGTGGGACAAGAGAAAGGAACCTAAAGGAGCTCACACCAAATTCAAGAGCTTATGGAAAGGCCCATTTGTAATATCTAAAAAATTAAGCTCCAATGCATTCAAATTGCAGTATCTTAATGGAGATCATCTCCCCTTGTCTTATAATGGATAGGATCTCAAACTCTACCAATTCTAAGTTTGGTCTTTGTCTCATTGTAAATACCATCCTTTTTGGGTTTTGTTCTTTTCCTTATTTTGTCCTTCTATTTTTGTCCTTTTCAAGTAGGTCTATAGAGCCAAAGATCCCGAGTTCATCTATGATCCTTCCAGTCTCATTCCCCAGCTAGAGCTAATTTTTACTACACTAATATTTTTCTTGTAAAGAGTCTCATGCATGAGTCATTTCTTGGTCATGATATTGAACTTGAAGCTTCATTAACTTCAAGTTCAAGTTCACATCCTCCCATTGTCCTTCGTGTATCAAAGTCCACATTCACTGTCCTGAGTCAGTCCTTATGAAGTCAAAGTTGAAGTTGAAGTTGGAACAACTCAAACTTCAACTTCAACTTCAATATCAATTTCTATGTACTAACATTATGTTTTCATGCAAGCATTTAATCCTTGAAGTGAAAAAGGATGAAAATGGGCCCTAATGATGACATTTTTCGAGGCACACAAAATAATAAATAAGGATGTTAAAGTGGCATGTGTCTTGAAAGATTTGGGAAAAAGGAAAATTTGTCATTTCATGATGACATGGAGCATTAATAGGTATGCATATTTGACAGGCATTAATAACAAATCACTCAGAGGGTCTTTTTGGGGGCGCAACACATGAATAGTAATTATTATATTTACTTGCCAAATCTATACTAAGATTTTCCTCATTAGTTATTCCTTAAATACATTGCTTAACCATTTCATTGCTTATTTTTCCATTTGCAAAAGGGAAAATCTTGACGTCATCTGGTAGGGAGAACATGTTGCAAGATAAGCTTTGTTAAACTATAAGTGCACTGCCATTTCCCTCTATAATTTTTACTTGTGCTTGCTTTTGCTTTGAAAGGTTTTAATTTGCATCTTTAAGACCCTGTCACCCCATAGCAAGCCATGACATTTTTTCACCCCAAAATGCCCAAATTGGAAAAACTATGTCTCCTTAGCTCTCTACCTGAGATTTGTGACACATTCCTAGTTAACAAAAGCTTGACTGATGTAATTGAAAGAGTTGAAAATGCCCAGTTAGGTGCTATACATCAAAAAATGGTTAATAGTAGGTTGCTTAAAGCCGCCACATTCCTTGCAGCTATAACATGCCTAGAGTTAGTCATTGAATGACCAAACCACTATGATCCTAGCATGAGATGTGTCAAGAAAATTTTAGGGGAAGTGGTAGTCAAAATCAACAGGACCAATGTTTGCTTAGCCCTTAGGATCCCTCATAGAGAGCCTTATGAACCATGGACATTTGAGGAGGTGAAATGCCTGTATGCTGAGAGGAAAAACAATTATGACAATAAAGTAGCCTAGTCTTGGCTCCTAAAACCAGCAGAAGGTGGTTCAAGCTTGCCCAAATCGTTGACCATTGAACATTTCATCAAAGAAATTGCAGACATTATGCTTGTGTTGAATAGGGTTAAAGGAAACAAGCATGCATTTTATTGGGAAACATGGATGCATTCTTCATCCAAAATATTGTTGAGGGGGATAAGCTCATTGATTGGGATGACCTAATTACTGAGAATCAACACAAGGGTTTAGTGATTGTCAAAAATTTTGGTCCATTTTTCCTATCCTCATTTTTGGTTTATGTCTTGGCAGCATCCAAAGAATGGGAAGGCCTTCCAAATTCTTCATGGATAGATGAAATGCATATTTACAAATACTATAGTGATCTCCAAGAGGCTGCTCTATGTAAAGAGTTTAGAAGGGTAAACAATGTCTTCCTCAGAAACCTAGTTTTTGAACTTCAAGGTCATGAAAATAATAGATTATCTGAGGAAGCAATGTAGGCTATACAAGTCTATGGCTATTTCTATATTCAATTCCCTAAGTTCATGTACCTTAGAATGGGTAGTTATTCAGGTGAACCATTAAAGTTGCCTTGTTATTGCCTAGACCCTGTTGTGTTATTTGAAATGTGTACACAATTTTTCTTTGTGGTGGAGACTTTTGAGATTACTAAGAGGTCTTCTTCTATTTTCTTTCCCATTGAAATCGGCCACTATAGATGTCCTAATCTAAAGCAAGCCATGTTGACAAGAGAAGCATTAACCCGTCTGTGTTTCAAGCCTTTTTCCCTTCGAGAAAATTTTGATTACATAGGATTTTTTAGGAACAATTTAAAAATGCAGTTTCTTTTGTTCACATTCCACATTTAGAGGACTACTGGGCAAATTGTCCCAATGAGTTTGAAGTAAGTAAAAGGTTATGGTCGAGGTTAACAGTTAAGTAAATTAATATGTTTAATATTGATCTTGACACATATGAGTTAAAAGAGGAAGATTCAGAAGAAGTAATTGATCTATTTTATATTGACCAAATTGAATGTATGCCTATTCCTGAGATTGATTGGGGAAGAAGAGAGGAAGATGATTTGTTTTCTTGCACTAAGGATGTGTTGACTAGGACTGAAAATTGGCTAAAATAAAATAATATTGTTACCCCTAATTCGTCAAGAAAATATTCAAAAGCCAAAAGTAAAAAGGCCGCCTAAAAGCACAAAGCTATCACTAACCAAGGTGTTCATGGTCTCATTGCAAGTTCAGTTGAAGTTGAAGTTGAAGCTGAAGCAATCCCACAATCACTTTAACTTCAAGTTCAAGCAGAAACTCCTAAGACTAAAAGGGTAACTCATTCAAGTACAAAGAAAACATCATCAAACAAAGGAAAGGATAAGGTGCCAGTTGATTGTGAGGCTATAGAAGAATCACCTATGGCAGATAGTGTACCAAAACCCCATGAGTCACCAGTAAATACTGAAAGTTAAGAGGGTAACCTCACCTTGGCTAGGTTCTCCCTTGTAGCTGATAAGGAACTAGTTACACCCAAGTGGTTGGAGACTTACATTGAAAGGAAGTAGAGTATGGTGCCTCTTTCAATGCCAATTGATGATTTGGTTAGTAAATGTTTGGGGAAAACACCTAAGGTGAAGAAAGCCAGAACAAAATCAAGAATCAAGTTTGATAAAAACTTAGGGCACTGGTTGGCTAAAATAGCCATGCCTCCAGATGGAATCTCGTAGGAATCTCTAACCCCTCAGGATTATCAAATAAGAACGGTTGAGTTGGGAAAAGGAAGTTGCATAGTGGATATGGAGTTTTTTTGAAGCCTCTAATAAGAAAATTGCACATAGGGTGTGGAAGGATGGGCAAGATAAACAAGAGATGAAGGAGACAATAAAGAACATGGCACAATTTATCAATGCCATCCTACACCCCAAAGCAAAGCCCATCAATGAAATGTCAACAATTGTAGATGTGAGCTCTGCAACCAACCAACAATCCATTGATAATCTTCTGAAGTGCAAAGCGGTTTCAAAGACAACAGGGGAGTGGGTGCAGGGTGTCCTAGATGACACTGTGAAATAGATAAATCTCTTGGATAAGGCTTCAAAGGAAATCTTCACCATGACCAAAAAGGTAGAGGTAAGCAATGAAGGGTATGAGAAAGAAATGAGCAATTGGTAAAAGGTGGTAATATGGTTGGAAGATATTCAAGAATTTGGGCTTCAGAAATTGTAGCTAGTTTGGATGAGAAAACCTTGTATGTAATCAAGGATTGTATTGAATGGAGGAATGAAGCATTGGTATAAGGTGTGACTAAAATTAAAGCGACTCTGCAAGAACTCAAAGTATTATATGAAATAATTTAGGGAGACCTCAAATGGTTTGGCAAACACTTCATAGGTAAAGAGGATGACTCTGTTGCCCAAGCAGATGAAGTGATTAAAGAAGTCCAAAAGAAATTCTAGGAGCTCCAAGATAAGAAGATACCAACTAAGCAAGACTTTTTGAATGTAGCCCACAGTGAAGCCATGTTGATAATCAACTTGAAACACTTGGAAATGCATGAAGAAAAGATAGCAGAACTAAAAAAGGAGAAATAGATTTGATAACAGCGACTCGGTTACATTGGCTTGCCTCATCAATCTATTATCTTTGTATTTTCAACCACCTATGAAGCATGGAAAGTGGCAAGGAATGTGGCTGGCGTGGATGGTGCTACTTGATCGAGATGCATAGTTATATATAGTTGCTTAGTTGTTCTCTCTAGTTTTTACTTTCTTGCATTTTAGTTAACACAGTTGTGTTAACTCAAAGACTATTTTAAGCCTGGTGGGGTAATTTTGGCAACTGTTTAGCCCCATGCCTTATATAAATGTAATAATTAGTATGGCATAGGGTGAATCTCCAGCATATTGATAAGTAAAACTATTTTTGTTTTAGGTTTAATCTTAAGTTTTCAAAGATAGCGTTTTAGATTATTGGCAAAGATAAATAGAACTCTACAGTTTGATTTTGCTAAATGCTTTTGGAGGTAGATATTACTATCTACTTCTTTGAATCTATATTTTTGAAAATACTATTTATATAAAAAAGCTTTTGCTACGTTTTTCGTTCATTCTAAGATTGCCTATTCAAAAAATTTGAGGAGCTGTGAGGAGTGAATTTCATTCGATCTACCTGCTTGTTTTCTTAACTTTCAATTATGTGGATAATATTGATCGTTAAGATCAAGTGGTTCTTTAGCATTTAGATTTACTTTATATTGATGAAATAGAATAAGTTGATTCATTACTTTCAGAAAATTGTGTTTTGAAAGATCTTTGCTTTGGGGTAAAAGATCAAAAAATCATTCTTTTTCAATAAAGGTAGCTGCACAGATTTTACTGAAGAAAAATTTTAAGAAGAGATTTCCTTAACATTTTGTAGGAATTCAATTTGTTGGTATGCATTTTTCTCCATTTTGAATATAAAATCATTTGAGAAAAACTATTTACTAACAGATACACAAGGCAACCTTCTCTTCATTTCATGGGGAAAATACCCTCCTATAACATATTCATAACCTCCTTTCACCCATCTACTTTAATACAAATCAAAACAACCCTATTTTTTGTCATTGTTGGCTTTTTTGTAGGTCTTTATTTTTTGAAAAGGGTCTTTTGGCTTTCATTCCTTCTTTTCAAGTCATTTGAAACCATCCTTATGACCTTGCACCATCTATGAGTATCCTCATATTTTTTTTACTCCCTCCCTCTTCTCGTATCTCTGAAGTCTTATCCCTTGATATGTATTTTTGAAGAATTTCTATGGAGCCTTCTAATCCCAAGGAGGATGCCTCTCTGAGTACCTCTTTCTTGTAAACCATTCTTCTTGTCTTCATCAAAACCCTCGATCATAGATTCCTTTGCTACTTCCTCTTTCAAACACCATAATATAATATTTTATTTATATAATTATTTAATTAATAAAGATATTAATAAAAATAGGAAATAAAAATAAAATTATTATTAATACTTGTATTCAATAACAATGTTTAAATATTAGGCAAAACGTAGACATATCGAAGGTTAAATGGGTTCCCCCAGCTCCTAATTTTGTAAAGGCCAATTTTGATGGCTCTTCTTGAGGAAATCCAAGTGATTAAATGATTGATTTATGTTTAAGGGATTACAAGGGAGAACTGTTAGCATTCAAAGCAATGCCAATATGACTAGGTACAAATAATATTGTGAAATCTTGGGATTTTCTCTATGGTTTGGTTTTGGCAAAAAGATGAAAATTGATGTACTTCACATTGAGGGATATTCTATAGTTGTAATAAATGCTTGTATTAATAGAAAGATTGACAATTCAAAAATTGGGTATTTATTGAAGAAAGTCTAGGCTTTAATGGGTACATTTCTAGCTTGTGTTTTATCTCACACACTCAAAGAAGGATATTTAATTAAAGATGTTCTTGAAAATTTGGGATGTGATGGGACTAGTTTGGACTCCTTCATAGATGACCTTGATCATGAGGAATTTTCTTTTCTCCATAGAGCATTCATGAGAGATTAAATTATCTACTAAGAGGTAGTCTTCTACTTGGATTAAGGTCAAGATTCTTCTAAAGCCTATGATATGTAAAGATACATGTTTCACTCCATGCTTTTTGTTTCAACAAAGACCACATGGTATGGGTAAGATGGTGCAAGTCGAATGTCAATATTATAACAAAATAAGTCATAATATTATATGTTAGTATTAAGACCACTTGATTTGTGTCTCCTTCTAGTTAAGATAATGACGCAGGAAGAGTTAATTTTAATCCATTTAAACTTGGTGGATATTCTTACTTTAGTGCGAACAACTATTGTATAAAACACCTCATTAATACATGGTCAGAAGTTGCATCAATAATCACTATAAGAGTTTACTACAAAACAACCAATACAATTTTTATAGAAAAAGAGTGTGTAAATGATTTGTAGTTGGTGGAGTGTATTGAGACAGAGGTGATTTGGCTCCACTTGAGTCAATAAAAGTCTATGGTCTAGTGATACTCTATGTTCTGCACAGATTGTATTCTTGACCTTTCTTGGTAGATGTTGGTGGTGACTTGTATAATCCTAGGACCTATATATTGGCACATATGCCAATTGGCATGGATGATGGCTAGCCATCTATTCAAGTAGACACCAACTTATGTTTTGTAGTTTAGATGCTTAAAATCATCCCAAGTGCTATATTAATTTATTTAATATTACCCATGACACTGTAATTAATTATTTATCAATTAATTATATTTGTTACTTTCTTCTACTTATTTAATTAAATAGGTTCACCTCCTTAAGGTATTTGAAAAATCAAATACACCCCTCTAATGTATTAAATTTATTTAATACAAAGTGCTCCATAAATCCCCTTTTAGGTAAATCTTATCTATTTAAAATCCCTCCACATGATTAAATTTCTAAACCCACCATTAAATTAAATCCTATTTAATTTAATCCTAAATCCTACCTAAAGCCTAGCCTACCACCCATCACTCTCATCCTTCTAAGCCTACCCACTAGTTAATCCCACTTATTTATCCTAGGTACCATTTTAGCCCCTCAATGGTTCTCACACATGTGTGAGAAACTCAATCCTAAAGAGCCTCCCTTTCATTAACTTCTCCAAAAGGTACTCTTACACCTTTTTCCCCTACTCCTTTCCCTAAGGTTGCTCTCAAGGTCTCCCTCAAGCCTATAAATAGTGCCTTTGTCTCAAGCATTTCTCATCTCCTCCATTGCATTGTTATCATGCTAGTTTACTTCTAGAAATTTTATAGTTTTATGCTTAGAGATAACCTTTGGGAGTTGTTTTGAAAGAAAATGATTAAAATGGAGAGCAATGAAATAATCCAAGTGAGTTTGAAATGAAAATTAGTTACCATAAAACTTTCTACAAAGAGATAATGGAATAAGAAAATTCCAATGAGCAATCACCAAAGAATCAACAAAAGGAGACAAGGATTTTGAAAGGGGAAAAGGAAAAAAACCCCTTGTGTAATATTATGAATGAGGGAAAATCCTATGGAAAATAGAGAAATAAGTAGAGAAAATAGCTTATTACAATAATATCAAAGCGATGTGAAGAAGTGTAGTATGATGAGAGAGAGACATCTCTTTTATAGAGAAGAGAAAGGAGTTGCATGTGGTTGCACATGTAACTCCCATTTCCATGAATGCCACCATTCATAATAAGTGTCTGCAAAGTGTTAAAAACCTCTTAAGGTGGATAAATTAATTTGCTAAGGAATTATGAAAAATGAGTTGTCCTCAAACATGGACAAGAGGACAAGTAAATGACGTATCCTCACATGAGTACTAAAGGATAAAATACATGAGGGATACCTTGGTTCATCCCAAATTAAATAAATACAACCAAGTAAAGATTACTAATTATAACACACCCTTTAATCTTTACTTTGGGAGATTACATCAAAGGGAATTAAACTCACATTTTTACAATGAAATTCACATTTCTCTCTAGAAAGAGGCTTTGTCAAAATATCAACAACTTGATCTTCACCCTTGTAATTGATGAGGGACACTTGCTTTTCTTCAATGCACTCTCTAATGAACTGATGGTGGAGAGAAACAAGATTTTACTTTGAATGCTAGATAGGATTCTTTGCCAAGGCTATTGTACTTTGATTGTCATAATACAAAGGTGTAGTTTCTTGTTGAGGTAGACTAAAATCTTCAAGTATTCTTCTAAGCCATAGAGCTTCTTTATATGTATTGGTACAACTTGTATATTCAACTTTGGTAGAGCATAGAGAAACATAGGTGTCTTTCTTACTATTCCAAGATATAGCACTTGAACTGACAAAAAACCAATAACTACAAGTAGATTTCCCATCATTGAGATCTCCACCTAAATCATAATCTATAAATCCTTGTAAACTAAAGTCAGAATTTGCATCATAGAATAAACCTAGATTAAGAGTTCCTTTGATATATCTTAATACTCTTATAGAAATTTTAAAGTGTATTTATTGAGGTTTGGACATAAATCTTGAAACTAAACCAACACTATATGCATTATCGGGTCTAGTAAAAGTGAGATAATTCAAACTTCCTACAAGTTATCTATAAGAAGTAGCATCAACAAAAGGAGTGTTCATGTCAACCATTAACTTAGTTCCTAATTTACATGCAATAAAAACATGGTTAGAATCATTCATTTGAAACTTATCCAAAAGATCTTGAGCATACTTGTTTTAAGAAATAAAAATACCCTTAGGTGTTTTCCATATTTGCATTCCTAATAAGTAATGTAGAATTTCTAAATCAGTAATTTGAAATTGTTGATTAAGTTGAAAATTAGTTAAAAAAATTAAAGTGTTAGAACTTGAAGTAAGAATCAAATCATCAACATATAGAATAATAATGATAATATCATCTTGAATATGTTTAATGTATAAGTTTTTGATTATGGAAAATGGGTTTTGATGGAGCCCTAAAACCATACAAACTTAAAAGATTGACATAGATAAAGTGCTAAAAGTATCAACAACATAATAGCCATAGGCTAAAAAACAACCCCACCACAAGATAACATGATAAAACTAGAAAAAGAAAATAGGGAAGCAAAACAAAAAACTAGGAAAGGCCCAAAGCCAGGAGAGTAGCTCAGGAAATTTCTCTGAGAATTTTTGCAGCATAAATCTCTAGCTCAGACACTCTTCTAGCTTCCTCCTTAAGGTCCGAAAGATCTTTATTAGGTTCTTGGGTGTCCTTTTTCTTTGTGCTAGATTTGGTCCTCTTCCTTGAATTCTCCTCAAGAGATTTATCTTTACCACTGTTGGGAGATTGGTCTTCCTTCTTACTAGCCCTATGTTCCTCAATTTTGTTTATCAACACCTTTATGTTGTCATTAGAAGCTTTAAGAATGTTATAGCTTTGCTCAACAATTTTTTGGATGGTGCCCTTCATGCTCTCAACTCTCCTCTTCACTTCCTCCACTCTTTTTTCCATATCATTTTCATTCTCGATTTTCCTGTTCTTATTGTTGCAATTGTCCCTCTCTAATCTACCCACTCTATATTTAAGCTCCTGGATTTCATGGTAAGTCCATTTAGTAGTTCTATAGCTATCAATAACATTGTTCTTTGCATTATTAAGCACATACATCTAAGGGTTCTCCTTTGTAGTGTTGCTCAAAATAACAAGGGCAGGATCAGTAATCTCCTCAATTTGATTTTTTCCCTCCTTATTCTCCTTAACCAGAGTTTTCACCATCTCTCTCTTGAGCCCCATACTCATGAAAACATTATCAAAATTCCTCCAAACCACATTCTTGTATTTGCCCAAAATCTTGTAAGTGTACTGACCAGACCCATATTCATCAAAACCCTACTCATTGTCTTCCCCATTCCCCTAATTCTCCTCTTCCTCATCACTATCCTTCCCCTCCTCTTGCCTTTCCTCCTTGGATTCTTTTTTGACATCTTTCCCTCTTTTTAGCCTTCTAAAAAGCTTGTTAGTAGAATTCTCCTCTCTATTGATAGGCATCTTAATAGTAATGTTTCTCTTTGGTCCCATCCTCTCATTATTTCCCTCTTCTCTAAAATTGGCATCTTCCTCCCCATCAGTGTTATCACCCTCTGTATCCATGCCCTCCACCCTCTCATTGTAGTCTCTGCCATATGAGATCTCAATGCTTTGTTTAGGGTTGAGAGTCTCATTTTTCTCCTTTTTGATTTTCTTTTCCCCTTTTTCTATTGTGGGGTAGCATCCTCATCTATATCTAAATGCATCTCTTGACCATCCTAAGTATCAGATGGGATATAATCTTCTCCTAACTCATTTGACTCATCTTTACCCTCCTTTCCCACCTTCCTATTCTTAATTTCTTTCCCCATTGTCCTAGCCTTAAAAAAATCATAGATTAACAACAAAAGCACCTAATGGAAAGCTGGATTACCAATGGGATTCTCCCTATAGTCTTTCATATTCTCATTAATTGATGAATATAGGGAAAAAGGGATCGAAATCTTCGCCCCATACTTGAAATGGTTAAGTAGGACAAAGTGATGAGTGCAAAGGCAGTTGAATCTTGTTTCTAGAGAGATGTACTTGATGATAACCCTCAACACAAACCTCCATAGTTGTTTGATAGAGCTTAGCAGGTAGTAGATACTTTTCTTCACTAAAGCCTTCTTTTCCTCCACATCCTTGGTAAATTTGATCATATCTTTCCCAAAAATACACCTATCTTTGTAGAATTTCTTCCCAATTATGGGTATTCCTGTCATCGCAGAGATAACCTTCTCCATCACCGTGAAATGCACCCCATCAATTTTGACAATCCCCTCATTCCAACTCTTAACCATAATACATGTAATAGAGGGTTTCCACCCATGAATTTGTTTGATGAACATGGTAATTTCACCTTTTTTCAAAATGCTCCACAACTTCGAGCACCGATCTCACTTATCTACTTCATCCTTAGGTTCTCTCTTGTGTCTTTCCCCGACTATATTTTCATCCTCTCTGCAAGATTTTCTTTTGGCAGTGATATATTTTGAAGCTTGATTCCAAATTATGCATATTTTTTTCATGAAACTTCTTTTAGCCTCATGCAAATTATACCTAAAATTAGGCCTCAAAGTGTGTTGATGAATAATAATAAGGTGATTTGTGCTTTGGTTATAATACTTACACATCAATTTTTGGCACATTTTCCATAACATATAACCTTTCATAATTGACATTTAATGATTCCTAATCTACCTAGGATCTTCTCCCTTTCTATCAAATCTAATATTTCTTGTGGAATATTATGTCCGTCCATGCATCTTTTCATTTCATCATTCTTGACTGCCTAGTTGGCTAGCTTGTCAGCCACTTGATTAGCTTCCTTATACTCATGAGCCACATATATATTACAAAAGGACTTAAGGAACTAAATGCACTCTTCAATGATATTCACAATCATCCATTTAGGCTTATTCTTCTCGTTAAGATAGTCTATTATATTCTTAGAATCTCCTTCTAGCCATAGATTTATGACTCCCATGTCTCAAGCAAGTTTGATGGTTTGATGTGCTACAGTCGCCTCCACATAGTGATTAGTTGACAAACCCAGAGGTGTAGAATTAGCAATAATTCCTTTGCCATGGGCATTTTTGATGATTCCCCCACCCCAGTCTTACCAGGGTTGCCTTTGGTAGCCCCATCAAAGTTTTCTTTGCACCAACCCTTAAGCGGGAGAGTCCATCGACAATCCTCCCTCCTATTTCTATCACTTTCCTTTGTGCTAAGAGGAGGATTATAGCCTTTATTAGTAGTATATTTCTCTAACAAAGCATTAAGGATTTTGTGGAAGACAACTTTGGCATTTGTTTCTTTCTCCCTAAAATTTTTGTTATTTCGTTCCTTCCACACTCCCCAACAAAAATAAGGCAAAGTCCATTCCCACAAAACCTTATTCACATCCCTAATAGCTCCATGGTGCCATTGTTTAAAGAGATCTATAGTGTTATTGGGAAAACACTAGGTCACCTTGAAGAAAGATAGGAAATAAGACCCTATGTCTCTAGTGAAGTGGTAGTGAATAATGATATGGTCCACACTCTCACTGTGGATTTTGCATAGAATGCATCTATTAGGCATCAGTTGCCCCCTTTTGGTAAGGTTTTCCACCATCAAGATATGATTTTGTAGCATTATCCAAAAAAAATGTTAATTTTGGGAATAAGGCCAAGATACAAGGCTTTGGCCAAAATAGGGATTATTTCAATGTTTTGCATAGTTTCGTTGCCTAAGGAAAAATTGTAGTTGTTGTCCTTTTTCTCCCCACAAATAATAACATCCTTGTTGAGGGACAGAGGGATATGCATAATCATGTCCATCAGTGGCTTTAGCTCCTGGGACAACTCAATCAGATTCACCCATTCATTATTGACCTTGTAAATGCTCACTCTACAGCCAAATCTTTCCATACATAAGTTTTCCCATCTATTATATGACTCAATGTCCCATAAGGGACCTTTCTTAGCTAGCCATCATGCAAAAATTTATATCTTCACCATTGCTAAGTTTCCATTTTGCTTTCTCAGTGGCTATGCCCTTAGTCCTTAGAATGACATTCTAAATGTTGGATCCCCTTGGGTCATATTCCCTACCAATGAACTATTAGAAATTAATATTATCAACATTTTTGTCCTTCAAAATATCCCTCCACTCCCCTATGGAGTTGAAAATCCTCCATATTTGTTTAGCTTGTAGAGCCCCATTGAACTGCTTTAGATTCCTAATTCGCAACCTCCCTACTTTATGGGTCTACAAATAGTCTCCCAAGCCACCAATGGATACTTCTTATTTCCTTAAGCACCAACCCATAGAAAATTCCTTTGAATGGACTCCAAAGTACTAGCCACTTTGGTAGGTAGAGAGAAAATGCTTAAGGCATAAATTGGCAAATTTTGGAAAGTAGATTTGACTAGAAGCACTTTACCAGCCTGACTTAGGGTTATGCCTTTCCAGCCTGCCAGCTTTCTATTAAATCTATCAATGAGATTGTCCCAAAAGAGTTTAGGAGGTTTGGTCCTCAAAGGAAGCCCCAAATGTGTATAAGGGAGAGATCCAATATCACAACCTAAAATATTGACAATTCTCCTCTATCTATCCTCAAGGGTGTTAATAAAGAATACCAAGTTTTTTCTCAAGTTAATGAGTGGACCAATGGCATTGGAATAGGTACTGAGAATTAACTTCACATTTCTAGCTTCTTTCATTGAAGCCTCTCCCCCTAAAATGGTGTCATCCATGAATTTTCGATGAGAGAAAATTAGGGGACCTAAAGAAGGTCTTAACCCAACAATTTCTCCTTTGCTCCTTTTGTCATGAATAAGTCTTCCTAGACACTTTTATAGAATGATAAATAAGATTGGTGAAAGAGGGTCACCTTACCTAAGCCCCTAGAAGATTTAAAGAAATTAGTGGGAGTACAATTAACCAAAACTGTGAAAGTGGGGGTGGATATCAGTTGAGATATAATCTTTCTTGTTTTATCATTGAAACCAAAAGCTTCCAGAACTTTATCTAGGAACATCTAGTCCACCTTGTCATAAGCCTTAGATAGATCAAGTTTGAGTAGAAGGTCTTAATTTTTTCCTTCATCTAAGAAATGGATCACCTCATGCACATAAATGATAGAATCAAGGATTTTTGTACCAGGGACAAATACTGATTGTTGAAGTGTAATAATCTTTGGTAGTATTTTGATAATTCTATTAGTTAAAACCTTTGAAAAAATATTGTAAAAAGAGCTGCAAAGACTTATAGGCCTAGAATTTTCAAAAGAATTTGCACCTATGACTTTAGGAATTAAAACCAGAAAAGTAGCATTGATCTTTCTAAGTAAGCTCCTAGCTCCAAAAAATTCCTGAACCACTTTAACAAGGTCATCTTTTATAACCTCCCATTACATCTGGAAGAAAAAAGTAGTGAAAGCATCTAGGCCAGGGGACTTTTCTACTGGTAGAGTGAAAAAAACTTCCTTGATTTCTTCAAATTCTGGAATAGCCACTAGATCCTTATTCTAGCTATTAGTTATCACACTGGGGATGGTCTTGAGAATTTCCACTTGGTCCTCATCTCCCAAGTTTAGCTCTTTGGATAGAATAGAAAAGAAATACTTAATTGCTTCCTTAGAAATCTCTTTGTCTTCCACTATAGTATCATCAACCTTTTTAATACCACCAATTCTATTGGCAACCCTATGTTTCATAATGGAAAGGGGAAAGAATCTAGAATTTTCATCCCCTTCCTTTAACCACACCGATCTTGATCTCTGCCTCCAAAACATTTCCTCTTATCCCACAATGTTGTGAAGGTTAGGTAGAATAGTATTTTCAACATTCAACCTACTTTCATCATAACCCATATTTTGTATCTCTTTCTACACCTCTGCAAGTTTTGCCAAAGACCTTTCTTTTTATTGAAAGATGTTCCCAAAGTCCATTTTTCCCCCTTTTTGATCTTCGTTTTAATGTTTTTTTAGTTTTTTAGCCACCTATTACATAGCTATGTCATCCACATCAATACCCCACCACTCCCAAATTTTGTCATAAAGACTAGGGTGTGCAAACCATATGTTCTCAAATCTAAATGGGAAAGCCTTTTTCCCACTGATAGTTTCTAAGGTGAGAGTAATAGAGGAGTGATTCAAACCTAGTCTCGCCATAGAAGAAAGATAATGGTTCATCTAATCCAAAGTGATTAGGGCTCTATCTAGCCTAACCTGAATACAATCCATCCCAATTATTGTATTAGACCATGTATAATTTTCACCTCCTAACTTGACATCTAGAAGGGCCAGGTCATTGACCAAATCTACTAGTTGTTGTTTGCTTTCCAGGTCCGGTGGAAGCCTACCTAATTTCTCAATGGCCATAAGAGGGGTATTGAAATCACCCATACTAATGCCCTTAGGATCTCCCAACTAGGCCATTAGATTTTTTTTTATAATTCCAATAGAGTCTTATACCATTCTTATTGTTTGGGGCATAGATATTCACAAAGAACCAGCTTTCCTAATCTATCAGATTTTTGAATTGAATAATCAAAATGTTAGCTTCATAAAAAATGATATTTGATTTTAAGTTGTCCTTCCATATCACTAAAAATCCTCCTGAAGCTCCCTTAGAATAGGTAGCCACAGTCTTCATCCCTTTATTGAAAATAATTTTTTCAACTTTCTCCTTGTTCATTTTTGTTTCTTGAATCAAAAATATTTTTGGCCTATGATCCCTTATCATATTCCTAACAATTTCTTGTTTGTGGATTCCATTGAGTCCACTAATGTTCCATGATATAACCTTCATAATTTTTTTTGGGAACATGTTTCCTAGATGGTTTTTTGGGTTCCATTTGCTATATTTCTCCTTGTTTCTTCCTTTCTAATTTGATTCTTTCTCTTACTACCTAGAGTGCTAGATTTACTTCCTGTGTCAACTTTAACTCTACTCCTTATGGAAGTAGGAGAGACTAGTGATGGATCCTTGCTATTTTTCTTTTTTCTTTCCTTAACTGTTATCCAAGGTCCCACATTGTCATCTTTGCAACTATCAAAGAGAGCCTCCATTCTTGAAATTTGTCTAGGAGTGGAGGCAGATACCATCTCTAGAATTATGTTAATTTTCCTTGGAGACACCCAAGTGCTTACACTTAAGTTTGATTCCTAAGATTGAGAAGGGCCTTGCACCTCCAAAGTTCCCTCATGGTCCTGGGTGTTTGGAATGAAGGAGTCCTCATTGATTTCCTCCACTATGATCTCACCTTCCTTAGGATTTCCCCTACCTCCTTGGTCTCCCTCCCTAACTATAGGAGCTATGATAGTAAGGTTGGCCTTAACATCTCCCTTTCCACTATTGCATTTTTCCATTTGAGCCATTTTCTACTCCTTATCCTCATTTATTTTCTTTCCTTTTGAGACTAGTAAGTAGGAAGGTTCACTATTTTGTCATTGAGTCTCTCCCCTAGAGATTCTCCCTTAGGGTTCTTTCCATTGGGATCTTTCTCCTTCCACCTTCTTGGTACCCTCAACTTGATTCGATCCTTTTTGCTAATTTTGGTCTCTTTTCTTTTTCCTTGTTTTCTTTGAGCCTTGTAAACTTTTTCCTTCTCTATGAAACTAGGGCACATTTTGTCCTTGTGTCCTGCCTTTTTACAATGGAAGTAGGAAAAATATAAATTTTCATAATCTATCTACTGCACACACCTCCCCAATCTTGATTAGAGTTCAATCACTTTTGGCATATCCTAACCTTCAACAACCCCTATGCATACTCTAGTGTAGATGAATCTTTTCTTGGCTACTATAACTAGATCAATAGATAGCAACTACCCAAAAGAGCTAGCAATGCCAAAAAAAAATCTTTGCGCTAGTATTCTAGCAAAAATTTTGGAAGCCTTATCTGGACCGGGGCTTGGGTCAAGAAATTATTATTGAGGTCAAGGTTGTAGGTCCATTTCTGAAGAATGAGAGTGGATTTCCCCATCGACTAGTTTCCCACACAGAGAATCATTGAGTAATCCTTAGGGCAATAAAACTCAAAAGACATAAACCCCTTTGGCCATAGCCATAACTTCAATCTGACCTTTTAGATCCCACTTGTTCTTAGCAAAGATACAAACCAAATCTATGTTTGGCCTAGGACCTATGGTCTTGCCAACAAGAGTTGCAACCATACTCAAAATATTATGATCAATAAGCTTAGAAGGCACTTCTAAGGAAAAAGTCGAACTCTCTTTGTTTGAAATATCTTTAAGCTTGGGGAAAGAGGATTTACCTGATGGTTTGACACCAAACAAATTAGTTCCATTGTCCCAAAGGATCTAGGGTGCCTCTAGATGCACTTGGTTTTGGAGCATTACCCTCTTTTTTGCCTAGATTAGGCTATAAAGCCCATGGGTCCCCATATTTTTCCACATCCCCCTTTCCTTTGTCATTGCCTTGGTCTAGGCCCATAGTCTAAACATCCTGTCCCTTCTTTGTAGGTTTCTCACTCAACGCCACATTAAAAAATTTCCTTCCTCCCTCCACTCTGCTCATCTTTTCGTTTTATGTTTAATGTATAAGTTAGGATCATTTTAATTCTATCAAAACCTTGAGAAATAAATAAAGCATTAATTTTGGATTACCACTCTCTAGGAGATTTCTTTAAACCATAAATATATTTCTTTAGTTTACATGCTAAATGTCCATTCCCTTCTTTAACAAAATATGGTGGTTGAGCCAAATAAATTTCTTCTTGTAAATCACCATTTTAAAATGCACTCTTAACATTCATTTGATGAATAGGCCAATCCATTTTTGAAGCTAAAGAAAGCACAACTTTTATAGTAGGCATTTTAGCAACTAGTGCAAAAGTTTCATTGTAATCAAAACCTTCAATTTGAGAAAATCCTCTTGCAACTAGTCTAGCTTTAAAATTACTAATTTCATTATTGGAATTTAATTTAGTTTTATGTAGCACTTGCATGAAAGTAAATTCTTACCATGAGGCAAAGAGACTAAATCTCAAGTTTGATTAAAAATTAAAGTATCATATTCATCTTGCATAGCTTTTTACCAATGAGGTTGAACCTTAGCTTGTTCAAAATTTTGAGGATCATTAGAGTACATTAGATAAGACATCAAACCATAATTGTGATAAACAATTCTCCTAGGTTTAAGTCCACCGATTCTAGTAAGATAATCACCACTTTCATCAAGTAAATTCTGAAACTATTTAAGTTTTCTCTTAGTATTAATAAATTCATTACTAGAAGAAGAGTCATGATCCATATATGCATCATTAGTATCAATATTATCATCATTACTAGCATTAAAAGAAATAAGAGGAATAAAAAAAGACACTTAAGGAGTAGGGTTTAGAGAAGGATTAGGGTTTAGAGAAGGAGGTTTGTCCTCCACTACCATAATTTTACTTCCACAAAATTCATCATCTTGAACCTTGGAACAATGGTATACTTCATTTTTTGCAATATAAATATCTCTTGCAATTTGCACTTTGTTAGTAAGATGTCTATAAACTCTATAACCTTTATTACTTTCATCATATCCAAAAAATATAAATAGAGAATATTTAGCATCTAATTTATGCCTTTTCTATTTGGGTGTGTGAACATAAGAAATAGATCCAAATATCCCTAAATGTTGTAAATTGGGCTTTCTACTTGACCAAGCTTCTTCAAGAGTTATATCTCTCAAAGCCTTCGTAGGAGTTCTATTAAGAATATAAGTAGAAAAAGCCATAGCTTCAACCCAAAACTTGTAATCCATAATTTTAGCATGTAACATACATCTAGCCATTTTCACAATAGTTCTATGCTTCCTTTCCACCACACCATTTTGTTGTGGTGTATAACGAACAATAAGATGATGTTTTACACCAAAAGAGCTTAAGTAGTAATTAAAATCATTGTTAACATATTTAGTACCAGTATTAGTTCGAAGAATCTTAATATTATAATCAGATTTCCTTTCCACAAATATATGATATTCAACAAATGTATCAAGTAGTTGATCTTTACTATGTAAAAATAGATCCAAATATTTCTAGTAAAATCTTCAATAAGAATAAGATCATACTTTGAACCTTGAATGGAGATGTTCTCCATAGGTCCTAAAAGATCACTATGAATAAGTTGTAGCTTATGTGACACCCTCCACAATGAACCATGGTGAAAGGGATCCCTATGCATTTTGTCACTCATGCACCTAGTGCATACAATCTTAGATTGAACAATATGAGGCAATCCTTCAACCATATTAGATTTTTTCATCAATGATATATAATTAGAATTCAAATGACCAAATATTTCATGCCACACATTAAAATCAATATTTTCTTGCAAATACTACCTTGAAGAGGTAAACTCATAAAATTTAAACAAGTTATCATGATCCAACTTAGCATTAGCAATAACTTGATTAGTATTAGGATCAATAATAGAGAACGTCCTTATGAAATTCAACCTTATAATCCTGACATAACTTAACAATTGAAAGAAGATTGGATTTCAAATCAAGAACATAAATAACATCATGTAAATTTTCATTTGGAACACTAACATCACCAAATCCTTCAACTTTGCAACTATGATTATCAGCTAATTGAATTGGAATATTTGAAGGTTTGACTTACAAAGAATAAAACACTTCTTTATGGGATGTAACATGTTGAGAAGCACCACTATCAACAATCCATTATAATCATTTAGAAACATTGTAACTAATAGTAAAAACATGACGAGTTTGATTACCATGAGATTTTTGATTATTTTAATGATTATTATTGATAGGTTAGTATCATTTTTCTTTCTAAAACAATCATTAGCTACATGACTATCTTGTTGACCCTATGGCAAGACATATTTTGAATTAGTGACAAAATACTTAAGTCATCTAGGAAGGTTGGTTAATATTGCAACCGAGCTTTCCTTCAGTCAACATGTTTCAGTGTAGCCTTAGTAGATTGAGAATATCTTGCATTAACTAAGCACTATCTTATGAACATGCATCATAGTGTAAATTGAGTTCTCAGTGTGAACCAAGTTTGCAATATTCGCCGAGTTCTCAATATGAATCGAGCATCCAATTCAAGTTAGACATGATTTAGTGTCACCCGAGTGCATAATATCACCCAAGCATCCAATGTTAGTCAAGTGCCAGAGTATCACCCAAGCTCACTTTATTGCTTGAGCATCAACATAACGCCAAAGTGCACAGTGTGATCCAAGCATCAACATTCAGCCAACCTAAATGTGTAATTTGATTATTGTAAACAAACATCTTGTTTAAGTCAACTTAGAATGGAAATATTGTTAGATGGTTAAATAAGGAAGGAAAATTATTTTGTCTAAGTAGAACATACACATGATAATAAATGAAAAGGATAAAAGCAAGTAGAGAAAGTGAATATTGAAAGCAAGAAGAAGAAAGAGTAGATTGAGTAAGTAGGCTACCAAGAAGTATAAAGGGAAGAGCACAGTCATATCTATCATAGTCAGGTGATTAAAATCTTCAAAGGATCCATATCAACAAATTAGTTACAAACAAGGATCATCCTACTGATTTCATCCTAACGATTGCATCAGGTGAATCCTCTAACAAGGTGGACCTATCATTCCTTTGTAAGATCTCTTAATAGAGTACATACTTCATTGTATTGTTAAATCCTTTGACAAGGTGGACCTAAGAGTCCTTCATACTCTTAATATAGTAGATCACCAGAAGTGATAAATTATAATCCCTAACAAGCCAACTATATTACTACAGTAGTGAAGCATTGTTGGTGTCATCGCCACCCCAATTTTACCTTCTTCTTGGAGGGTTTCTGAGTTATCAAATATTGTGTCAAAGTGTTATGGTGTTAATTTCTATATTGCTTTATGTTCATACATGATAGTAGATTATATAATCTAATGAAGTAAAGCAAAAGTATTCTAAGTGAAAATTTTAAAGTGGCTCCTAATTCACAACCCCCCCTTAGTCACCTATTTGTCATTACATTTCCAACACATGTTTCCCACAATAAGTACAATCGGGTTTTCTGTTAGGAGTATTATATTGATTAGGATGGTTATTGTTATGATTTCTATTGGGATTATTATTGTTGTTGAAAGAAGGCCTATAATTAAATCTATTATTATAATTATTACTATTTATGATTATTATTAAAGTTATGATTGTTATGATTATTATTATAGAAATTATGATTATTAAAATATTGAATGTTATGATCAAATTTGAGGAGAAACTCATCCATAGATTTGAAATTAGTATACCTTAAGTCATCCAAATTGTCTTGCATGATTCAGATGGTCTGTCATCTGTTTGCTTCAAAATATCCCAAACTTCATGGGTAGTAGTGTGATGAGAAATCAAAACATATAAATCCAAGTTAAGTGAGATACCAATGAGACCAAGAGCTTCCTCATTTTTTGTGTTCCAAACATCTTTTTCATCTTGCAAAGCCGAAGTAGTGGGAACTAAAGAAGGGTTAGTAGCAACATCTAAAATATACTTAAATCAAAAGGTAAAGGAAAGATGAGTTTTCCAAGAATGATAATTTGAATTATTTAATTTAATTTCAAGAATTAAAGTTGACATAATTACAAGATTAAAAAACTCCTTGATTAGATGGACTGAAACAAATAAAAAATCCAAGATAAAATATAAACCTCCTATATATATAAATAAAATTAATTAAAATAAGTTAAATATTAGAAATCAACAACAATTTAAAACAATAAAAAAAATTGCTTTTAGTACAAACTTATGATTTTTCCAATATACAAATTTATATAGAACTTAAAAAAAAAACTCCTTCATTTTACTTAAATAAAATAGCTCTCTTTATAAGAAAACTTTTTAAATTTTAAATTTTAAATTTTTTATATTAAAAAACTTAATTAGAACTTTCCTATTTTAAATCCCTTTTTAATAACACATATAAAATTATACAAATAATATGGTAGAGCCTCATGCCTTATTTGTAAGGTTAATCCTGGCTAAAAAAGGTGGCTTTCTTTGATTACATATAGAAGGAGACTCTCAGGTAATAATCAATGCTTGCATTAATTGACTTATATTCTCGTGGAAAATTAAAAACATTATACTTCAGATCTAGAAATTACTTGATTATTTTGATGACGTATGTTTGTCACACACATTACGAGAAAGAAACAAAGTGGCAGATCTTCTATCAAATATTGGGTGTGAAGGTACAATAATTTCAACATTTTATCTGGAGCCATTCATCACACATAATGAATCACTTCATAATTTGATTTCATATAAATTGATAGGTAACCGTTAATATGATTAGATGGTTAGGTCTGTGAGGTCATTTTTGGTTGTGCAAAGGATATCATAACATAGTACAAATTATTTATCTGTCACCGTCATTATCTTTTCCTAATGTGAGTTTGCATGAGTTTGAAGTTAATATTGGGATGTGTGGTGATGCTTGTATGATTTGGGGTATTTGCTTCACATAACTTCGCATGTGGTTAACTTAGTTTCAGATCTCCTGATTTTAATTCATATCAGGTTGCACTAAATTCATCCAAGTCACCATATCTTTTCTCAATTTTGAAGAACATGTTTCCTCCTTAAATATGTTGGCCTTAGTTGATGAATACTGCTTTTCTTTGAGATGTCATCTCCTGTGGATGTCTGTGTTAAGTGTGATTCCTGCAATAAATTTCATTGGGTGATTATGCCCAAAAATTACAAGATATGGATTCAATCTCACTCAGATGAAAATGTATTGCCATCGGTTGTGGATGATGCTTCCCTAGAGGAGATGTTTATAGTCAATTCACCCTCAATAAAACATGCAATCAAGTATATTTTATGGGAAGAAATTCTTTTTCCAATTGCTAAGTACTTTATAATCCATCGAATTTGGTCTCTATCTTTCTTTCCAATTCTATGGATCTTCTGCAATCAGTACATCTTCTTAAGGTTTTTGCATTGAAAGTTGTCAAACAACAATTTTGGATGGATAGTACGCTTAAGATTGCAATGTAATGCTATGATCTTTGGGTTGGTTATGCTTTAGTGGGGGGTCTGTTCGCAAGGTCTTAGTTTCTCAGGAAGCATGAGTTTGTAACGCCCTGCCAAGGGATCCAAAAGAATTAACCTAAAGTTTCACTAAGTTTGCTAAACATTTTTTTTTTTTAAATGCAAATTTTTTTTATAATAATTTTTTTATTGATATATAAATCTGTTTGAAGATATATATATATATATATATATATATATATATATATATATTATAAATATGCTAAAATAATTCTTCTTAATATATATAATATATTGAAAAATTGTCTCCTTCTTTATATTGACAGAGAAAATATAGTCAACCATCCGAACTTCTAATTTAGAATTTTAGTCTTAGATTCAACCCTCCCCATTTAAATCCTATGTATTCATAAGTTAATTGACAAGCATCTGATAAATTCCAATATTGTAATGTTTAAACATTCATCATAGAGAATTCAGTTATACAATCCGCAGGCACGAAGAAGACAGGAAAGGATAATTGCGTATTTAAATCGATGATCAAAACACAAGACCCTACCTGATCCTGATGCTAATATGCAATCCCTAGGAACTGTAAGAGAATTCGCTCCTCTTCAATAATCTTCTTCCGAAAAACTTTCTTGGAATTAGCCTTCTGAAATTCGCTTCCAAAAGTTGTCTCCCAAAAATTTTCATCCAAATTCGTGTCTCTCCAAAAATGAACCCCCAAAGTTGTGATAAGAAGTTTTATCCTCAAATCGGGGCACTAATTGTGCATTCACCTGAGAAGACTCTTTGCACAACTAAGTTAACTCCAAATTAACCTTTATTATCTTTTATTTTATTTTGCATTCACCTTTTCATGCACATTAAGTTGAATTATTAAATAACTTTATTTAATATTCCACTTGACTTCTATTTTAAATTAATTTATTACTTTAATCTCATGTGCACTTGAAGAAATTAAAATAACATTATTATTTTCTATTATTTTATCTTTTAATTTATTTCTCATATTTAAACTCATGCTTAGATCATGCGATCTAGAATCCTTAATAATTTAATATCTTTCAACTTTTAATTTATTTTAGAAACTTAATTGATAACATATTTAATTAATTTAAATAACAATAATATTTAGCATTTATTTAAAAATGAACTCCAAATATATTATTATTAAATTAAATAAATATTATCATGTTCTAAATTTATCTTTGAACTTTTATCTCCAAATTTAATTCTTTTATTTAATTAATTTCTCAATTAATTAAATATTAAAGATATCATATTAATTCTCCATTAAATTAAATCATTAATTAATCATTTTAATTAGACTTAATTAATAGAAAACACATCAAGGACTCATATAACAACATACGAAAACTCATCATAGAAAAATACATACTAAATCAAACAAAAAGGGTTATAATCACGAAATTACATCCTTTGATGTATTCGGAGGGTACATAACTCAGATACTTGCACTAATTATCAACTAGGACAATTGGCTAAAAAGGTTTTAGGAATTGGACTTAAGAGTTTATCTCCCCTCTCTTACCATTGAGACAATGCGATAGGGTACGCTCATCCTGGCAATTCAGGGAAGTCGATACCCGGTACCTGCAACCTGCATAAAATCCACACATGTACAAAAACAATATTCTAAGCTAAACAAACAATGGCAGGAAGTGGTGCATCATGTAGATCCCAACTAGCAGGTGACTACGACTCCCTTGCTTAACCACATCAGAAACACCATACATAAATAAAACAAACACACACACCATACACATGCAGTATGGGGTAAGTATCCATAAGAAAGCATATGTGATAATAAACCATCTAACTAATCATCATCGATAACTGAAAACATTGAATAATCATCATACATGCATGAAATATAGAGTACCAAGTAATCTCATCATATAATAAACTGAGTGTAAAACAACATCTGATAATCTCTAAAATAATAATACTAATCATCAAACATAAATTGGCCTAAAAGAGTTTGGCAATGATATCAAGAATGTAACTAGAAAAATGTAGACTAGGGGCAGGCACTACATCCACCCCCCCTAGACTTAGGCTTACTCCTGAAAGCCTATAAACAAATAGGGATATAAATCCCGTAATCTAGATGCATCCTCCCATGTAGCTGAAGAGTCATCAGTAGGGTCCCATTGGACCCTTACCTGCTCTATGGTTCGACCCCTCAAGGTCAACTCCCACTGCTCCAGAATACAAACTGGCTCCAAAGCCAGCTGCCCGTCCTCTACCTGCAATGCATTCCAATCAAGAATATGTACAACATTAGGGATATACTGTCTAAGTACTGAAACATGGAAAACATCGTGAATACGAGCAAGGCTAGGCGGTAAAGCAAGACGATAGGCAACTGGACCAATCCTCTCAAGAATATTGAATGGTCCCACAAAGTGAGGTGCTAGCTTCGAGCCCTTTCCATAATAGATCAGACTCTTCTGCGGACATACTCTCAAGAAAACCTTCTCTCCCACAGTAAACTACTTATCTTTCCTATGTGCATCAACATACTTTTTTTGCCTATCCTGTGCCGTTGTCAAGTGCTCTTGGATACGCACAACCTGTTGCTCCATGTCATGAAGCATCTCTGGACCCAATAGGATGCGATCCTTAAGACTATCCCAACTCAAAGGTGTACGGCAAGGGTATCCATATAAGGCTTGGAAAGGTGCCATGCCAATAGAACTGTGATACTCGTTGTTGTAAGCAAACTCCACTAGGTAGAGATAGTCCTCCCAATGAGTCTGTCTACCCATCACGTACATCCTTAACATATCTTCGAGAACCTGATTCACTCTCTCTGTCTGACCATCTATCTCTGGGTGATATGATGAACTGAAATTCAATTGCGCTCCAAGATCATGCTATAGCGATGTCCAAAATGCAGAAGTGAAAACATGATCCCTATCCGAAATGATCTTTCGGGGAATACCATGTAGTCTCACAATGTCACGCATGAAGACATTAGCTATAGAAGCTACAGTGTACGAAGACCTGATTGGTGAAAAATGCGCCACCTTAGTCAACCGATCAACAGTGACCATGATAGCATCATGATGATGAGGAGTCATAGGTAATCCTACTATGAAATCCATAGAGATGATGTCCCACTTCCATGAAGGAATGAGATTCGGTTGCAAAAGTCCTGCCTGATGCTGGTGTGCTCTATCCTGCTCATGAACAACCGAGGGCACAAGAAGAAACTTGTAGTGCAAATTTCATATATCAGGAACTTTGTTTCTCAAAGGATCTTTGAAGTGCTTCAAAAATAACCATAAACTCTGTAACACCCCGCCAAGGGATCCAAAAGAATTAACCTAAAGTTTCACTAAGTTTGCTAAACATTTTTTTTTTTTTTTAAAAAGTAATAAAGTATAACATACACATCAAACACATAGTAGCAGAAGAAATAAAATGTAATCATCAACAAACATACATCACAAGTTACATTCCTTAAAGATCCCAAGACGTTGAGTCACATTTAAATTTAATTAATTCTAAGTCTAGGGGGGGTGGATGTAGTGCCTGCCCCTAGTCTACATTTTTCTAGTTAAATTCCTGATATCATTGCCAAACTCTTTTAGGCCAATTTATGTTTGATGATTAGTATTATTATTTTAGAGATTATCAGCTGTTGTTTTACACTCAGTTTATTATATGATGAGATTACTTGGTACTCTATATTTCATGCATATATGATGATTATTCAATGTTTTTAGTTATCGATGATGATTAGTTAGATGGTTTATTATCACATGTGCTTTCTTATGGATACTTACCCCATACTGCATTTGTATGGTGTGCGTGTTTGTTTTATTTATGTATGGTGTTTCTGATGTGGTTAAGGAAGGGAGTCGTAGTCACCTGCTAGTCGGGATCTACACGATGCACCACTTCCTGCCATTGTCTGTTTAGCTTAGAATATTGTGTTTGTACATGCATGGATTTTATGCAGGTTGTAGGTACCGGGTATCGACTTCTCTGAATTGCCAGGATGAGCGTACCCTATCGCATTGTCTCAATGGTAAGAGAGGGGAGATAAACTCTTAAGTCCAATTCCTAAAACCTTTTTAGCCAATTGTCCTAATTGATAATTAGGGCAAGTATCTGAGTTATGTACCCTCCGAATACATCAAAGGATGTAATTTCGTGATTATAACCCTTTTTGTTTGATTTAGTATGTATTTTTCTATAATGGGTTTTCGTATGTTGTTATATGAGTCCTTGATGTGTTTTCTATTAATTAAGTCTAATTAAAAAGATTAATTAATGATTTAATTTAATGAAGAATTAATATGATATCTTTAATATTTAATTAATTGAGAAATTAATTAAATAAAAGAATTAAATTTGGAGATAAAAGTTCAAAGATAAATTTAGAACATGATAATATTTATTTAATTTAATAATAATATATTTGGAGTTCATTTTTAAATAAATGCTAAATATTATTGTTATTTAAATTAATTAAATATGTTATCAATTAAGTTTCTAAAATAAATTAAAAGTTGAAAGATATTAAATTATTAAGGATTCTAGATCGCATGATCTAAGCATGAGTTTAAAAATGAGAAATAAATTAAAAGATAAAATAATAGAAAATAATAATGTTATTTTAATTTCATAAAGTGCACATGAGATTAAAGTAATAAATTAATTTAAAATAGAAGTCAAGTGGAATATTAAATAAAGTTATTTAATAATTCAACTTAATGTGCATGAAAAGATGAATGCAAAATAAAAGAAAAGATAATAAAGGTTAATTTGGAGTTAACTTAGTTGTGCAAAGAGTCTTCTCGGGTGAACGCAAAATTAGTGCCCCGATTTGAGGAGAAAACTTCTTATCACAACTTTGGGGGTTCATTTTTGGAGAGACACGAATTTGGACGAGAATTTCAGAAGGCTAATTCCAAGAAAGTTTTTCGGAAGAAGATTATTGAAGAGGAGCGAATTCTCTTATAGTTCCTAGGGATTGCATATTAGCATTAGGATCAGGTAGGGTCTTGTGTTTTGATCATCGATTTAAATATGCAATTATCCTTTCCTGTCTTCTTCGTGCCTGCGGATTGTATAACTGAATTCTCTATGATGAATGTTTAAACATTACAATATTGGAATTTATCAGATGCTTGTCAATTAACTTCTGAATACATAGGATTTAAATGGGAAGGGTTGAATCTAAGACTGAAATTCTAAATTAGAAGTTCGGATGGTTGACTATATTTTCTCTGTCAATATAAAGAAGGAGACAATTTTTCAATATATTATATATATTAAGAAGAATTATTTTAGCATATTTATAATTTTTATATATATATATATATCTTCAAACAGATTTATATATCAATAAAAAATTTATTATAAAAAAAATTGCATTTTAAAAAAAAAGTATATATATATGTTAATAGTGGGGGGGAGGGAATTATCCCGTACCCACCCCCACTGTCGGCTCTGTCGACAGTACCTGCATCACAGGTACTGTGACGTCAGGTACAGGGTACCTGCCGCTGCAGGCCCTGCGACCGCAGGACTGCGGCAGGCCGCAGGCCTGTACTAAGCCAACGACTTAGTTAATACATGCATTTTTTATTATTGTTTTAATTCATTTTTAAAAAAAAAATTGTATTATTTACAAAAAAAAGTTTTATTATTATTTAAAATTTTAATTAATAAATTTTTAATATATTTTATTTAATAATGTTTTAATAATAACTTTTATTAATATGTTATAATTAAATATTAATGCATAGTTATTTGAAATTAATAATTTATTAATAGTTTTGTTAAACATTAATAAATTGATAGTTAATAAGATATAAAAGGGAGTGCTTAGTGAGATAATTATTAATCAATTTAATTAAAATTAGTTTAATTAAACTTAATTAATAATGAGAATTGTTGATAGAATTGAAGATTTATATAGAATTGATTTAAGTTAAATTGAAATGTCTTATTTAAAAATATAGGTTATTATTTTAATAATTAAATAAATAATTACCCTTTATTTATATTGATTAATTGACTTAGAGTCATAAGTGAAGTAACTATACAATTTTATTCGAATATATATATACGGGATATATTTATATGTTAATTATGAGACAAATGGGTTAACGTGTAGGTTAAACTGTGAACTTATTTTCTTGAAAACATACATTAAACTAGAAACAAAAATATTACACTTAACCTGATTACATATGTTTTAAATCAATTTAGGAGTGAGAATATGAACTATATTGTTTTGTTTACTGTCTATACTTTTGGGGTTTTGGATGGTCCTAGAGTGTTGACTAGTTT
Source organism: Cupressus sempervirens (assembly GCA_028749045.1). Taxonomy (NCBI): domain Eukaryota; kingdom Viridiplantae; phylum Streptophyta; class Pinopsida; order Cupressales; family Cupressaceae; genus Cupressus; species Cupressus sempervirens. The sequence goes on along the minus strand of CM053785.1, from coordinate 889,530,577 downwards.
AGGACGTTACCAGAGGCTAGGCCGTTATGTGATTATGATGTTATGATTATTTGTTCTCGATCTTTCTAAACCCAACCATCATGATGTGTCGATATGCTCTTTGATGAAGGTTTTTACTGGTTATTATTGCTTTTTAGTTTCCTTGTGTGAGACTGAGGTGTATGTATTTGAGTTACCTGACTTAACCATTTTGGAGTCTTCGATCAGTATTGTGATTTATTATTGGGATACTTGTTGGTTGCTCGTTGGAGAACCATTGGATATTGTGACTTATTATTGATGCCTTCAGTTGCTGATAGTGAACTGTTGTGATCATTATGATTATCATTTGATGTTTTCTAGTCGCTTGTATAGGGCTGAGGTGATATTTGTGATTTGTGATTTCATGAGCCTAGGGTAGGTTATCTATGTGTAGTGTGTGGAAGTGGCTTGCGATGGGGGCCGGGGCCCTAAGTGGCTGCCAGGGTAACTCATTGTAAGTTGTTTTAATAAGTGAAAACATCTCACCTAAATAATGACTTAAATGAACCTAATAAGATAATTGTATGTTCTCTCCCATGCCTTGAGTGCTAGTACAGACTAGTATGGGGTAGAGAGAATGCTTGGTTACGACCTTGCATTCCGTAGTATGCCTCGTCAGTACGAGAGGATACTAGTGGCCGCAGGATCACAGGAGACCCGAGATTCCTAAGGGGTTGCTCGAGTAACTTTCGATGTGACTTTTGCGATGACACTTTCCCGCTTGCATAGCAGGTTTCCTACGTATCTTTGTGTGCCTCTGGGTCTAGATGTCTATCTATGTTGGAACCTTTGAGTTAGTATACTTTTAGGATTTCCCAGACTTAGAGAGTACTTGTGTTTTGTGTTTTGATACCTTGTTTGGGACTTGAGACTATCTCCTCAGCGTGGTGGGAGTGGACCATTTAGGTTCCATGCGGTCGGGTGCTTTTACTCTTACCATTGAGATCCGTTTTGTGGTCACCGTGACTGGAGTTTTCTTGGTTGGCATTTACCTTCATTCTGTTCATGGATGTTTTATCATTATGGATGTATTGATGTGTCATGTATGGTGGATGATTTCATTTATTTTACTGTACTTTGTATCATGGATTTGAGGATGATGTATCTTTATCTTTACATATGTATATTCTTTTAAGCCTTTCATACCCTGTGACATGTACAGTGGATGATTGAGCATTCTGAATTAATTTGCCAAGAGGCATTCAGAACAAATGTATATTATGGACATTGGACTTTCTGATTATTCTTTCATATGTATGTGGTAGTTGTTAGACTTAGAATTAATTAAATTTAAATGTGACTCAACGTCTTGGGATCTTTAAGGAATGTAACTTGTGATGTATGTTTGTTGATGATTACATGTTATTTCTTCTGCTACTATGTGTTTGATGTGTATGTTATACTTTATTATTTAAAAAAAAAAAAAAAAATGTTTAGCAAACTTAGTGAAACTTTAGGTTAATTCTTTTGGATCCCTTGGCGGGGCGTTACAGAGTTTATGGTTGTTTTTGAAGCACTTCAAAGATCCTTTGAGAAACAAAGTTCCTGATATATGAAATTTGCACTACAAGTTTCTTCTTGTGCCCTCGGTTATTAGTTAGAAGAAAGAGTTTAGAGAATAAGACATGCTTTGTTGAATTTTCTTGTCCTTTCAAACAATCTTGATCTTCCTCAACCCTCACATGGTTCGTTGGAGTGGTCACCTTTGGCTCCGTGTGATAATGTGCAGGCTCAACAAGATATTGGGTGACAGGATGCAAATTTGCCCATCCATACTGCAAATGCAAATGTCTCTATTTCAAGTGTTTCATCTGATTGGGCTATGCCTACTCTTGAGGATAATACTTTTAACTAGGGTTTGAGGGGTGTGCTGAACAGGCTAGCTAGGCGCTTACTAATAGTGGTTGTTGTGTTAGAATTTGCAGAGATGGAGGAAGGATAGTTAATGGTACAAGAATTTCATAATTTTTGAAGTGGACATTATGAGGTGTATGTTTGGTCCATACTATAAATATGCTACTTCTATATCCTCATGGAGGTTACTATATGTAAATTTTGATGGTCAAAATTTTTGTACTTAGCAATGATTCTAGGTTTTCTTGCTAGTTCTTTCCTGGTTGAACTTTTGAATCATGTTTTTTTTTAAATAATATATTAATATATTTAGTGGTTTGTCCACTTTTGCCAAAAAAACAAAAACAAATATACAATTAAAAATATGTTCACAAGTATTAAACAAAGTAAGTATTATTCTAAGTATTTTTAAGAACATAAAGGTTTAAAAAAAGACTTTTAAGAATGTGGAATATGTTAAAAAGTTTTTTCCTTAAAATTTTTCTAAAGAGGATTAATGTGGCTGAAATATGAGATAAAAACATGCTTTTGTTAAAAATATATTTGCATTCAATCTTTACTAACACATGATTTCCCTTGGAGCTAATTAACTATTTTAAATTTTGAGAAAATAATCAAGTAATGTACAGTCAGGTGGAAGAATAATCGTAGAAACTATGAGTCAAAAATGAGTATGGAGAAAGATTGAAGAAAATCTAGATGACAAAGTTTAAAAAAATTATGCTTTGATTTACTATACAATCACATTAATGGGTGAATAAATATATGATTATAAAACATAAATAAAGCAAATATGCTGACATAAGTAATATGATTATCAAAAACTTGGTAATGAAAGGTAAATGAAAATGAATAGTAAAAAATATTGAATAAGATTTAAATTTGGATACAAAGGTTTTAAATATATAAAATTTGATTTGTATGAACTAAAATTATAAAACTAAACTTGTAAAAAAAGAGAGTAGATAAAAGACGTTTAATCCTGCAAAAAATAGATAGTTATTTTTTCTTTTAAAGAAATCCACAAGAAATAAAGATTGATATTTGCAAATAAGATAGATGTACAAAAAAGAAATATATTTGTTTTTAATGAAAACCTGCATTATAAGAGAAAATTTTCTCTTTTTTTTGGTGGCAAGCCTTGCAAAATAACAAAAAAAAAAAGCTAGATAATTATGAAAGAAATATCTCCTCGGTGGTAAACCATCCAAAGAGGGTTAGCACAAAGAAATGAACTTATAAAAATATACAACAAAAAATATTAAGAATGAAGCTTTGCTCCTCTTTTCCTCTCAACAAAAAATCTTCACACAAGCTCAAAAAAAGGATTAGGAAGCTCTGATACCATGAAATAAAGTGATTAAAATGGAGAGAAATGAAATAATCCAAGTGAGTTTGGAATGAAAAATAGTTACCATAAAACTTTCCACCAAGAGATAACAAAAGAAGCAAATTCCAATCAGAAACCACCAAAGAATCAACAATAGGAGACAAGGATTTTGAAAGGGGAAAACCAAAAAAAAACCCCTTGTGTAATATTATGAATGAGGAAAAGCCTATGGTGGGGGGAGAGAGAGAGAGAGAGAGAAAATAACTCATTACAACAACATCAAAGTGATGTGAAGAAGTGGAGTAGAATGAGAGATATGCATCTCTTTAATAGAGATGAGAAATGAGTTACGTGTGTAACTCTTATTTCTATGAAATTCACCATTCATAATAAGTGTGTTAAAAGTGCCAAAAAACTCTTAAGGAGGATAAACTAATTTATTTATAAAAGGAATTACAATAAATGAGTTGTCCTTGCACATGGACAAGAGGACAAGCAAATGACATGTCCTCACATTTGTACTAAAGGACAAAATACATGAGGGATACTTTGGTTTTTCCCAAATTAAATAAATACAACCAAGGAAAGATTACCAATTCTAACATGTTTGCATATTGTTCTTAGTTTCTTGTATTTCCATGGTAGTTTTACATTGATACTTTTCTTACATTGCATCCATAATCACATCCTTTGGGTGCTCACAAGAATGGTTGCTTCCATAACAATCTCTTGAAGCATTCTTGATAATTGAGCCTAGTTTCACTCTCATTTTTATATTCATTCAATCTTGGGATTCTATGGTTGTGTTTGGGGAGAGTGCATCCACATCCCACAATTTTGAGCACACCAACAAGGTCCATTTGGGTGCCCTTGTTGAGCTGCTCGAAGGTTTCCTAGGGATTCTATTGTATTGGTTGCATTAGTGTAGTAAAACTCAAGCTAGTTAGTAGACTTTTAATCTTATTTGAATCTTAATATACATGTACTACTGATGTTTTCCTTGCTTGCGTATGCTCCCAACATATTAGGTTTTGTTGGAATTTACAAGTGGGAAGATTTGCTTCTAAGAGGAGGGCGTGGGGGTGAATCACAAGTAACAAACTTTACCTCTAAAGCATTTAACTAAGATTATTCACATGCATCTAGCACATCTAATTAACATGAAAGTAAAGACATGCATGAAAATTGATAACACAAGATTTGGTCACCCATAAACCCTCCAAAATGAGAAGGTAAAACTGGGGTGGGGATGGAACCCACAACTTATCATTGCAACAATATGTAACTAGTTAAGGTTACAAAGTTTTACCATCAACAATGGTCTACCCTGTGAAAGGCCTACCCTGTTAAAGGCTTTACACCCTATTAAAAGTGACTTGTCTAAAGGATTTACAAACATTCCTTTGGAATGTCACCGTGTTAAAGGATTTATCACCTTGTTAAAGGTTCTACAAAATAGCTATTAAGCCAACCTATCTTCATAGGATTTTCATTCTCCTAATACAATGGTTAGAAAGTATAGTAGAATGTGTTGACCTGATGACTTACAATCTTCAATTGCTGATTCTAGATCCTTGTTCTATTCAATCTAATCTGATCCTTCCCGATCTGATATATCTCAGTTTGAAGTGCTAATACTCTATTCTTGACAAACTAATTTTGCAATGCTGTTCTTCCTCTAAGTCTTCTCACCCCTTCCAAAACTTTGCTAGCATTCACTCATACATTCCCACATAACCTCTTACTCTTCCACTCTATTCTAAATTATGGGGTTTCGACCTCCTTATAAAGGTTTTGAGATTCATCCATCTTTTGTCACTCAATTCTTTCCATATTTCCTGATTGGTTGCATGCTCTCTCCATTTTTCTAATTGGTTGCATGCTGATTACATAGGGAATGCAATAGATTCGATCTTATCTTTTAGATCCTTCAAGATTCATCTTGATTTGGTAAAAAATTGGTTTACATATAAGTTTGTGAGGGCACAAACTCTTGTGCTAATTCTATGTTACTCAACACTTACTGATTGTTGATGCTCGACTTATATAGAAATTCTATCTTGCTCGGCTCCTATACTTTTCTCAGCTCCTATACTTTACTCAACATCAATTTTCACTTAGCACTTGAATAACTCGACACCTATTGAATTTCTAGCTTGGCACATACTGTAGCTTGACATCTATATAGTACTCAACATCAAATTATAAATTTCTTAAGTGTGTTGACACTCAATTGTCAAAACCAATCTGAGACCAACAATCTCCTCCTTTGACATGAGTGTCAAAAACACTTAACTAAGCATTATGAATCTAATCTCTTTGAGCACAATATTCATCTTGTTTGACATATGTACAAAACTTCAAAAACTTATTCAAAATTTTGTAGAAGACTATATACCTTAAAACTTGTAACTCCCCCTAAGCTGATGTGCCATTCCTGTATCCAAAACTTCCTATGCTGAATTTTTCTCATGTTGATTATTCTAATACTCTTTATCTCTACTGTATCATTCCTTCCCTTGTCTACTCTATTTCTATCTGCTCTATTTTTACTGCCCCTTTCACACATCTTCCCTTGTAGTTTTTGTATCCTTTTGGATTTATCTCCTCATCTCTCCTCAAGACTCAAAATTTTATTATCTCCCCATTTGGGTATCATTTATTATTGTATTATCTCCCCATATCTTCATAATGTATTATCTCCCCCTTTTTGAAACTTATGTCAAAGGGTTCTATGAATGAATTGATTACTTAGCCAAAAAAGATTTATTTACCTCCATTATGATCTTCAGAGAAGCATCCCAATTGTCTAATGCAATTTCCAGTGCTTTAAGCTGGATGGCTATTTCTGCTACAAGGTGTACTAGGCCTTCCAATGTATAAAGGTTGGGATCTTTCTTCAAGACATTCTCTGCATAGGCCATTTCTTTATGTGAAACTTCCATGTGAGTGGTTATGGCAGACTCGATTTGTATTAACTTGGCCTTGGTGTTTTCCTCATTTTCTATGAGTATAGCTAATTCCCTTTGTGTGTGAAGAATTGTAGAAAAATGATTCTCACTTGGATCTGGATCCTTTGGTATCTCCATGCTAGATACTTTGAGATTCCTCTTGAAGCTCAATATCCTTTGGCTAGTCTCTTGTGTGAAGTATGAGGAATTACACAGTTTGGAGTACAATGAGAATATATTCTTAAGTACTGCTTTCACCTTTTCTACCTTCTTTTCCAACTCCACCTATGATAGTGCTAGCTCACCAGTTATTTTCTCATTTTCCTTCATCTAGAATTTCTTTTTAGACCATTCAAGTAATTTGACATTGGTATCTAGGTCTTTATTCTGTACCTAGTCAACTATGTTTTATAATTGCTCCATTATGGGCTTTGTCTCATTAGGTACTTGCAAGCTAAAAGCATCTAAAAAGATGTCCTTGATTTCAATTAATGCTTGCCTTTGCCTATACTCATTCTTGATTATTTATTGCTTCTTCTTCTTCTCCAGTGCCTCTTGCACTTCATTGTTATGATCTATATTCATTGTTTTATAGTCATAGCTTGGTATGACTATCTCCTCATCAAGTGCAGGGTCTCCATATTAAAGCACACTTTCTACCTTGGTAGAGCTCAAGCCTAGTGCTGATATTTGTAGAGGTACTACATTAGTGCTCAACTATTGTGTTGTTCAAGTAGGAGTCCCTATAGTAGGCAAGTTGACCAATGTTTGGATTGCCTCTTGTTCCTTCTTCTTAGGGCTCTCCTCTTTGTCTTCTTTAGTTCCGCCTTAATCAATTATAGTGATATGAGGAGGTGCACCTTCACTTTTTGCTATAGGAATAGAGGTATCCTTCTATTCTTTTTGCTCCTTTTCTTGCTCCTTGATAGTTGAAGTCACTATGACTGTGGAATCAACCTTAGTAGATGCATCTTGTGCTACTTGCTCTTGTGGTTGTACAATTGTAGCTATTGGAGTTTGTGAAGGTGGTTCTTGTGGATTCACCTTCTCCTTTGTTATCTTAGCTACTTACTTCTAAAGTTCCTCCACACTCACCAAAACTAGATTGGTACATAGCTGTAATTGCAGAGTAGTTTGGTGAAGGATATTTCTAAGATCCTCAGTAGTTAGTAGGTTGATGTTCTGACCAGAGGTGTCAAGAACATCCTTCACAATTACTATCTCTGCAAGTGTGGGTGTAAGATGAGGAGGACTAGGTGGTGGCATTTGTGTGTCTTGCACACTATGTTCCTATTGCTACTCCTCAACTATTGCCATATCACCCTATTGTATTTCCTTTTCCACTATAAATTCTTCCTTTTCTTTTTCTCCTTCTTCTTCCTTGTCATTCTTCATTATCTTCATCATTTCTTCCCTCAAAGGGATCTTCTTGTCCTTCCTTAACTATTTGAAGGCCATAAATTACTTTCCACATGAGAGTGTACTTCTTTACAACATCTTCAATTTTATTTTGTAAAATGCTAAAGGCTCTATATTTGGGTGCAAATTTGCTCCCATGTTTCTTACTTGCCTTACTTATTTGATCTTTTGTGAGTTCAGGCATCACACGAGCCAATGTTGACTCTCTTATTTCTTTCTCCATGTTTCGGCAATAATGCCATTTATTCTCTACAATTGAATATAGTTCCTTAGGCATAGTATTATCCAGTTCAAGTGGAGTATTCTTGAACTTGGTCATCATAGTGTAAATTGACTCTTCCACTATATTTTTCTCTTCTCTTGTCAGCTTATTAAAATCAATGCCTTTAAGTCCTAACAAGTCTACATTGTCTTTTATATTGTCACAAATATTTTCCAAATCTAATTTTTTGGTGTGACTTATCACTCTAAACTGATTGGTGTCCTCTGATTCAGTCCTCTCCTCATTTGATTCTGGAGGTGCCACATATTTTCTTCTCTTTTTCTTTGTTGGTCCTCCCTATTTTGTAGCTTTCTTCTTTTCTTGTTCTTTGGCTACCTTTTTTGTAGCTCTTGTATTTGCCCTTGTGGTAGGTTTTGATGGGCTTGGCTTGGCTATTTTCTTGCCTTTAGGCTTTGTTGTAGATTACTTTTGTGCTTTCCTCTTCTTGGGGTCTACCTTAGGCGCTTCCTCTTTCTTCTTGACACCTTCTTGTTCCTCAAAATCTTCACCCTTGTCTTGGGTTAATTCTAGTGGTCTTTGCCCCTATTCATCTTTATCTTCTTCTTCCTCTACCTCTGCTGTGCCTTCTCCAAATTTTGCCTTAAGCTTCTTCACTAGTTTATCCTTTTTCTTAAGTGTAGAAGTAGTCTTTAACTCCATATCTACTTTAGATCTCACTACATCATATGTGCCAAAATGTGGGGCACTCTTATCTACTTCCTCAGCTAACAATGCTGTAATTGCTGTAGATGCTTCATCAATATTTATTTCATACCCAAGTGGTCTAAGCCATCTTACCCTTGGTATGGCTGCTTGAATGTTAGTGTAATCAATATTAATAAGAAAACATATCTCATTTATGTGCTTCTCCACAAGTGAGACTAGAATCCTAAGTCTCAGCTTCATTGATTTCTTAAAATCTTCAAAGTAGCTGGTCACGAATGTCTCAAAATTGGCTCCCATTTGTTCAATATATTCATTCACTTGGGCTACTATGGACCTATTTGTTTTCCAAGTAAATTTTCCAAAAGAAGGGAATTCATTCTATACATAGCAAAATATACATATCAAAATTGCTCCAAATTTGCAATGGGTTCCCTTTGTTTTCCTTATAGCTCCCAAATTTTCATTGATCTGTTGTAGTTGCAGTTCTGCTAGATCATAGGTATGATCCTTTTTAACAAGTTTGTAACCAAAATCCACTACAATACAGGGAACATTGTTGAGTCTGCTAGATTGGTAGAATTTATGTGAAATGACTCTAACAACAAAATCAACAAGAGGATCCTTAATAGTATTAATGGTCATGCCTCTCTTGTTCCACTCGGCTCTAGTATTCTTCTCAATAGCTTCTTTGGAGTCACTCCTTAGGGTTTTAGGCTAATCTAGGGTTGGATACCCTATTACCCTATGAATAATCCTTTTTGATATTTTGACTAGCTTGTCTTCTAACCATAAGCTACCATCATGTATCCTACTGAGTACAATTCTAATCCATTCAGTTTTAAAAATAGTAGAGAAATCTAGGCCACAAGTTAAGCCCTTCTTCTCAATGATTTGAAACTCTTCCTTCAAGATTCTATTTTCACATAGTCCATCATATGCCTCCCTGATTTCCATGTCTCCTATAGCACCAATTTTTCAGTTATAGCATCTCCTAAAATTTTGAACCATTACTACCTTAGGAGGAATTATAGATAGGGCTCCAGCTAGGTCATTCTTGTATGCAACTTCAAGGATAGGTAAAAAATTGGATTGCTTAATTTCATTTGACACTAACCAAACTTCAAACAACTCTTTCTCCTAAGGTTTTCTAGAACTAGAGGCCATTTCTTCAAACTAGGGTTTAAACACAAAGAAATTTTAAAACTACATAGCTTGTCACAAGTATAAATACCTTGAATCGAAGAAACTATGCTAAATCTATGTAGAAGTCTACTCAAATGCTTGATTCTTCACTTGGAAATCATTTTGCTCTCTTCTCATCTTTTGTGCTTTTCTCGCAATGGTGAAAAATGATTCAAGATGTGATCATATACCCTTGTTTCATAGCATTTAATGCTTAATGCATTTACAATTGTCCACTCGACTCCTTAAGCATTTCTGCTTTACTCAGCTTCCATTGTCTTTCCAACACTCGACATATACTGAAGTTTCACTTACTTGGCTTCAATACAAATTTCCCTTCACTCGACATCCACTACTAACTTGGCTGCAACTAATCACTTGACTTCTACTAATTTGATAGACAACTTGACAGATACTAGGATTTTACTCAGCATCTAAAGGCAACTTTTTTGACTCGACAATACTCGTGAAAATTTGAAGTTTTAACTTTGTATCTCTATTCGTGCTGATATTTCTTTTTTAGTACTAACTTAGTATTGGAACCGATGTATGATAAAGCATTAACTATTAGTTCCACATACCTTCTTTTGCTTAGTTGGATGAAGTGTGACCACTTGACCCTTTAGGTGAAGTGATCTCTCCATTGGATGTGCTGCCTTCATCTTTCTTCTTCCAAGTTTTATTCATCTCTCCTCTGATGTGTTCAACATCTACCTTCCCTTTTCCTTTGTTTAACTTTGAGTTAGGTGCCTTTGACCTTGTTGGGCAATTCTTGCTGATGTTACCAGTCTTCAAACAACTAAAACATGTAGTTTGGCTCAACCATCTGCCGTAGTTTCCACTGAAATGTGTTCTTATGAAGTTTTGTGGTATGTGTCCATATTCTTGACAGTAATGACAAATTTTCCTAGTGTTGTAGTCCCAATTGTAGTGATGTCCATAATTATTTTCCCTTTCTGGTTGATTAGGTGTCCACATAGGCTTTGATCTACAGTAAAAAGCTCTATGTCCATACTTCTTGCAATTGTAGCAGTGACCTTCAAATCTTGGTGTTCTAATGGTTCTAGTCTCGTAGTCATGTGTTTGATGTCCTTGCTTGTTGCACTTGTGACAGTGACCCATAGTCTTAGGTTTGTCATGTTGATTGGCATTCTTGCTCTTGCACACATTAGAGGTATGTCCCTTTTTACCACAAAAATGAAAAGTAGGTTTAGTGTTCTTACCTTTGTCACTTCTTTCTTTTGCAGTCTTGGATGACTCTCCTTTTTTAGTGCTGGTGTATCCTAGTCTTGTAGTGTCATTGTTGGATCTTGGTGATTTTAGTAGCTGTTCAAAATACTTGATGGCTTCATTAGGTTTGTTGAAGATTTTTGCAATTTCCTTTTCTCTTCTCAAGTCATTTTGCAATTGTTCATTTTGCATCTTTAGTGTAGAGATCTCAATGTCCTTAATATTCTGCTCATGATGTGCATTCATCAGCTGTCTTAGGGTGTCTAACTACATGTTGGAAATTCTTGCAAGCTCAATTGACTTTTCCTCCAATTTTTTAGCAAGATTTCTCTTGTCATCTTCTATCATAGCCTTATCTTCAATGGCTCTTTTCTTCTATTTAGTCACTTCACAAAGCATCATGGCTTGAGATTCTTGTTCAATCTTGAGAGTTCTAATTTCTTCTACTCAAGAGCTCTATTCTTCTCCATCAGGTCTACTATTGCTGCATCAAACTCCTTGGAATCTCCATTTGCAAACACTTTTGAGGTGTCAATCTCCTTGTACTGTGTATCATTCTTAGCTATGGCAATCTCTCTTCTTCTCTTTAGGGATTTCCTCAGTTCTTCCCTGGCTTCTTCCAGAGAATGTAAAATGAGTTGTATCTCAATTTCCTAGTTCTCTATGATCTTCCCAAGTTTGTAGACTTCCATTTCTAGATCTTTTTCTCTAAGCTGTAAGGCTTCTCCTTGTGAGAACTTGGCTCTTTCACATACATCTAGCACATCTAATTAACATGAAAGTAAAGACATGCATAAAAATTGATAACACAATATTTGGTCACCCATAAACCCTCCAAAATGAGAAGGTAAAATTGGGGCAAGGATGACACCCACAACTTATCACTACAACAATATGTAACTGGTTAAGGTTACAAAGTTTGACCATCAACAATGGTCTACCCTATGAAAGGCCTACCCTATTAAAGGATTTACACCCTATTAAAAGTAACCTATCTATAGGATTTAAAAACATTCACTTGGAATGTCACCCTGTTAAAGGATTTATCACCCTGTTAAAGGATTTATCACCTTGTTAAAGGTTCTACAAAATGGCTGTTAAGCCAACCTATCTAAATAGGATATTCGTTCTCCTAATAAAATGGTTATAAATTATAGTGGAATGTGTTGACCTGATGACTTATAGTCTTCAATTCCTGGTTCCAGATTCTTGTTTTGTTCAATCTAATCTGATCGTTCCTGATCTGATATATCTCAGTTTGAAGTGCTGATACTCTATTCTTGACAAACTGATTCTACAATGTTGTTCTTCCTCTAAGTCTTTTCACCCCTTCCAAAACTTCACTAGCATTCACTCATACATACCCACATGACCTCTTACTCTTCCACTCTATTCTAAATTATGGGGTTTTGACCTCCTTATAAAGGTTTCAAAATTCATCCATCTTTTTCCACTCAATTCTTTCCATATTTCTTGATTGGTTGCATGCTCTCTCCATTTTTATGATTGGTTGCATGCTGATTACATAGAGAATGTAATAGATTTGATCTTATTTTTTAGATCCTTCAAGATTCATCTTGAGTCAGCAAAAAAATGGTTTACATCTACATTTGTGAGGGCACAAACTCTTATGCTGATTTTATGTTACTTGACACTTACTGATTGCTAATGCTTGGCTCATATAGAAATATTGTCTTTCTTAGCTCCTATACTTTTATCGGCATCAATTTTCACTCAATACTTGAATAACTCAACATTTATTGAATTTTTGGCTCGACATATACTGTAGCTCAACACCTATATAATACTCAGCATCAACTTAGAAATTTCTTAATTGTGTTGACACTCAATTGTCAAAACCAATCTAAGACCAAAAAGTTTTTCATGTATACATTTTGGCACACTTGATGGAACCCATGTCCCTATTTTAAACTTAAATTTTGTGAAAATTAAAAACTTTCAAGTCCAAAATGTGCATTATTGTCTACTTTACTTGCAGTGTTGTTTGCACAGATATTTTGGTGTCTACACATTTTAGCATCTACATATTTTGGTATTTGCACCTATTTGCTGCATGTGTGAGACTTTCTTGAAAAATTCACCTATTTTGTTATTTTCGTAGTTTGGCATCTACAATACACTATTTGCACTATTTTTTCGTCTCTAGCTAGATTAACAAAACTAAAGGACTTTAGATTTTAATTGCCTTTTTATCATTCTATATAGTATCCATTCTCAAGTTCTTGATAGTAATTAGTATTTGCATAGTAAAATTAAAAAATTTGTTGTTTTGCTGCATTTTCTTGCTATTTTGAATCTATTTTCAAACTCTCTTATTTGTGCAAATGTGAATTGACGTTGAGTTTTAGCATTTGCATAATTTGGAATCTATGTAGTTTGGCATCACCAAACCTATTTTTCCATCAATGTCATATCAGGATAAGTATCAAGTATAACCAATTAATTAAGTACTTTGTCATTTTCATTTTTTCATCTTTGGGTTTTGGCATCTATGATTGTATTCCGTCATCTGTGTAGTTCTTGTAACTTGAATGGTTTTAGCACATTTCTTGATATTATGCTCTTTTGGTTACTTCATTTACAAAGATTATTGACCAGGTTTATGGAAGGAATAAGATTTGGAGGACCTTAGACTTAGGAAATGGAATGAATATGCATGGTAAATTATTTATTTTTGAATGAATGTTGATAAAAAATTTGTAAACCAAACAAACTCTTGAATACACTTAAGGATAAAAATTCCCATCCAATCTTGACCACCTGAAGGAATTGACAATAATTGGAATTCATGTTTAGTAATTAAAATAAAAATCTTGAATGCTTAAGGAACAAAGAGAATTTCAAACAAAACATTTGGACTTGGTGCTTAAAATGAATTCACTCAATCTTGATTGAATTAAAGCAACTGATTCTCATTCCCTCCTCTTTACAAAGCTTTCACGATTCATTTTCAAAGCACTTGCACATTGTCAAATTGGAAAGAACCTTATATGCTAAACATGAGTGGCTTCAAGCATAAATTAATGAACTAAAGATTCAATGGGGAATGAACAAAGTGTATTATGGTGTTTCAAGGAGTATTTTTCAAACTACCTTAAGCTCCTTTATTTTTTGCAAATCCAAATTAATTATGGAATGTGAGAACAAATTTGGCTATTTTTCAAGTATCCTTTCCCCTTGCCTTCGTGGATCTTGGGTGTAAGAGAAATATATAGTAAGTTTTGGATCCACTTCTAGAGAGTTCTATCCTTTTCGGATGCTTGTCCCCCATTTGATAGCAAGCTTAAACTGGTGAATCCTTCCAACTGGTATATAAATGAGAAGTAAGGTAGAATTTTTCTCACCCTGCCAAGATCAGGTGAGGTGTGTAAATGGTATCCCAATGTAGGAAAAATTTCCTACAATTTTGGCATGGTTTACTAGATCCTTAAGTGGGTTACACACATACAAAATGATGGGGGGGATACCATGGATCTTATTATGAACCAAGTAGTATCCACCCCTTATCCTTGGTATGTTATTTTGATAAATGCAGTATGGGCTTGCTCATGTTACATTAGTTTAAATGGTGAAAGGGAAACAACATCCTCTGAAGTTACTTACCATTGTGCTCCCCTGGTAGATGCATAAGGCTACTTGGACTTCAACACCAAGAGTCATTTTCCCCATAGAAGGGGGGCATCTATTTGCCATACCTTGAAGGTTCTCTGACATGTAATTTTTTTAATTGACTCTTGTATTGACTCACCTCTTAAAATGAAAGGGAAATATCACACTAGAACTAGGACCCACCAAGTTGTGGGCTTGTAAATAACATATAGAAACAAATTGGCCTAGGATAAAAGTGTTTAACTTCTTCTTACTTGCATTAAAAAAACTATCACTTGCCTTCACATCATCCATCTAGGTCGCTTTGTTCCTAGCAAGAATAATTTTGACTATGGTCTACATTGTGTTTTCAAAATCAAACATCAAACAAGTCTAACTGAGTGAAATGGTGAGTTGAACATTAGTGAGGAAAATTAGTTTATGAGTGGGTCCTTTTAAGTTTCAAAACATTTTAAAGAGTCCTTGTTCTTAGTACAACATTTGAGGTTTTTTTCTTGCCATGTCCTAAGTGATCAAACATAAGAAGGTGAAATTAACAGAACCTAGTACACAATGATAAACAATTCTGATATGCCATTAAGGATACCAAAGCCAAAGAGGATATATGAGAATGTTATGAAAAAATTGAATACAATGCTAAACTCCTACAATAGTCTACTTATCCAAGAGTAAACCTAAGGTTCCTATTTCCAAAAAGAGTTGATTTGACACCTACATAATGACCATATCATCAACCTTTCTCAAAATAGTCTATTTACATCACATCTTTTCAAACCTTCTAGTCTTCCATTTTCCAAATATTTACTCTAGAGAGCATTACCATTTGAACCTTAATCCTTGAGTCAAAGAGCATGTTAATGGCAATCCTTTATCCAAAAGAAAACATAAAAAATGAGCATTTTCAAATCTAATCTTAGGTAACAACCTGATGTCCATGTTGATATATCTAAGTCTTATTTTCTATTAGTGTTAAACACTTAGTCATATATAAGGTACAGTCCATCGGTCATCACCACGACCAAGCTACTATATTTAGGCTGAGTCATGTAAAGACTTGTAAATAATCATGTATATGCTGAGCTCTATAGGAGCCAAGAAAGTCTTTGGTCACCAAGTATTTTTAGTACAAGTTGAGCCAAGTGAATGCCAAGAAGACAAATCACATTGATGCCAAGTTATATAGAGGGAGGTTAGTATAGTTAAGGCCGAGAAAAAAAATGAAGAACAATTATGACCGAGCATAAGAATCAGTGAGTGTTGAGTAACGTAAAATGAACATAAATATTTGGAATGATACAAACTTTGAGGTAAACTATTTGAAGCTGAAATGGATACAAGATTTAATGATCATAGAGTTTGTTACAGAGGTTGTTACACATTTTGACATGGATCACCAATCTCTATGAGGAAAGAAAAACTAATTACATAAAGAGACAAAAAGGGAAGCATCTAGAAAACTCCAAAGAAGTATTTACATAGGTAAATCCAAACCTTATTTTTCATAAGTGAAATGTGATATTGAAAAATATATTGTGAAGTGTGCAAAGGAAGCAAAGTATTGTTAAGTTTTGGATGTTGCATGCAAAATTGTGAAGAACAAAGGTTAGAAACCTAATGAAGTAGTGAATGACTGAACAAAGCTATATCAGATTGAATTTTAGACCAAATATTGGAAGGAGAAGATTTGTAATAAAACATTATAAGTGTAGAACAAAGGATTAGATACCGAGTCAAGTCTAACAAATTGAATTAGGTAAAACCTCTTAAAAAGTCATTTTAACAGACCTTTTTAAATAACCTAACAGAGTCCTTACTTCATTGTAAGTGCAAAATCCTTTAACAAGGTAAGAATTAATAGTCTTAAATGCTTTTATAAGAGCAAAACCCTCATAGGGTAGATCATCATAAGTGATCAAATTTATAACGATAATAGGTTTAGTTTGTTACTATAGTAGTGAAGATTTGTGGGTGTCATCCCCACCCTAGTTTTACCTTCACCTTGGAGGGTTTCTAGGTTACCAAATATTTTGTGTCAAGTGTTTACATTTCATGGATGTGATTGATAGTTAGATCTATTTATTACAACATTTTATTTTACAAGTTATGTTATGCATAAAATATATAATAGATGGTCAATATGGTGAATGCAGTAAAATTATTTTGAAGGATAATTTTTTTTATAGATCTTGATTCACCCCCCCTCTCAGTATCTTAGTTTCCCAATTAAGCTTTTAAACATTAGTATTAGAGCATTGGCTCTCTTATAGGAAGTCTAGCAAGTTGAGAGTTCATATCTTGGAGATGGAGGCTTACAAATTGGGAAAGGTTATTGATAATCAAGTGATTGGTATCCATCTCATACTACAACAACTTGAAGTAGCAAGAGAGGAAATGAGCAAAATCTCTTAGAAAGAGATAGGACATGGCTACTCAATAGAATGATACAATGTATGAAGAATTTTATACTCAAGGATTTTTTGAAACTAGAAATTCTAATGAGAGTGATACAACCATTGCATATCTACTGGAGAAAAATAGTATCTTGAATGAAGAAGTAGGAGGATTGAAGAGAGAACATGAAATCCAGTTAGTAAGGCTATGTGAAGTGACCAAATAGAAGAAGAAATTTGAAAAAGACAAATTTGTAGGTGAGGAAGAAAAAAGATAAATGGCTATTAGACTTGAAGAAAGGTCATCTAATGTAAAAAGCTTACACACACTTAGCTAGACATGATGAATCAACGAATGCTTGCAAATTATGAATTAAATAGGAAAGACATGAAAATAGAAAATTTAATATCAAAGAGTGATCTACAGAGGAATAAGTTAAGATCTAAGAAATAACTTGTGGAAAGGATGAACAAGCCCAGTAAAGTATTAAGATACTTTTTAGAACTAATGAAATCACCTAGGTCATTTGGCAACACTTCTGGACAAGAACATACAAAGAAACATTCATCCACTGAAGAAGGAGAATCATCTAAGAGTAGAGAGCTAAGGAACGCAAAGTCAAAAGGCAAACCAACAATATGTTATCTTTGTGGTAAACTTGGACACACTGTAAAAATTTGTAGAAACAAGAATGGTATGCAAGACCCCAAACCTAAGTTTATTGTTATTGTTTTTATTAAGAAAGGACATCAAATACATGAGTGTAGATCAAGAATGAACAATGCATTTACTACACCTATACTTGAAGGTTATTGTTACAATTGTCAAAAGTTTAGACATAGAGCATATGAATGCATATCACAGGAAAAATCCTATTGGACAAACATGAGGTAGGGAAATACACCTAAGAAAGTTTGTTCTAATTGTTACAAGATTGGACATGTGAATAAGAATTGTAGAACCCAAGCACCAGTACTAAACAATGAGCACAACAAGGGTAAAGGCAAAGTGGATGCTAAACAAAAGAGGAAGGAGATGAATCAAACATGAAAGAAAAAGGTGGAAACTAGATGTAGTGGAACAAATGAAGTTAAGGTCACCCAATCCAATGGAGAAGGTGATCACACCACCTCAAAATGATCAAGAGAGGTACATAAGGAACTATTTACTTAATGATTTATCTTACATTTGTTCCTAGCGTAAAATTTGTCAAAGTTCATATCTGCAAGAGAAAAGATGCAATATAGCATATCTATGGAAAAAATAATGCAAAAGAATCATTTACATGATGGGTGCCAAACATCAGTAAAATTATCTATATTGACCAAGCATTGCAATATGGACCGAGTACCCCAATGATATACTGATGTATAGGTTGAGTTAGATGGAATTGATTGAGTTGTATAGTGGAGACTGAGTTCAAAAGTTTAGTAATAGCTAAGACAACTAGATTCCACTTAACAAAGATTACAATATTAATGGAGACCCTAACTTGAATGAATTAAGGTATGTATAAAAAGTTTGAAGGTATTTTAGACACCTTGCATTCAAATTTTGAGAGCACAGAGTGATTTGATAAATTAGTGAAGCAATTTCAAAGGTGATTGGAAGAAAACTAGTAATGAAAGAGTGATCAAGTATTGATCTTTAGTTGTGCTGAACAATTCACAAAGAAGAGTTTTAGAACCCTGACACAAGAGTATGGCATATTCATCATCAACAATGAAGAATCAAGGAGTAGAGGCAAGTAATGTTTAATTGGTGATGAGAAACACGTGTTCCACCAAAGTTTTGTGCTATTCCAAATATTGCTATGAAAGGAAATTCAATGGGTGTGTTGTCATCAATACCACCTAAGGTTATTATGTTACATGATGTAAAAAGTTGTTACATGTGCAAAATTGGTGAAGTTGGTGATTATGAGATTCAAGTGGCACATGAGAAATTATGTGATGAAGGTATATTGAAGGATGAATTTAAAATTTTTGAGAGGAGAGGGTTAACTTGTGCCCTAGATTTCCTAAGAAACTTTAAGATTGAATGGATTGAAGTTGTACTGAGTAGAATTCATGACATGAAGTTGTGGTTAGAAAATGGACCAATCAAGATTTTGAAGAAAGTGATTCATAATATTATTAGGTATCCAATGATGGATAAGAAGAAGACCAAGTTTCCTAAGGAGAGAAGAAATTGAGGCTAATACTAAAGCCGAGCGGAATGGACGAGGATTGTCTATTTCAACCATCACAGATCCAATGATTGAGCTTGTAGTGAGAGTCATCTCTCATAAGTTTTATCAATAGAGTAGACTAAATAGTGTACCTTGTATGGTAGTTGACCAATCATGAAAGATTGTGATGAAGGATCATGAATATGATCTTTTCGAGTTGCAAAGGTCACAATTGGCAAAGAATCTGACATCAATGAGAAAGGGGAAGAAATCAATGTGTAAGTTTTGATTATTGATTATGTGTATTTTCTTCTATGTTCAAAATTATTTTATTGCTATTGGAAATGTTGTTTGGGAGCAAGGAAAACTAGTTAAAATCACATTATTGAGTACATAATGCAGTTGGGAGAAGATTTTGAAAATATTATGGATAAGTATTTTGAGGAATTCAAATAGAAGATGAAAAAGAGATTGAGGATCCCAACATCATTAGTGATGAAGCACTATAATGATGTATGTTTTTTGGTAGACACAAATATCACATTTGTATAGGAAGTTAAGCCTAGGAAAGCATGTCTTCAATCTCTTGGTTATGAAGTTGAAGGTGATAATGTAAGTGAAAGAATTTTTGCACTACTCAAGGAAGAAATTGATGTAGAGACAGAGCCCTTTGGAAAGTTTGAAGAAGCAAAGGATAGAATCACAGTTGATATCAAAATTGCTTCTACCAACAAGAAGAGAAAGAATATGATTGAAGACCTAGAAGGAAAACTAGGAAAAATAAATATAAGGAAAAGAATCTTTGAAGTTAACACAAGGTCTTGGAGAAGATGATAGTGGTGATGAAGAAGAGGAAGAAAGTGTAGAGAAACAGGGTAAATCCCTAGCACTAGTCACCCCACCAATAAAGAAGGCTAAAATAGTGAAGATCACAAAGCCTAAGGTGGTGAAGGTTGTAAAGAAGAAAACACCCAAGCCCCTCTCCCCTCCTACACAATCAAGACAAAGGACCAAGGAAACAACAATAGTAAGTGCCGAGCCACCAGTAAAGAAAGGAGTGGTCAAGATCACCAAACTTAGTGGCACCAGTATAGAGAAAAGGAAAGTATAGACACTAAAGGCTAGACAAAGAGAATAATGCTAGTAAATATTAAAGACATTGAAGAGGAAGATGCAACGAAGACCAAGTCTGATGGACCTAGACATCATTGAGTCATTGTACCTACTAAGACAAGAAATATAGATGAGGTATGTACCAACATCAAAAGCTCTGCAGGGTTATCAAGTTTTAGATTTGTGAAGTATGATACATCGAGAAATGCTGATAGATCCAAAGTAGAAGAGGCCATGATAGATATGATGGCTAAAAATAGACTTGCCCCTATTGAATTAGAAAAGAAGATTCCAAGTGATTTGTATAGTAGAATAGATAGAAAATGACAATAGGCAATAGAAGTAGAAAAAAATAAGAGAAGGCACATTAGCAAAAAATTAAACCTGAATTAAAAAATAAACAAAAGATATATTTTTTGGAGAAGCATAGGAATTGATTTGTTCTTAAATTCAGAACATTCATGATTCTACAGAATAAAATTGAGGTTGCTATACAACATAATGAATTGTTATGGAAGAACATTTTTGGATTAACTACTAAAGGAGTTGAACAGGACAAAGAAGTGGCAATAGTGACTATTGAAGATGATCAAAGTAATAAAGAAATCATAGGTGCCAAGCCCACAAGGTAACATATCCCCTAACCATGCCACCACACCTGACACTCCCATTAATGAGAAAATGAAGACCTCAAAAGTTGAGGAAAAAGAAAGGGAGAAGCAAGAACAAGAGGAATCAGTCAAGGAAACAAATGTAGATGTTTCTATTATAGGTCAAGAAGGACCACGTGTCTTAGGACCTTAGGATGAGGGAGATAAGGAGACTAGAAATGTAATGCCCCGCCAAGGGATCCAAAAAATTTCACTAAGTTTGCCAAATAATTTTTTTTTAAAACATGAAAGTCAAACCATACACAACAGTTGCAGAAGCAACAGTAACATCCAACTAAAAATAACATAACATAACAGATTACATTCTTTAAAGATCCCTTAACGTTGAATTACTTCTAATCATAACTTATTCATCTAACATTACATCCTTAACAATGAAATAACAAGAATACATCCAATGTTCTTAAACAATATTACAAGTGTCCTTTTTGTAACTACATTTTAGATTGCTCAATCATCCACCATACATATCATAAGGTATGAAAAAGCTTAAAAGAATAAACATCCATGTAAATAAAGTACATCATCATCCAATAGTAATCCATGATGCAATAACATAATGAGACCATAAATTATACATGATACAACATCACAAAAGACATAAACATCCATCATAAAAGATAACCATATATCACAAACATAACTAACTAAGTGCACGGTTCCTCCCAACCATAAATAGCATCATTAGACCATCGTGGATCTTAGCCATCCCTTCGCGCGTAACATTCCAAAGCACCGAAAGAGATCATCGATATTATCATAGTAGGAATGTCACTCCTAAAACATCCTACTAACACACAAAGTAAAGCATAGGATACCATCATCTAACATATGCAAATCATCAATATAAGAACATACCAGTAAATACATCCATCATAAGGTATCTCATCTATCATAATGATCCAACAACATAATGAAGATAAATACCAACCAAGTATACTCCAGCCACGGTGTCTCAATGGATCTCAAATGATAAGAGTGGAAAAAACACTACCACCCGACCGCGTGGAACCTAAGTGATCTACTCCCACCATGCCGAGGAGATAATCTCAAGTCCTAAACAGGATATCAATAACACATAGCAGCATTCTCCATAAGTCCAAGAATCCTAAAAGTATACTAACTCAAAGGTTCCAACACACACAAAACTGACATTTAATTCCCAGAGGCACACAATGACATGTAGGAAACCTACTCTGCAAGCGGGAAAGTGTCATCGCATTTATCTCGTACAAGTTACCCTGGCAGTTAGCTAAACTCCATGGGTCCATACAGATCTCATGCGGCCACTAGTATCCTCTCATACTGATAAGGCATACTATGGAATGCAAGGTCGCAACCATGCGTCTCACTACTCCCATCCTAGCCTGTACAAGCACTCACGGCATGGGCGAGAACATCAATTTTTTTTTTTTTTTTTAGGTTCATTTAATCCCCATTTAGTGTGTAAATGTTATCACTTATTAACCAAACTTACAATGAGTTACCCTGGTAGCCACTTAGGGCCCCGACCCCCATTGCAAGCCACTTCCCAACACTACAAGTAGATTACCTACCCTAATGCTCATGGAATCATAAATCACCACAATCCTGTACAAGTGACTGTAAAGAAAATCCAAAAGATAATCCATAAAAAGAATCATCAAATATCCACAATGTAAGCATCAAATATCCACAATAAGAATCATCAAATCTCCAAGATAAAAATCATCAAATCTCCATGAGCATCTGAAAAACATCCATAGAAAATCATGACCACAACAGTTCTCTATTGGCAACTGAAGGCATCACTGATAATCATAAGTATCCATTGGTTCTCAATAACCAAAATACATCTCAAAATAAATCACCATATCCTTTGGTTCTTCAACAAGCAACCAAGAATATCTCAAAATCATACTGATCAAATATCTCAAAATCATACTGATCGAAGACTCCAAAATGGTTGAGTCAAACATGTCACAACATGACATCATCAAGAAATAAATCAACATTTCAGTCCCATCATGGCGACTAGAAAATAATCCAAGGATAACTGATCGATGACTCAAAAATAATGGTTAAGTCAAGTGTCTTAGATACATATACATCTTAGCTTCACACATGAAGACTGATGAACAATAACAAACATTTCATAGAGCATACAATCACATAACCATAGTTGGGCTTATAAAGATCGAGACCAAATAAGATCAACATGCCAACACATCTCATAACCCCCAAGCCTCTGGTAACAACCTAGGACTGGTCAACACTAGTTAACCCAAAACCCAAAACAAGAAGCATATAGAATACACGATGCAAACACATGTTCTGGTTTACTAAAATCACATAGTTGAATTAAGTGTAGAGCTTCGGTTTTTATTTCAAGTATACTTCAAGTGTCTAAGTTTCATCATTTGACCTACAAGTCAACCCATTTGTTCCCCGATAGCATTATCCTTCTATTATTAAGAATTATACTCTAAGAATAACTTAAGGATAAATATTCACTAAACTGATCATCATTGACCTTTAATTAAATTGTTCTCTTTATTTGACCAAGATCCATATTACTAATTGAATAACTCTTCCTAAATGTTATTTCTACATTATCAAATGATCATTATCCTTTTATAAAAGAACCATTTATCAATCCTTGATTAAGAAGAATTATAACTTAATTAAAATGATCAATTAAATCAATCAATTCTCACAAGTGCATAATCCATGACCTTTCAAAATTCTAATAGATCTCAATTAGAAACTTAATTAAGTATTACTAAAGTTTGAGTCTTTTAATTTAATCGCCATCATCGTTGACAACCATATAATATCTAAAGTCACAATTCAAGTCATAAAACTTATCAATTTTGATATCAATATTTCTACAATCTCATTAAAAGAATTATATTAATTAAATCTCTATTACATAACTTAATTATTAATTAAATCTAATTAACTCTAATTAATTTAATTAATAATTACATATCCAAGGCAACGTTCCAATTAATATCAGTTCACTAATAACTAACTAAAATTCTGTAAGATAAAAGTCAACTATAATTCAATACTCAAATGATCATATTAATAATTCAATAGTAATAATTTGTTAATATTTATTAACAAGCTATATTGAAAATCTTAATAATAATCTTGTAACATCCATATTCGTCTTACTAATATTTTCTTAACAATTTCGTATTAATGATAATCATTTCGAGTTAAAACTCTATCGCATTTAATTATATTGACAACTCATTAATTGATTAAAATCAATTATAACCCAAATCCAAAAATTATTATCTTTTGCAAAACTTCAATCAATAAATAATCTCCACTAGATTAATTTTAATCAGATTATTTGATATCTATTTAAACTATTTATTATTTATTAATAGTTTGTTAGACCCAACAAACATTAATAAATAAACTAATCACAACTATAAATAGTCGATCTAGAGAATCTTTACATAAAACTCATTAACTAACTCTTAATACCATTAAGGTATATCAATAATTTAGTTAATAATATATAATGTATTAATAACACCATAGTTATTCAAATTATAACAATGTTATAACAGTGACTCCATGTCAATTAAATCTTAATCTATTATCATTAAAGTCTCTTCATTTAAAAACATAATATAAAATTACCATCTCTAAATTATTTAATATATATTAAATAGTATTTAATATACGTTATAAAAAGTCCACTATATAAACTATATTAAAATTTCTTTTCTTTTAATTTTCTCTCATTTAAAAAATCCATTTACTTAGATTGACTAATAATTAATTACACTTCTTCTACTATTTACTAATCTTAATTAAATTTGATTTAATTAGATTAGATAATAAACCATATAAAACTAATGCATATTAATAAGATTTTAATAAGGGAAGATTTCAATAATATCTTTAATTCATTTCATGCTTTGATAGATTATTTTTGTGAAGTTTAAGTATAAAGAACTCTTGGTTATGGGAGATGAAAAGACATCCGTTCTTGAATAAAACAGTCCCAGTACGACGGCCATATCTCCGTAATGAACTGTTGGATCGGGCTGAAATTTAAATATGTTGGAGAGGGCCAAGTTGCGCCAATTTTGACCAAAGCGATCAAATAAATTCAATCCCAATAAAAAGTTATGAATGACTGAGTTCGGGTCTATCCAAGGGGTAGCGACAGGACAATTTGTGATGAATTAAAATTTTCTCTTAAAGGTAATTGTTCTCTAAATTTATCCAATAATTTCACTAATGGATTTGGCCATAAATCTTGAAACCATTTTCAAATCTATTTCAATTTGATTCTAATTCGAACCCAAACCCGTTTAGATCTAATTTCTTCCTTAATCGGATCTAGGATTTTTCTATTGTTTTCTTCTCAACCAAATAGCATATCTAGATTCCAATTTCAATTATAGATTCAATCACAAGAGTATTCAGACACATCTAACAGACATGATGAAAATAGGAAGAGAAATAGTGCAAAGAGAATATGCGATTATCACAAGTGCACCTGGACACTAATGCTAATTTTGCCATGCCTCAGAAGTCCATAGAAAATCCTTTCCTTCTCCATCATTCGCAATCCTTCCAAGATCCAAGCCAACCGAGAATCTCCAAGTGACTAAAAATGCTAGAAGAAGCATGGAAGCATATAGAAGCATATGAGCATGAAGAAGAATATGAGCTTGTAGCTTGTAACTTCCATTAAGCTTCTACTTCAGCTTTCATTTTTGCTTGTCCAAACACACTAGGGGAGCCTCTATTTAAAGGCCTCTAAGATGCATCTAGAGTGTCTCTAGAGACAACTAGAAGATAAGCATGACAATCAAGCATGAGTCTTCTCCAACCTTCTAGATGAGTCTTAAGGTTGTAGACACCATGTGCTCAAATAAAAATGCTAACTCTTAAGTGTAGACAACTTGTGCATTCTTAGAGTGCAAACTTCTGTGTTGTCTACATGACAACTATGGAGAATTTGCCAACTCCTATGTGAGA
This sequence comes from Cupressus sempervirens, assembly GCA_028749045.1. Taxonomy (NCBI): domain Eukaryota; kingdom Viridiplantae; phylum Streptophyta; class Pinopsida; order Cupressales; family Cupressaceae; genus Cupressus; species Cupressus sempervirens. The sequence continues at coordinate 889,504,695 of CM053785.1, read as the reverse complement.
AAATATTAATTAAATTAATATTTAATTTACTCTTTCCAATTTAATTTATTAAATCTCATACACTAACTTTAATAATTCCACTTTTCAATCTTAATATATTTATATTTTAATCACATGAGATTTAGAATCTTTTAATAATTTAAATATATTTTTCACTTTTAAATTTCATTTTTCATAACTTAATTGCTAAAATATTTATTAGCTTTAATCATAATATTATTTATTCATTTATTAAAAATGAGCTCCAAATATATTATTATTAAAATAAATATTGTCACATTCCAAATTTAATATTATAACTTTTATCTTCAAATTTAATTATTTTATTTAATTAATTTCCCAATTAATTCAATAAAATAAATATTAAAATATCATATTAATTCTCCATTTAATTAAACCATTAATCAAATCTTTTAATTAGGCTTAATTAATAGATAATACATCAAAGACTCTTAAGGTAAAAATATGAAAACCCATCATAGCCAAAATACATACAAAATCAAACCAAGGGTTTATATCACGAATTACGTTATCCAACATATTCGGAGGGTACTCAACTCAGATACTTGTCCTAATTTTCCAATTAGAACAAATGGCTTAAAGGGTTGGGATTTGGACTTGAGAATTTATCTCCCCTCTCTTATCATTGAGATAATGTGATAGGGTACGCTCATCCTAGCAATTCAGGGAAGTCGATACCCGGTACCTGCAACCTGCATAAAAACTACGCATGTACAAGCACAATATATACTAAGCTAAACAGGCAATGGCAAGAAGTGGTGCATCATGTAGATCCTGACTAGCAGGTGACTACGACTCCCTTCCTTAACCACATCAGACACGCCATACAAAAACAAACACGCAAAACAAACACACACACCATACACATGCAAGTATGGGGTAAGTATTCATAATAAAACACATGATATTAAACTATTTAGTTAATAACCATCAATAACTGAAAGCAATGTAATGATTATCATGCATACATGAAATATAGAGTCTAAGTAATCTCATCACATAATAAACTGAATCTATTGCACAATATCTGATAATCTCAAAAGAATGCTACTAACCAACAACATAAAATTAGCTCTAAAAGAGTTCAGCAACAATAACAAAATGCGAACTAGGGGTAGGCATTACAAGAAAACAAGAAGACAAAATAGAGAATGTAGTGCCAAGTACTACCATTGTTATTACAAGTAATGAAGTTCAAGCAAGAGCAAGTGGTGAAACCTCATCACCTACTCTTACTCTAGCAGTGCTGAGCAACAACACTCCAAAGAAAAGTAAAGGAAAGAAGGTTAAGGATAGTTCTCTAGATATTATTGTTAGTTTGGATGAAGTAATTGATATGCCAAAATTGGATCTAGCCAATCTCACTTTTGAGAAACTGTCACCCTACAAGATATATTAGCAAAGAAGAAGAATCAAGAAGAGATGAGGTGAGCACAACAACAGAAACAAGTGTTGCATGACATCAAAGACATATTTATTGATGTGTTTGACATTTAGACCATTGATGAGAAGGCCCCCATTATCTCTTAGTTGGTACAAATTGTTGAAAAAGTCAAAACTAAAGATATGGAGGCAATTGAAAAACTAATGGCATGGTCTGAAAAGAAATTTGAGAAGATAGTACTGGAGAAAGTTTCTACTATGATTACAATTATAAAAGCGGAGTTGTAGGCACTTGTATAGAAAATTGAAGAACTTGTAAAGAAAGTAAAAGATTTGTACAACACAATTTATGATGTTCCAAGATTCACAAATGAATTTCATGCAAACATACAAAAGATTCAGGCTGACATGAAGAAATCAGGTAGCTCTATCTCTTAGTTAGCTGAATCAATCTCAATGCACTATAATACAATATTGTTTTCACAAGGGAGGTTGGTTGAGATAAATACAATAGATAGATGAATGATAGCCAAATTGATCTCTATTTAGTCAATATTGATACCTCATTTGGAGGTTATACAATGAGAGCTGATTTTAGGAAAGGATCTAGTGCAAAGAGATTATAATCTTTCAATTGCTCACAACTTAATTGACTTAGAAACAAATTTGGAGTTGAAGATTCATGTTTTGGAATTAGAAAGCACCACATGTGATCATACACTTTCCATGATCGATCAAATTCACAAACCATTCATTGATAAATACAGTTTGATTCCACCCTCATAACCCTAGCAACCAAAGTAGCAGACACAAGTGTTAAAAAAGTGGGATACATGATTAATGATGAAAGAATAAAGAGGGATAGATGATCATGAGGGAATGATGAAATTTAGACATTAGAGGACAGAAAGAAGACAAGGTATGACAAAGTTACAGTCAAACTTTTGAGTCATGTAATATATTGTATATTGTATTGTAAAGATTTTAAAAAAAAGTTCTACAGGAATCAAGTCATAGGCTGAGGGGGAGTACTATTATCTTTGTACTATAAAGATGTAATCACGACAAAGTGTTTTTTCCATTAATGTCAAAGGGGGAGATTGTTGATATATCCAAGTCTTGTTGTCTATTAGTGTCAAACACTTAGTCATATATGAAGTAGAGTTAGTTGATAATCATTGCGGTCGAGCTACTTTATATAGGCCGAGTCATGTAAATACTTATAAATAATCATGTATATGTCAAGCTCCATAGGATTTGAGAAAGTCTTTGGTCACTGAGTATTTTTAGTACAAGCCGATCCTAGTGAATTACAAGTAGATAGAGCACATTGATGCCAAGTTATAGAGGAGCCGAGTACAGTTAAGGATGAGAAACAAAATGGGGAACAATTATTAATGAGCATCAGAATTAGTGAGTGTCGAGTAACATAGAGTGAACATAAATGTCTAAAATGATACAAAATTTGAGGTGAACATTTTCAAGCTGACATGGACATGACATTTAATGATTGTAGAGTTTTTTACATAGGTTGTTACATGTTTTGATGTGGATCACTGATCCCTATGAGGAAAGAACAATCAATCAAATGAAGAGGAAAAAAGGGAATCATCTAGAAGACTTCACAAAAGTATTTTAATAGGTAAATCAAAACTTTATTTTTTATAAGTGGAATGTGCTATTGTAGAAGAGATTGTGAAGTATGCGAAGGAAGTATAGTATCGTTAAGTTTTGGATGCTACATGCAAAATTGTGAAGAACAAAGATTAGCAACCTAATGAAGCAGTGAAGGATTGAGCAAAGCTATATTAGATTGAAGATCATATCAGAGATTGGAAAAAAGGAGATTCATAATCAACAATCATAAGTGCATACCAAAGGAGTAGGTACTAAGATGGGGAATCCTTTCCCTCCTCGATAAACACCATTGAGGGACCCATTTCCTTATAGCTTAAATATTGGTATGCCTAGCTTGACATCCACAAGGGGGCTTGTGAGTCCTTTCTAAAACATCACTATGGGCATTAAAACACAAAATTAGGAAGAATCTTACCAAGACAAGGAGTACACTCAGGATGCTAACCCGCTTGATGATGTTTAAGAGTATCTACAAAACCCATATAACCTGGAGATGTTGGAAGATCCATTAGGGAAAACAAGACTAAAATCTTCCTAAACCTTATCAAAGATGGTGTCAATGTCCCAAAAAACTTTAATGAGAATACTTTGTTTAGACAAATCACTAAATATGGCACTTCAATATTACCAAATCCTACCAAAACACAAATGTCTAACAAAGGAAAGGATCCCATAGTAGAGACAAGTTATGCACCCACATAAACACAAAAACCTACTTTTTAGTTAAGTGCATAACACATTCAATAGATCAATAATGCTACGCCCAACTCAACGACACGTGTTAGTATGCCTCAATCCAACTCAATAGGTCCAACTATAGGATTCTTTAACATTGGGAAGGAACCTATTCAACAAATGATTGACATGACTCAACTAATATATTCATCACATCTACACATGCCAACAAGTATGTTGAAAAAATTTGTTCCAATTTCCACATCAACATACCAATACATTGGTCATGACAGAGCACCGTTTCCACCCCCATTACCTCCTCCAACCCTACCTTACAATCCATCTATAAATTCATACAACTATGGAGAAGGGTTCAACATTAATCGAAAACTATCATAGACATAAGAAAACTAGGATTTAGCACAATAGTTACATGAATTGAGGACTTTTGTCCACAATATGAGCAACGAAGGGATGAAAGACTTCAGAAATTTGCCCCTTTCCCTTTGATAGATCTATTAACATGATATCATTTCCACCAAACTTTGAGATCCCTAAATTTGACAAATACACAGGTGAAAAATGTCCCATCATGCATCTCAAAGAGTTTTTTGTCCTATGTTATGAGGTCACTTATAATAAGGATTACCTTAAGAGACTTTTTATATAAAGTCTTGGAGGTCCCACACTTGAATGGTTGATGAACTTACCACAAGGATCTATTACATCCTTTAATGACTTGATTGGAAAATTTGTGGCACAATACTCATATAACATTGAACATCATCCATCCTTGGTGAATTGTGTAACACAAAATAGTGAAATGGTGAAACATCTTCTCATTTCCCACAAAGGTAGTGACACCTTGCAAATCACATATTGTACAAAATTGAAGACTCCTAGTTTGTGGATATATTCATAAAAAATATGATTCCTAAGATGTCCTTTCAGATGACAAGGGAAAGCCTAAGTTTTGGTCCAAGGACAAGGGTGTTAAACATGATGGTTTCACTAATGTTAAGAGTGTGCAAAAACTCTAAGGTGGAAATGAGACAACAACAACTATCAGAATTAGAATCACAATAATCAAAACAACCATAATCAAAATTAGATTAAAAACAAGAATTAGAACAATCAACAATCACACAATCAAATAAAGTTCTTTCCTCACAAAAAACAACAAATACAATCACATAATGATTGAAACAAAAAATTCACTAGCTTCTAGGAACCTTTGTATGTCATATTCCAAAAGCCAGTGGATCACAACCTGTTTACTCCCTATAAGACCCATTGATGAAAATCAACCTAAGTCACAATGCTATAAGGAACATGAATACTATGAGTATCATGGCATCAAAGGGCATGACACTAAGAAATGAATCAAGCTCATAATTTTCATCCAAAACCTTGTTGATGTTGGTGAAATTGAGCTTGAAGGGGGACCACCTTCTACCAATGCAAAATTGAAAATATTCCAAAAACCATTCCTCAATCACAACAATGACAATAATTCTTGAAACAACTATACCAATGATGTCAATCGATCTTCCACATCAAATGTTCTTCACAATGACTATTCTACAAACCTCCTATCAAGCTTTGACTCCATGTGTGGTTGCATTGAAGAAGTTGACACTCATGTAAACATACTCACATTATAAATAGTTGATTGTGGTGCAAGTACATGACATGGAAGGGTTACTTTGTAAGCTTCCACACCAAATCCCACTAATCCATTAGTTCTAAATGCACCTGGTGTTCTATCCACTTCACATTGACATGCTTCTCGCTATGATGTCCTTTGATAATTAGGGAAGACTCTTGCACAAATATCCATTCTTGAGCTCCTCACTACATCAACTATCCAAAAAGAGATCCTTGAGACTACACTCTTAGAGTCTCATGTTCTTGGAAACATCAATGCATCCAAATTCACTACCATGATTGAAAATCTCATTGCACAACAATACCATGTCTTCATAGACAAATATTTTTTAGGTCTTGATTCCTATCAAAATTTATTGCTTCACATTAAAGTCCTTATATAGTGACACAAAATAAAATGAGTCCTTATAGATAATGGATATGGTTTAAAATTGTGTACATTAAAGTTGATATGTTTCTTGGGACTTCAAGATGGTCTCCTTGATATCAACAAAATAATAACAATTAAAGAATATGATGAGAGAGAACAAAAATCAAAGGGGGTTAGCATGCTACCACTATAGATAGGACCCACTATGATCAACACAGAATGCCATGTCCTAGACTTGGACTTGTTATATAATATCTTGCTTAGTAGACCTTGGATACACACACTGAAAGCTATCCCATTGACTTATCATCAATGGTTGAAGTTTCTACACTAGGGAAGAGAGGTCACATTCCTAGAAGATCCCAAACCCTTTTCCTTCTACAAAATGTTAGAAGTTTCTCAAACAAATATTTGTCCAATCAGTAAATTTGCAAAGGTGATACCCAAAAATCTCAAAATAACATACATACCTTCCTCTACAGCTATAAAAAACCCAAAACTGATACTAGTTCCAATAAAGGAAAGGAGAAGGTTGAAGAGGTCAAAACTAAAAAAAGAAAGTAACTTTTGTCAATCAAGGAATGAGTGAGTATTGGTTCAAATATGCCTTGTGCCTTGGACAACTACCACTCTCTCCCTGATCCTTTGGTAAACATTCCTAAGTACCTCCTCCTACTAAAAAATAAATCATGTATGTGAATAAAAAAACTTTGAACATTTGGGTTCTGTTATAGATTATCAAATGGAGTCTATTATTTTGGATTGGCTTTATTATGATGGTAAAGATGATCCCATTGAAATCCCTAAAGATAAGAATTTCAAAGCACCACCAATTGTTGAAAGCATGGGATATCATGACACTGGTCTTAGAACTAATAAAGATGGCATTAGAAAACCTCTTGAGGCTACTAGCTATTCTAAAGGATAGGGACTAGTCTCCCTCAAAACCAAGGTATTCTTTGCTCACAACTATTGTATGATTGAAATTGATTGTGAGATTGAAGAGGAGGAATTATTTGAAGTACCCTTCTAATACATTGAAGATGACCAAGATAACTATTTTTATGCCATCACCATAGCTGACCTTTCATCCCATGACATTCCACTTACTAAGCCTGATATGATAGATTATTACCTTTAAGACACACCACCAACTCTCGATATATGTAAATTTGATGAAGCAATCATGGTTCTCTTTGAAATTAGGAATTGTTGTCTCAAAATCTTGTACCCTTGCCTCATTTTTTTACCTAAGGCAACCTTGTGAAACAATCTCCAAGCTATGGGACTTGAACTATGAGATTGAGTCTCTAGAGAAGGTCAGCTTCCTTACTATCAAGGTGCACCTAACTACTCTTTGAGAGGAAAAGGGAGTAGGAATGCATGTAAGTAAACTAACTAATCTAATATAAAGGGGGTGATACACCAAAATAGCTTGTTTAGTCATATTTCTACCTAAAACTGCACTATTCATCAATTTAACCTCAAAATACACTAATTCAACCTTTGTCTTAATCCAATAGCTATGTACAAATTAAAAACCAAATGAAATGTCACAAGGAAGGAACTTCACTCTATAACATTCAAAGGAAAGTGTAGATACTGTTATACAACTTGAAGAATGAAAACAAAACACCAACATAGGCAAGAAGACTTTGCATTAATATTGATGGGAGAGTGAGGTAAAATAGAGGATTACATTCACTCATAGATAAACAAAGATTACTTTAGTAGAAAATCTTCACCATTTGGCAATCTTATCTCATGGGTCAATAATCATTTGGCGAATAGCACATGCAACATAGGTCAACCGCATCATTAGATATTTATTAGATTTGGGTCCAACACCCATGGTAGTCACCAATTAGTTATCACATGATTGGTCAAAAATATTGGTCCAATCGCCAATGCAATATACATTTTGGATACATTTATTTTAAACATTTCACCATCATTTGCATGTTGTTTCTTATTGGCCCACATTCTTTCACCATTACTACAACCAAATAATTTTCCCTTGGGTTGGGCATCACCTACCATTTTCCTGATTTGTGTCGACCGCCAGCCCTATTTAGCCAACTTTTTCTACTATGGGCTTGCACAGGAAGGTGCATTTTGTGCTACATTTGACATTCCTACTTTTTAATCCTGCATAATTCACCAACCTAGATTGGACTATAAGATATTACTATTCTACACAATTCATTCTTTTTTGGTCTGGAGACTGGCATTTCTTATTGCTGCCAAAGTTTTAGAGTGCTGAGTGCATTGCCCATTGACTCATGGACCATGGTTTTCATAAAAGGCAAGTACTTTTTAATTTTTTTTAATGTTGACAGTGATACTACCATACTGGTACTGGTTATTTTTTTAGTTTTACTATCTAGTGTCCACTGGTGACTAGACATCTCACATGGTAAGATAGCCTATAGGTTTGCAAATTATATTGGGTAGTACTATAGACTATAGTAACATAGTAGTAGTACCCTTTTTTGGAGAATGAATAATATTATTGTTATTATATGTAGTCTAAGCAGTTACTATCACTATTTAGAATCTTTGAGTCATCACTATTTGAGTCTTTTGTTGAACAACTAAGTGATTTATTTTTTACAGCCTTTATCGGCTTGCAATGTCAAAAAAAAGGGGTAATAGGGGTTTCGATAGGATCCCTAAAAGTGAAGAGAGGCAACCATTACCAAAACATAGAACCATAGCAGCATATTTTGGTGGTGGAAATGTTGGCAACCTACAAGATTCACAAGTTAGATCTCCAGTGCTTATGAAAAAGGAGATTCATCACAAGTTGGAGACTCAGACCTTATTGAAGAAGTTCAAGTTGGTGAACCTGATATCTTAGTCAAGGATGCACTTGAACATGATTTGGAGGCACTTCCCCTAAATAGGGAGTCACAAGCTAATATTATAGAGTTGGAGTTAGTCTCGAACCAGTTAGGTGAAAAAATCAAAAGTGATTCCGTAAATCATGTTCATGCACAAAAGGAGAAAAGAAAATTGGAATAAAAAAAAGATCGATCTCATTGGGATCTGTCCAAAAGGAATTTTCAGTTAGAATGGGTGGAAAAGAACTGGTTCATTGAACTAGTGGCCAATCCAATTGATAGTGAGCCTTCTATAGAATGCAGATGTAAGATTTGCTCAGAGAAAACAAAGAAGGAGAAGAGGTTGCAGCTTAAACTTGATACCATAGAAAATCATGTCAGTAAAGTTTACAAAAAGGAAACTATAGATGAAGTTGAAAAATCTATGTTTGGAAAAAAAAGGGCAACTATCTACATATCAGGAATGCCAAAATATACAAGTTACACCAGCAATTATGGGAGAAGCGTTTTGCAGTAAAAAGTTCGATTGAAGATTTCATTGGGAAAGCAATGAAAGTGAAAAATATGGGAAAAGTAGTTCAATTAAGTGTGGTCTTTTATATTTTGAGTAGAGGATGTCCTATGACAAACTACCCTTCAATTACTACCTTATTGTGCTTTTTCAAAGTTTGAAACTATCCAAACAGTCACTGGTCAGTAAACAGTTGGTGGGAATGGGTTAGATGTCTTGCACAAGTTGAAAAAGAAGATATGAAGGAAAAAATAAAACACTCAAATTTCATTACATTGTCTCTAGATGAAGTTAAAATAATTGATAATACTTCTTGAGTCTGCATGCATGTTTATACTGTAAATGATCTTTGTTGTCAACCCTTTCTACTATTTGTTGCTAAAATTATAGTGTGATAGCTAAAAATCTATAGGAATTATTAAAGACTACTCTTATTGAATGTGGAGGTTGGAGTGGATGGAGCTTCGATTATGCAAGGTCATAAAGGCAGTCTTTGCAAAAAGATCAAGAATGATTTGGCACCCTATGCTATTCCCATTCATTGCATGGCCCATCGAATGAATCTAGCTTTTCGAATTGTCATCAATTTTGGTTGTCTAATTAAAGTGGAATCTCTAATCAAAGATATTTATGAATACTTTTGTCGAATTCCAAAATGAGTTTGAGAATTTTAATGCTTTACTCAAGGACTTACTGATGGGAGGAAGCTTCTTAAAGACAATGATACTAGATGGATCTCTTTGGATGGACCAACACATTGAGTAATCTCTGAGTATCCATCATTGCTTGGACTAATGCACTATGTGCGAGACAGATTCCCTTAGCTATATTCAAGTCTAACTAATGTTAAGATATTCTTAACTTTAGCAACTATTCTTCCCATGCTACAAGACATGAGTAATATTATAAAAAATGTTCAACAAAGAGATATGTACATTGCAAAATATAATAAGCTGCATAAAATAACATGTAATAGCCTGGATACTCTATATTGATTACTACCATTAGATGAATCAAAGTTTGTAAAGTGGATAGAAATCATAGATTTGAACAATCCTGGAAACTTTTTACATATTGGTGCAAAGGATGAGATTTATTCCAGGGTACGTGGAGTTAACATACCAATGCAATACTATGCCCATTTCAACCTTGACTCCAACCCCAATGAAGTAGGAAGTGAAGTTGAATCAAAACAAGAGAAGGTACCTTCACATGTTACAAGTGAAGACTTCAAGAAGATCAAAGACTCTATGCTTGGTACTTTCACATGTTACAATTGAAGACTTCAAGAAGATCAAAGACTCTATGCTTGACTCTGTCAAGCGAGTTTGCTACAATTTTTTGTCAAAAATTAGATTCAAATTCCCTCTAGAGGAACTGCTCGAAGCAATGTCAATTGTTTTTCCATAATATTAGTCTCTAAACTATCTACCTAATTTTCAAAAAAGGATGACAACTTTGATTCAACATTTTTGCAAACCTAAAGTAATCAATGGAGTAACTATAAATGGAATTTCAAATGAATCTTGACCAAGAGATCAATCAAATTCTTTTGCAAACATAATGAGGGAACAATATGATCTTATGGAGAATCCAAATGAAGAGGGAGCAATAACAAAGCTTTGGAAAAACCTTAGTGAGAGCAATTAGTTAAGAGAGTCAATACTAGAATATTTCAAGCTTATCGATTTATGTTTGAAAATGATATTGGGTTTAGTGGAGGATGAGAGAGTTTTTAGTACTTTGGGCTTCCTGGAGTCAAAGGTTAGAAACAAATTAGACAAAAAATTGGATAATTGTTTGAGGCTCTATAATTCTAGGTATGAGGTATGTAGTTTCCCTTATGACAGGTCAACATTTGGAGAAACCAATGTCAAAGAAGAGAGATTGCCAACATTTCAAATCCAAGTGGTAGTGGTTCATGTCCTGGTATTGGAAGCAATGAAAATGATGTTGACTTTGGCATGCATATTGACACTGACAGTGAATCTAAAGAAAATGCAATGAACAATGAAATGTTATATGCAATAAATGAGGAGGATTTTGATGATAGTGATGTTGAGCTGGTTTAGGCGGAGTGGCAACTATAGCAACTTCTCAACTTCAAGTTCTAACTTCCGTGTGAGTCAAGTAGTAGGCTAGTAGCTCTGATCTAAGACTCTATCTACTAATTAATTATGTTTGTAGAAATTAATTTATAGCCTTCATTTACTATCCTTTTATAGATGCTTAATTTTTTTTTTGAACATGTTGATGTTACACACTTACATGTTGAGATTTTCATTGAAACTAGTTATTAATTTTAGAGTCTACACATGTTGAGATTTTCATTGATTGTATTTTTTAAACATGTTGAGACTTTCATTGGTTCTAGTTTTACTACAATAGTATATGTTGAACTTGAGATTTTCATTCATTCTAGTTTTTAGACATTTTTTCTTTTATATTTTCATTGATTCTAGTTTCTTTAAGAAATTGTAACATAATGCATTTAACAAAATAAACTCTATTTTAAAAAAGAAAGTATTATAATTCATAATTATAAATCAGCTTGTAACATTATACATTTAACAATTACAAACAATCACAACCCTTTGCAAATGACTCAATGTCAAATTGAAATGACCCTGAATTCCCTTTTGCAGATACAAGGAAGCAACAATAGCTGTAGGTCAGTTTGTAATTGTATATATAATCAAATTATTACTACATAATACATTATGTGTGTACAATCATATTGCCAATTTGTCACATTGCCAATTGTACAATTTTTTCAAGTAGTAGGGAAATTTTTTCCATTTTCTCTGTGTAGTAATAGTATGCCAGTGCCTGGCTATCCAACTATCTTGATATGCTAGCTCTTGATTCCTATAACAATTAACATTAAACAAAGTTGAAATTAAATCCAAAATTTGAAATTAAAGAGCAATAAGTAACAAAATGATTATAGTACTATCACTTACTAAGTTGTTACTTCTTAGTGCTATCATCTATGACTGCCATTGATAGCAACAATAATAGTTTGAGAAGATGACCTAACTCCAATGAAGTTCTTTAGGGCACTCCATTCTACATCATTTGGAAGCTCCATTTCTTTGAGGTTGTAGCTAAATAGTTGTAACCTCATCAACAATAAATAATTTAGAGAGAGTTTTACATGAATTGAGGAATTTATCTATAACTGCATCCATTGTTGATAGTGGCTTGATGCAACATGCAATTCCTTCTAGAGTGGTTTCCTTAGGCAAGTTTCCCAAATTAGAATTCATGGTGTTCTGAAACTTTTTCATGTAATCTTCTTTTCCAATAAAGTTGCCCTCTGAGTTAGCTAGATTTGGTAATCCAACATTTAGCAAGTTCAATATGTTCTGATTCATCTTCATCAAGTCTTTGGAAGTAGATTTGAGAGCTTCATCTATTTCCATTACTTGTTCACAATAGTGACAAATAACAAAAGACATTACAGAGGCATCCAAGCAGTTGTTTATTCCATGGTTTTCCAAATCCCTATCACTAGATCTCTGTACTTTACTCAAAATTTTTTTAGCATGATTTTGTAAGGAATTGTTGAAGATTCCTCTTTTAGCCTGAACATCTTTTTTTACATTTTCAAAGAAAAGTCCGAGATTGCTATTTAAATCAAGCCATTCAAACAAACTATCACTGTTCTTCATTATTTTGTCCCAATTTTCTTGTTTGATAAGCTTAACCATGTTTATTATAGTATCCTTCACATGATGGTCTTTGAAATATGTCGTTCTATTTTGTACAATTACATTCTCCATCTTTTTTTTTTCATTTCAAACATCTCTTTTTCACTCTTTTTCTGTATTTCCTCTAGTTGCCCTTGCCAATTAGTTGCTCTCTTCATCTCATCCTCCATTTTCTTCTTCAAATCTTGGGTTATATTTTCAGTAGTTACCTCTTTTTTCTTCTAATCCTTGAGTTCCATTTTCAAATCATGGATTGTCTTTGTAGTGGACTCCTTTTTCTTCACATTTTCCAATTCCTTCTTCAAATCATGGAGTGTTTGAGTAGACTCCTCTTTCTTCACGTTCTCCAATTCCTTCTTCAAATCCAAGATTTTATTTGTAGTTAACTCCTTTTTTTTCTTTACATTCTCCAATTCTCTCCTCATATGGTGGGTTATGTTACTGCTTGCAGTAGCACTAGACTCCATTTTCTTCGCATTCTCCAATTCCTTCTTCAAATCAAGGATTATTTTTGCAGTTTACTCCTCTTTTTTTTTTCCTTTTTCATATTCTCCAATTTCTTATTCAAATTGTGGATTGTGTTTGCACTAGACTCCTCTTTTTTCTTCTCATTCCCTAGTTCCTTCTATAAATTATAAATTATCCTTTCCTTAGACTCCTCTTTTTTCTTTTCATTCTCCAATTCAATCTTCAAATTATTATTTTCCTTGACAGTAGAGTCCAGGCCAGTTTTCAATTTATATTGACCTGTGCACTACTCTCTATATACTTGAACAAATGTGTAGTAGAGGATTTTTCATGCTGAATTCTTTTTTGGCACTCATCCAATTCTTTAGTAAATTTTTTCACTTGTTCATTCATCTTTTCTTGCTGGACAATTGCCTTTGTAGGAGAAGAATTCTTTATCCTATTTTGCAATTCTTTCAACCTATTGTCTGCTGCTTTCTCCTTGGCCTTCACATTATCAAGGTTTTCCTATAACTTTTCTATTTTCTTTGTAAGCCTTTTGTTTTCCCTCTCCACTTTCAAAAGTGTAGAGTAGACCATTGTGTTGCTCTCTTTTGATATATTGATTTTGTCAATATTTTTCACTTTTGAAAAATCTTTTTGAAAATTGGTAACTTGTATATTGTTATGATTTATTACATTTTCTAGTGGATTATTATCTCTACATAGGGCATAACAATCATGAAGTTCACCATTTCATTGTTGGGATCATATGTTGGAAATATTCTATTAGTAGATCCCTGACATTCAACAACTGCATCACTCTTCAAAGTTTTCATAATTTGCTTATTTCTTTCGCTTATCTATTCAAACTTTGATGCAAACTCATTCAAGCTAAAATCTGGGTTTGCTGACACAATTGAGTGTTTGAAAGGTGAATTATTAGTTGTATTATTGTATGCTCCTACAACTCCAGTTAAACTTAGTCCACCTACAATTGTATTTTGAGGATTCCAACATACTGAAGATGGCCCATTCCAAATCCTAGTGTTTTAGGACTATTTTCAGGGTTTTGTACAGAAGCTACTGGTGCATACATTGGTGAAGTAACCATTGAAATTTCTTGTGGTGTAACTGTCATAACTTTTTTCTTTTTTGCACAAGGTTCATCCGTGCTAGTGCCAGTGGGATAAACTGTAACTAGATTTGAAAATTTAACAAATAATGCATTGGGATGACCTTTAGAAGTAGAAGTATAATATTTTTTTCGCTTTCTAGATAAATTATCTTCAATCTCATCGGAAAGTCTAATGATTGGTTTACTTTCTCTTTTGGGTGGGTGTGGTACTGAAATTGGATTCCAACCCTTCACCACTTGCACCAATGGGCCCTATACCTACATAACCCATTTTTTGTATCATGGTTGCCCCTTTACCATACGCTTGTTTAGTAGAATCACTCATTTAAAGATTAACAATATGTCTACCCCCGGTTGACCCAAAATTTTGAATACCTTGAAGGTCAGCATCAGACTCAAGGTTCTCTGTCTTTCAATATCATTGTCACTGCAACTGCCAAAATTGTATAGTACAGTTGGATGCTCTTTATTCCAATAATCATTGAAAAGTCCATCCTCCTCAATTTTCTCAAAACCTGCCGATGTCATTGGTTCACCCAAATTTTGCCTCATTTTCCAAAAATCAGTCATCTTGGTTTGACACCATAATTCAGTTGTGCATGCATCTTTAATCTCTTTTGGCATAGACCTCTTAGAAGGTTGAGATGCTTTCTTGTAGAAATTTAAGTATGTTAGAGGCTTTGATTTGTGTGACTCTGATATGTGCAGTGTCGCAATTTGGGATGACAATTATTGCATTGAAATATTATTCTTTGTTGCATGTTTCTCCATCTCTTTCTTAACCTCATCCCATGAATCCTTGTTTTTAAAATTTTCTATCAATGACATCTCCTGATGTTGATATTTGCTCATAGAATTCCCATTGGCAATAAGTCCTTTTTTTATTATATTTAGTGGATCATAATTTGAGTGACTGAAAAAATCAAAGCCAAAACAAGTTACCAATTCATTTGCCACTTTGAAAGCCTTCCTCTCAAATGTGAGGCCTCCAATTGCGAAAGGCAAGGAAGGAAATATTGTTTTCTTTTGTTGTCCAGTGAAAAGTTCATCTTTGCTCTCCATTCATCGTACATATTCCAGTGTAAAAACCCTTTCTATAACATGCATTGGAAGTTTGTAGGGTTCAACCGCTTAACCGTCTCCATGAAGAACTAGTTAGCCAATTGAATTTGATTTCCTTGTTGAATGCAATCTTTATAAGACACATGCAATCTAGGCATTGTAGTGCCTAGAGTTTTTTGGTAAATAGGTGCCAAAAAGAAGTCTACAAAATGGTTGTAGTTTTTATTGTTAGTAATCATCCTCATCTTATGTATCCACTCATATACTATACTTGGAGTCTTTGATGATTTCTTTTGGGTTTTCTCATCAAACTTATAGGCCTCAATATCAAGCTTATTGTCCTCTGTCTCAAATATTGGGCGATGCTTTCTTAAAAGAAGGTAGCACAAGTAACTTGTGAAACTAAAATGTCTTTCTCTTGCCTGTAGTTGTACTTTGTTTAATTATTAATAATTGTTGTTGCATAGATTCAACAATGTGTTGAACAAAATTATATCTTACATCTACCTTCTCAACCGACTGACCTCGACAATGGATATTATAAATCATTTCAAGAACATTTGCCCTGACTTCTTTGTTACTATCCAATCTTAGACAAAATAATAACAAAGAAATAGTATATTGAACCCATGACACAAAAATATCATACTGATAAGACGGCTTATGGTCTATGTCTAGTGTAACACTAGTAGAAGACCCTAAGTTTATTAAACCCTTAATATATGAATCTTGAAAAACTCTTTCTAGTTTATCATAAGCCTGTGCTAGTTTATCCAAACCAATGCACTCATTAAAGCTTTCTAGTTTAAACCCTAGCCCTAGGTCTAATAGAGTGAAACCCTCAATTATGGATAAAATTTCCTCCTGAGTGTTTTGGTTTACAATTGCCTTTTTATTTTCATCATAATTCTAAGCACATAGCATTACAATTTTAGGGCAAGGGAATACTTCAAGTACAACGAGGTTTGCTAATCCAGTAAGCAAAGCAGTTAGTTTATTTGTATGTGCACAAATACTATTGTTATATTTGTAATAAATTCTCCCCTTCTATGGATCTTTCTGCTTATTAAATAATAAATGTCTAATTACCATGATTCCAAAATCTCCATGAATAATAGGATCATAAATATCATGACATTCATTGGTAAAACCTGGAGTTTGTAGCACTTGCCTGAGTTCTTTAATGTCTTTCTTTTGATTTTGCTTTATGCTTGCACTCATAGGGGAGGTTTTTGACTTTGTTTTGCCCATGCTTGCTACTAGTTATTACACAAAATTCTTCTTCAAGCCCTATTTAAAAAAAATTGTAAAGTGTAGAGCTAAGACAATTAAAATCAAGATTTCTATTCCTAGAAATTGCAATTATTTAAAAATAAAATAAAATTAAATACCTAAAATTGAGATTCGATAATTGGTGTTATCCTCTGATACTCAAGTTTCACACTTTCAAAATTCAGTCTTCAGAACACAAAATGGAATTCTGTTAGTCTTTGAAAAGTTGAAATTTGAAAATCCTATCGTATCAGACTCTTGACTTGTAGAACTTTCAAATTCATACTCTAAAAACATAGAAGGTTAATAGTTAAAAGTTAAAATGAAAGTATTGAGTAATTAATGGTTTTAGGTACTTTACTAATAGTACACACAACATACATGTAAACGACATAAAGACTCAATAATGTAGTTTTGTACATAACTATAATAATAAAAAGTAAAATTTTATTACATTAATATACATTTGAATTTTAAAATTTGTTCAATGTTCATTTTAAATAAATAAATTCATAAAAATTGAACTTAATTATCAATATGATTTTCGGGTAAATTTTGGGTCTGCCATTGCTGTTGTCAAGAAACATCCAGAATCATGACACGCATCCTTGACAGATGTCATGATTCTGGATGTTTCTTGACAACAATGATAGGGGACCCAAATTTTACCTGAAATTCATCCTGGGCCGTTGGCATTAGAGTTGATTTGCCTTTTACTTAACAATCACAACATCGTAGAGTCAGGATTAAGTAATAATTTTTTTAAAAGACTAAACATAATTATTAATAATATTAACCAAATCCTGATACTTAATTGAGCTTTGCAATGATCGGACTTGTGTCACGATTTCAGATGAATCTAGGCACATGGGAAAACATTTCTCAAATCGTCTCGAAATTCATCTTGGGCCGTCAATCTTTCTTGTAGTCAATGGTCAGGATTTCAGGTAGAATCTTTGAGTACACATGTCTTAATTTTGGGTTAATTTAAATATTTATATAAAATAATATATATATAATATAATTTATAATAATTATTATAATAGTTATAATATAATATAAATAAAGGATTTTCTTTTCTATTATAGAAATAAATTTTTTTTCTATCATAAACTTTTTATTGTAAAGATGATATGAAAAATTCAATGAAGATATATTAAATTTTATAAAATAAAATTGGTGCAAGATATGAAACAAGTGCCACATAGTGGCTTAGTACTTGCCTTTAGTTTTAATATAAATCTAATTTAAATTTAATAAATTTATTATGATATATAAAATATTTTAATTAATAAAAATGTTATATAATTATATTTTTTTGTAATGATAATTTAAATTTAAATTTTATTCATAAATATAATCATTGATATATATGTTCTATTACATATATATCATATGGTTATAATTATATTATATTATAAATAATTATATTATATGTCCTATTATATAATAAATAATTATAATATAAAAATAATAATATTTTTATAATAATAAATAATCTTAAATGATTATATAATATAAGTAATATTAAATTGTAATTTATTAAAAAATACATTGTTAAAATATAAAATATAAATCAACACACTTACTTAAAAAAAAAAATTAATGTTAATGAATCACATTGAAAATGAAATATTTAGCTCTTATACCCGGCCAATCTAAGAGCTAAATGAAATCTATCAAATTCAACCAATATAAGAGTTAAATGAATTCATTCAATCATAACGTAGAAAAATATTTTACAAAAATTTTAAAGTTAACATTTTTACATCTATGCTATGTAATATATTAGTTTGATAAAAGAAATTACAATGATTTATTCTTACTCATAAAAACATGAAACAAATTTAATCACTAGTTAAAGTCTAAAATCCAACATGTATCACAATAGTACTTAGCCCTAAGCCTATTAGCAAGTACTAATAATAAATTATAATGCCAATAGTTTAATTCAAATAAAATAATTAAAATTATAATTACAAATGCTATAATTTTATTCATATTTATTATTTAGTTTCAAAATTAAAATGTAATATAGTTTAATTATCTGTAAATTATTAACATATATTGATAATTGTGATAATTGTTTATAAATATAATCATTAATAATATTAACCGATTCCTGACACTTAATTGACCTTTGTAGTGACTGGACACATGTCACGATTTCAGATGACTCTAAACACATGGAAAAATATTCCCCAAATCGGTCTGAAATTCATCTCGGGCCATCAATCTTTCTTTTAGTCAATGGTCAGAATTTCAAGTAGAATCTTTGAGTACACATGTCCTGATTTCGAGTAGAAAATTATAAATAGAATTTAACTTTAATCATTTATAATTTGGCTCGAAATAGAGTCACGATCATTGAAAAGAATTTAAATAGCATATTAATTAATATAGAGAAATATATTGAAATAAATATTGTTAAATAAATTGTTATTAATTATTATTATTATTATATTTTTAAGTTTACCATGTCAAAATCATGATAATAATTTAATTATTTACATAAAATATTATATATATAAAATATAAAATATAATAATAATTATAATAGTTATGATATAATATAAATAAAAGATTTTCTTTTCTATTATAGAAATGATTTTCTTTTCTATCATAAACTTTTTATTGTAAAGATGATATGAAAAATTCAATAAAGATATATTGAATTTTATAAAATAAATTGGTGTAAGATGTGAAATAATAATGACAATAGTTTAATGTAAATAAAATAATTAAAATTTAAAAATATAATTACAAATGCTATATTTTTATTCATATTTATTATTTAGTTTCAAAATTAAAATGTAATATAGTTTAATTATCTATAATTTATTAACATATATTGAAAATTGTGATAATTTTTAATAAATTATTCTTCATCATTTAAAATATTTCATAATGAAAAAAAGTTAGGTGATAAAATAGGTATGAAATAAAAAATTGACACAAATTATTAAAATTTTATTTAACTTTGTTAAGGTTATAATCTTTTATTTTCCTTGCAATCCGCTCTTATCACTCCCTTTGTTTTAACCAATCAAATTAAAGAAAAATAGTTTTAGAAATTATGAAACTTTTAATTGGATTATTTTCAATTGAATATCTTTTTTTACTATAAATCGTTAATCAAATATATTATATGAAACCATAAAGGGATTGTTGAAATTCCCTTTTTTTGTTTCTGAGAATCAGAGTTCTAACTTTATGACTATTAACAGTTAATTATTTTAAACAAAGTTGCAGACTAACATTTCAACAGTGCATTGAGAATTGAGATGCCAAAAAAAAAGTCGTAGACTAACAGAAAGTTGGAACAAGGATTTGAGAAGCCAAAAACTATTGTTTTTATTGATAATATTTTAGAATGTATAAAGCATAGATATTCAAAATAGTTGATTAAATCATTCTGGCTTTACTATTTCATAATTTACATTAAAGGGAAAGGCCTAATCCAAAGAAAAAATATATATCTTAAATTTTTTTTTTTGCCCTAGGGCAATGTCGCAACAGTTAAGGAAACAAGACAGAGGATTCAGAAAACAAGGAAGAGGGAACCAAGGAATAGGGAGGCTAGAAGCATCACTTTGCTAAGGTGTTGAGGACTTGAAGCCTTCAATTAGAAAGGTCTTCAAGTCCCTCCACGATGAATCTATTGGAGAAGATGATGTCGCTGAACTCGTCCAACCATGTGAAGTCGGTCTCGCTGAGATCATCCAACAACAACCACTTCTGTAGAAAATCTCTTTTGAGCCACACCCACTTCCGATGGTGAGTCAATTGCCATTCGTTCATGCTGAGTAGGAAAGGATGCTTATGTATAATGCACTCTATGCCTTGCTCCCAAAACTTGTCTACTATGTCTACAAAAGGGATGCCAATGCCTGACCTCAATACCTACTCGATCAATACAAGAATTTTGACATCATCTTCTAAAAATGTTTCCTTAAAAACATTACCTGGAAGCATCAAAATGTCCATTTGACTACCTCTAAGGTTGAGAAGAGATGTGAGGAAGCAGGAGGTAATATTCGTGGACACATGGTACCTCTTATTGTTTCTTAAGAATTCATGGCTAAGGACCATGAATATAGCATGGTAGATAAAAGGACTTTGGGCATCTAGCTTGCAAACCATGGCAAGGACATCATCAGGAATCCTTCCCAAAAAGGGCTTTTGTAGAGCCATTGTAGTGCATTTTAGGCAAATTGGTGTATCCATGACTAAGATTCAAAAAAAATTGCAAACCAAATTCAGATTGAAGAATTTGAGAAATGATAATGAAAGAGGAATTGAAGAGGCTATTTAATGGCAGTTGCATTAAATTCTTTGGCAGTTGTGATCTCTCATACCTTATTTTTTTGTATTCCTATTAATTTTCAAGTGTGCAAAATGTCGAAATGTACTGGCATTAATGTTAGATAGTCAAAAGTGCTTGACATTGAGTAAATTCCAGTCAGAGATTACTGTGCAAAACTTTCCACGTGTCTCCATTCCAGAGAAGTTCATGCGAGTCCATAACTTTTCAAGCAAGTGGCCCCAAAATGCATTTTTTGTCGTTGATCTCTAATTAATTAATGATCAATAAAACTATTGTATTTACTAATAACAATATGAAAGTGATGGTAGCTAACTTGGTAATAGTGACACTGACATAACAATGTTAGGACATTATTAATAATAGACCTAAGACAATACACAAGTTGAAACTTGAAGTGACAACTCAGTAGTCAGTATAGTCACTAGCCAATACACGTGCAAATTCACTTTCAGATTAAACAATTTTTCAGTTTACCACTAAAAGATTAGCCAAGACCATTATTATTCATTTTCCTACAAAATAAGTAATTTGCCTCTAACATTATTAATTCATTTTTGGGAAGGGAAAAAATAGCCACCATTTATTTATATGTCAACAAGAAAAACATTAATTCACCATATTTAAAATGATTCTTGCTAGGGCAAGAAAAAAATTGCCAACATATACATATAATATTTTATTTCCTTATATGGAACAAAAAAATCACCCTCGACATTAAAATTTTCCTGCCCACAAAATGTTAGATTCACCAACATTTTAGGCATTTTTTTCAGGAGGGGTTTCTTAAAGTTATCACTGTAGACAAAAGGAAATTACAATAATCGAATATAAAATACTACTACTATAGAATCAGAGAGAAAATCACTAACCCTAAGAAGGGTTACTAAATCTTCTTTATCGTTCAAGCATAACTCAGATAGCTTCTACCCTAAGGAAAAAATCAACAACTGCATTTAAGGTTACAGAGAACAATAACTGCAAATCTAGGAAAGATCTGATCATGGTACACATTTAGATGTAGGGAAATCATATTATTCACCAATTAAAGCCTTGAGAAGATAGAAATGGCGGCCATCATCATTTTGACTAGGTAGATGGATAGCCAGGCGGCAAAGGGGATGTCCCTTTACATTTATTAGGCATGGGGAACGTGGAAAGTAATTGGTGGATGATTAAGAAGATTAGATTTTCCATTAAAGAACTATCTTCCTTTCTTATTAGCGTGCTAAGTTAGCCATGTCCTTAGTCAACTGGAGTCAATCCTCAGGCTTCACCATGTGACGTCCAACCATATTAAAATATTTTTCCACCTTATCCCAACATTCAAACCTGTGTTGACCCACACCTTTACCTTAGTTGCAGCTTTGCCACCTTTTATCTTAATTAACTATTTAACCTTGAAAAATTGCAAACTTAGTCAAACTAATTGTTATCACTACTTCACAACTTGCCTTATCTTCATTTCACTTACTGTTGTGACCTAGCAACTACATGATTCTAACCTTTCACATCATCACCATAGTTTTCTTGGATAACATCAAATGTCGATGACCATGCAAAACTGTGAACTTAGCCACCGTGACTCATTCACCACCCAAGCCCACTAGGACACATGCCAACCTATTATTATGTCACTTTGGTTAATAAACTTGTAATTCTCTAGAAAGTGACATAACAAAAACCATTGATTTTCTCCAAATTGAATCGATCAAATGGCAACTGGGACCCTTCATGCATAGTTTAGCTCTTCGACCAATCAGGAACTGCCACATTAGTAGAGTTCATCCATATGGTGCAATGCCACAACTCCACAAACTTAACTAGTGATTAGCCATTAACCTTAGTGACAATACAAATCGCAATGCTTGACCACTTCACAACTTTAATCGGGGGTTAGTCTAAAACTCATCTGATGATGCAAACAAAAGGGAATCCCTCCATCACCACCTAAACCTTGGTTAACTATTTAAACCTTACTAACATGTGGAGAAAAGGAAAATGTAGTGTTGTAGCTTTGATCCTGAGTTAAGCTTAACCACCAAGGACATCACAATCCACATGAAATCTATTTGCTAGAGTTAACCTCACACCATCACAACTAGGAGCTACAAACTAGCATGAAATGCTACAAAGATGCACTAATTGTAGACTTAGTTGTTTCACCCCCTCACAACCTACCTGAGTGTTAAGTGCTAACAACCTATGATTGGGCGATAAAAGAAAAATCACACAGTCATAACTTATATGGTTTATAAGATATAACATGAAAATCATGAAGGGCTAAGGTTAGACTTATGAAAATAAGGGTTGAAGCATGATGCGTTCGAGCCTACATGGGAATTTCAAATTTGAAATAATAAATTGACTGTTAGACTTGTTTGCCATTTTAAGATTCAAATTTTGGCCAAAGGGGCACAAATGGCTAACAATTTTGGTGACTCAGAGGGGATGCTAGCCTACTAAGCATATGACTAGTGACCCTAAGCATCCATTGGACTATGGAGTCATAAAATGAAACCTGTGCTTTGTGAAACCATAACTTTGCCTCTGTCTTCTCTGCAACTACAAAAATTTGAAACCTAGCTATCTTATAGAGAGATAACCTATGCCCAACACTTCTTGGAAAACTTGAAAACTATCCTAATATATTCAAAAAATCCTAACCCTCTCTAGAAGTAGGGTTTGAGATAAATTCCATTGACTAGAATTGAAAGGACATCACCATTGGGCCTAGATAGCTTGAAAGCATTGGCCTTCTTCCAAATGGTGCTAACATAAGGTCCAGTGTAGATAGTATTAAATTTGGAGTGCCTACTTGGTTTGTCTCTTATCTATATCCCACTTGAGGACAAGGTCTCCTTTGAAAAACCTTGCTTTAGCTCTATTGTCAAAGCTCTTTTTGACCTATTGTTGATGATTCTCAAGTGTCTGCATAGCTTGTTGTCTCTTTTCTTCTAACTCCATCAATTTTTCCATCTTGACTATCATGACATCATTCTCAGTTACTTCCAACTAATGAGCTAATTCAAGAGAGGGGAACCCAGGGGAGATAGGAAGCCTATCTTCCCTTCCATATACCCACATGAAAGGTGAATCCCCTATTTCTCTCTTAGGCATGATTCTATTAGACCAAAGGGCTGTCCTTAATTTTGAATGTCAATACCTTTGGTTGTCCTTAATGGTCCTCTTCATTATTTTGATTAGGTTCTTATTAGAGGACTCAGCCAAGACATTGCCTTGGAAAAAATAGATACTATGGTCAACAACCCAAGAACAAATCTGAGCTCCAATAATAGACCTAGCATTATCAGATATTATTGTTGAAGGAACACCAAACCTGGTAATAATTCCATCAAGGAACTCAACCATTGAAGCCTCTATGGCATCCTTCATAGCTATTTATTTTGTACATCTTGTAAAATAATCTATTGCAATGAAGATCCACTTGTGACCAGAGCTAGAAGGTGGATTGATTGGACCAATAAAATGTAGCTCCCATTGGGAAAATGGTTCATCAACCTGAATAGGATGTAAGGGAAGAGTTGTTAACTTTTGTTTACCTGAGAAGAAGGCACACTTATTACATTTTATTATATTCTTATAATAGTCATGGAATAGAGTTGGCTAATAATAAGTAGCTCTCATGATCTTCATGGCTATTGTTCTAGCTGAGAAATGGCCACCATCATGAAATTCCTTGACCATCCTATAATCTTGATCAGTGTTGATGCATCTCAATAGGGCTCCGTTGAGATCCTTCCTAAAAATAATCCCATCCACTAGGGTAAAAGGGATAGACTATAATCCAAATGGTCTTCTTTTGGCTTTTCTCAACCCTTGTGGATATCCTCCTCCTAACAAGAAGGTTTTCATGTCATGCATCCAATTGTTCAAGTTTTCATCCCCTGCTAATTTTGTATTTTCTATAACTAGAGCAACATCCTCAGTTATATCCTAGGATGAAATCATTTGTTCACACAACTCTTTACCTCTTACAAGATTGGTAATCTTGATATCAACATCATATTCCATAACCTTGGCGATCCATCCAATTCTCTTTTCATTGATGTCCTTGTTTAGGAGGAAGTCCTTCACATCTGCATGAGGCACTAGGAGTTGGATCTTGTTGTGTGATAATGGATGCTTGAATTTCTTTAGGGCTCTTATGAATGTAGGAGCCTACTTTTCAACATAGTTTTATTTATCTTCATAGTCCTTTATCCCTTCACTGAAAAAAGCTACTGGCTATTCTTCATTTGTATCATTAAATTGAGTCAAGATAGCTAAGATGCTTGACTCACCTCCAAGGGTGTAGAGAATGAAGTCCCTATCAAATTGGGATTGATAAGGGTAGGAGCTGATGCTATTGATTTCTTGATCTCTTCAAAACTAGCTCTCCCTTCCTTTGTCTAGGTGAAAACCATTTTCTTTTTTAGTATAGTTGTAAGAGGCTTAACCATGGTAGCAAGACTAGGGATAAATCTCCTTACAAAGTTGATTCTACAAGTAAGCTTTGCAACCCTTTCTTATGAGTAGGAAGTGGGAGAGAAAGAATTGCCTTTTTTCTCTTTGGATCAATAGTCTAACCCTTCTTTGACATAATATGTCCAAGCAATCTTCGTTGACTGGCGTCAAACACACACTTTCTTGGATTCAGTGACACACCATACTCCCTGCACTTGATAAATACCTACCTTAGATGACCAAAATTATCTTCCACATTCTTGGAGTAGATGGCAATATCATCAAGGTAGACCAACACAAATCTTTCAAGCATATTCTTGAAAGCCATTTCCATTGCCTTTTGAAAAGTAGCACCTTCATTGTTTAGTCCAAAAGGCATCTTACAATAGGCATAAGTGCCCCATTTAGTAGTGAAACCAGTCTTGTATCTATCAGACTCTTGGACTAACATCTTCTTATAACTAGAAAATACATCTAGGAAGGAAAATCTCTCTAAACTACTAACTTTGGACAAGATTTGTTCCATGGAAGGGAGAGGATGGTGATCTTTAAGAGAAACCCTATTAAGGTCGCTAAAATCTACACACAATCTAATTTCCCCATTCTTCTTCCTAACAGGGACAAGGTTGGAAATCCAAGAGGAATTCTTAATAGGAAAAATTATATTGGCCTCTATTAACTTGGATAACTCCTTTTTTATTAATGGTTCAACACTAGGGTTAACTGGTCTTTGCTTCTACCTAATAAGCTTTGCATCACTATTTAAATCTATGGTATGTTGAAACAAACTTGGGTCAAAACCCTTTAAATCATCATATGTCCATGAAAATAAATCATTGAATTCTTAACATAAATGAACACAATTTTCTTGGTCAATCTCAGAACATGCCTTTCCCACATTAAGAGTATTTCCATTAGCAATGGCAACTGGTATGTGATCATTTTTATTTGCAGCCAAGTTTGACCCTTTGCTCCTTGCTTGATCATCAGGGCTGAAGATACTCTTCAAAGTGATTAGGCCTTTGGGTAACTTGTTTGAACTAAGGTTCATGATTTGATCACCATACTGGACTTGTAGCCTAGATTGATTCCTCTCAGAGAATTCTACCTTACATTGTAGGAAGTTGACAATTTGTACATCAAAATCAAAGACTTTCCAATTTGTGCAATTGTTAGGAATAATAGGTCTTACAACCATTTTGATTTGCTACTCTTTGTCATCCTCAACATGCTCCAATACATCATAATGAGCACTAATGGATGCAAGTTTGTTAGCATTTTTATTTTCTCTTCTAGGAACACTCTAGATGTTGAATGCTTGAAAGCCTTCAAGTAGATCCTGCACCCTATGTTTGTATAATTTGAGAAGACTATTGATTGTGACATTTTGGCTACTTACTTGATTAATAACTAACTCATTGTCCCCAAGTACCCTCAAAGCCTTGATTCCTCTCTTTTGTACAAGTTGGAGACACTAGATTAGAGCTTCATACTCTGCTACATTATTAGTGCAACTGAATTGAAGCCTATAAGAGAAATAGTATTTCTCCAATTCAGGGGAAATAAACATGACAATAGCCCTTGAACCTTTCTTATTTCTTGAGCCATCAAAGAACATGCTCCATAACCCACTTGAATTTTCTCTTATCTTTATAAGATTGGAGATGGGGGCCTCTTCCTTAAATATGCAATAGGTTCCAAGACTAATTTCTAGGGCTTCTTGTATTGGATCAAATTGATAAGCAGTGGCCAACTCATCCAAAAGATAGTCAGACACTTCTACCAAAGAAGTAGCTTTCTCTTGTGCTATGTCCCCATCCTCATCTTCAAAAATAGTGCAATTCATGTTTATGGGACTAGGGGTATAGGTTTCTATATGATTGAGGGTTAGAGGAGATTATGGAATCTCTAGTTCCATACCTTGTTTTAAAAAACATGTAAGACCAATCATATGAAATATAGACACCTATTTGTGCAATAAAGTCTCTGAAAAGATAGATTGCAAAATGGAGTTTGACCTCAGCTACTGATATATCTTTTGTAATAGTACAACCAGGAAAAGCATGCAATTCTATCTGTACATTTTTTAAGAACTCTATAGTCTTGAAAAAGCTTCCATCTAATTGGAACACATCCCTAACTATGGGATCATATTTGATGCCAAGGAGATCAACTACACTTCTAGTCATTACTAAACTACTAGCCCTTGAATCTATCATACAATTATGGACTAGTTCATCTCCTATGATCAAGGAAACATAAAAGGGAGGAGGCCTGATTTTCTTACTTGTTTCTCCCCCTTTCATTGGTTACGCAAAGGTTTTTGCATTATCTTCTTTTGTTGGTTGATTCTTTACTTCCATGTTCTCTAGCTCTTGTTGTAGTAGCCTTTTTCTGATGGTATAGTAGCAACAACATCCCATTTAGAGATGTTGACATTAGTCTTTTCATTTGATCTACCACATTGAAAGGAATGTTAGCTACTTTGACTAAAGCCTTGGGAATTACATAGATAGGTGACTGAATTTGAGAAGTCTAAGGTTCAATAGACTTCTTGTAGCTCATGTCTTGCCTCTATTGAGGAGCAACATTGGATTATGCATTCATCATCAGAACATGAGGAGCTTGAATTGGAATTGGGATAACATCCTCAAAAAACTCTTCTCTTACTTCTAGTATTATGAGCTATGGCATCATGATTAGCATGAAAATACTCCTCTAGATGATGGTTCATGAAAGAGCAATCACCCTACTATTGTAGATGAGAAGCATTAGTGGGTTGGCTAACATTATATCATTGTCTTGCTACTTGCTCCTATTTAGTCAATGCTAAGTATGATTCTACCTTCTAGTACATACAATATCTATAAGAATAGTTATAAGAAGGGAAAAAGTCTTCATCTTGAGAAAGGTTATTTTTAAGGACTAATGCCCTATTTAGGTTTATATTTGCAGTAGGGGTATTGCCAATAGGTTTATTTTGATTATATGGAGCATATCCTTGATTTTTATTTGGAGGCCTATATGTATGGGACCTTGATACTGAAGTGGGGGGGGGGGTGGGGGGCACTTATTATTTTGAGATTTTTGCCTTTCTAGGGTCAGAACCTTGTTGCTCATCTTTTGTATCATTGAGAAGCTATCCTCTAGCTTCTTCTCCTAACCCTACAACTTCTTTTCTATATTTTGTATCATGGACTGCATCATATATTTAATTTCATCTATACCATTTGAAGATGTGGAGGCTGAAGGGACAATAGCAAGGGGCTAACTTGTAGATGTGGTAGGGATAGGGGCTATAGTAGGTTGATGATTAGGCATGTTAGGAAAGAAAGGCATTAGAGGCCTTGGAGCTAACTTCCCCCCTTGTATCATGATATTTTCTACCCTTATGGAAATATCATAAGCATTAGGTAAGGTATGTTGTACCATAGTTTGCACTATGGTAGCTATGTCACTACTAAAGGGTCTGAGGTAATGCAAGAAAGCATTATTAGGGGAAGGCTTTACTGTGGTAGGTATTCTATCCAATTTCTTTTGAAATCTATTATTAAAATCAGTCATATATTCATGGGGTGCTCTCTTGATAGTTCTCAGTTGCTCAAAAAATGATAGGTGATCAATTTTTTCCTCAAAATGCTTACAAAGCCTTGCTCCTAACCCATGCCAATCAGTAATAGAGTTATGAGGTAAACCTCTATACCTTTGTAATGCTTTTCCCTTTAAGAATGAAGCTAGAAGCCTAAAAACAACATCATCTTTTGTAATACCATGTATATTGTGGACATTTGAAATCTCTTGAATATGTTCTATAGGGAAGATGGAAGTTTCACCAGTAAAATTAGGTATGCTTTTAAGAGATGACATTGGGATATCATGTCTTTGAGCTAGAAGGAGGGGACTTCCACCATTGAATGTGGCAAATGCATGTGCTCTAGGCTATGCCATATGAAATAATGACCTATTTAAAAGAAAAGATGACAACCAAGGATATGATCTATCAATAGGAAGAGTGGAGAGAGATCTTGTAGGTGAATGTGCTACTGCTGCACTCCTAACTAGTGATAGAGATAATTTATTTCTTTTTCTTCTAGTGTTTGAAAATGAGAGCTCAGGGTATTGAAAATTACCTCTAGAAGATTCTCTTATATGAGCCTTGGGCATGAATCATAGTAACTTGTTATGAAACTAGATGTATTGTAGAATAGAGTCACCAAGTACTTGGTAAAAAAGAGCCTTTTGAAGGCCTAGAATACTAAGAGAAACACTATCTTCTTAGCATGTATTTGAAGTGCTTTTCTTGACAGTAGTGATCTTAGACTATTTCAATATGAGAGTCCTACTAGGCATGTCAAAAATTGTTGTCACAAAAGCTTGTACCCTTGCCTAAATTTTTTACCTAAAGGCAACCTTATGAAACATGAAAATAATCTCCAAGTTGTGGAACTTGAACTATGAGATTGAGTCTCCAGAGAAGGCTGGCTTCCTTACTATCATGGTGCACCTAACTACTCTTTGAGAGGAAAAGGGAGGAGGAATGTATGAAACCAAACTACCTAATCTAATCTAAAGGGGGTGATACACCAAAATAGCTTGTTCAACCATATATCCACTTGAGAATGCACTATTCATCAATATAACCTCAAAATACACTAATTCAACCTTTACCTTAATCCTATAGCAACATACAAATCATAAACCAAATGAAATGCCACAAGGAAGGAACTTCACTCTATTAGATTCAAAGGCAAGAGTAGATACTATTATACAACTTGAAGAATGAAAACAAAACATTAACAAAGGAAAGAAGATTTTGCACTAATATTGATTAAAGAATGAGATAAAAAAGAGGATTACATTCACTCATAGACAAAAGGAAATTATAATAACTGAGTATAGAATACTACTGCTATAGAATTAGAGAAAAAATGACAAATCCTAAGAAGGGTTACCAAATCTACTTTTATAGTTAAATCATAACTTAGATAGCTTCTACCCTAAGGCAAAACTCAACAACTACATTTAAGGTTATAGAGAACAATCACTACAAATTTAAGAAAGATTTGATCATGGTACACATCTAGATGTAGGAAAATCATATTATTCACTAAACAAAGCCTTGAGAAGATAGAAACGATGACCATTATCATTTTGACTAGGTAGATGGATAGCCAGGTAGCAAGGGGGATGTCTGTTTACATTTATTAGGCATGGGGAATGTTGAAAGTAACAGGTAGATGATTGAGAAGATCAGATTTTCCATTAAAGAACTTGTTAGGATTAAACCATAGACATAAATATCAATTACATGCAAATATAAACAATATCAAAAAATAATAGATCACACAGAAAAGAACACAAAACACCAAGATTTAACGTGGTTCATCCAATCCCTAGGCTACATCCACTAAACAAAAAATCCAATATTATTATGATCCAGTGATTAAAACTTGATTACAATCCATAATCCCTTTCAGCTTAATACCATCATCAGAACCAATTTTTGCATCAGAACACTAAAACAATCCCTAACCCTAAACCCTTTTATACAAGTATTTTTACTGCTTTAGGGTTATAATTAATAATTACATATCGGCCCAAAATTCCAATAAAATTGGGCCCAATTTTTTTTGGGGTGATGCCTCAAGCCATAAAGAATTTATGAAGTATGTATAGTACTTTCTTGATTAGTCACCACAATCTAATAGAACTATCTTCCTTTGTTATCAACATGCCAAGTCAACCATGTCATCAATCAAGTAGAATCAATTCTCAGGCTTTGCAACATGGTCCAACCATATTAAAACATTTTGTCACCTTATCCCAACATTCAAACTTGTGTTGACCCATGCCTTTACCGTAGTTGCAACTTCACCACCTTTTATCTTAATTAACTATTTAACCTTTCAAAACCATGAATTCAATCAAACTAACTATTATTACTACTTCACAACTTGCTTCAATTTCATTTCACTAAATTTTGTAGCCCATCGACTACATTATTCTAGCCCTTCACATCATCACCGTGGTTTTTCTAGCTAACATCAAATGTCAGTGACCCTGCAAAACTATGAACTTAGCCGTCACCACTCATTTGCTACCCAGGCCTAGTAGGACACATCTCAACCTATTGTCATGTCACTTTAGTTAATAAAGTTGTAACTCTAGAAAGTGACATAATGAAAACCATTGATTTTCTTTAGATTTAATCAATCAAAATACAATTGGGACCCTTCATGCATAGTTTAGCTCTTTGACCAATTAGGAACTACCAAATTACTAGAGTTCATCCCTATGGTGCCATGTTTCAATTCCATGACCTTAACCTATGATTAGTCATTAGCCTCAGTGACAATATGACTCATAATGCTTCACCATTTCATAACTTTAATCTAGGGTTAGCTTGAAACTCATGCGACCATGCGAACAAAAGGGAATCAGTCCATCATCACCTAAACCCTAGTTAACTATTTTAACCTTGGGAACATGTGAAACAAAGGAAAACACAATGCGATGGGTTTGATACTGAGTTAAGCTTAACCAATTGTGACCTTGCAATTTACATGAAATCTGTCTATTGGAGATAACCTCACACCATCACAACCAAAAGCTACAAGCTAGCATGGAATGCTGAAAAGATGCACTAACTATAGACTTAGTTATTTCACCTCCTCGTGGCCTACTTAAGTGTAAGTGCTAACAACCTATGACTGGGCAATGAAAGAAAAATCACACAATCACCACTTAAATGGTTTATAAGATATAACATGAAAATCATGAAAGGCTAAGGTTAGACTTGGGAAAATGAGGGTTGAAGCATGATGTGTTTGAGCCTACGTGGAAAATTCAAATTTGAAATAATTAATTGACCATTAGATTAAGATTCAAATTTTGGCAGGAGGGGAAAAATTGCCAATAAGAATCTCTAAGATTACAAGCATAAGATTGAATACAACATTGAAGCCTACTTTGGTAGCCAAGTCAACTCTCTTAGTCAAAAAATTGAAATAGAAAAAAAAAATTAAAAAATTGAGGAAACTTCCATAAGTGAAAACCCTTCTAGGGAACTTCTAGATAAAGAAAAAGTTAAAATAAAGGATGCATCTTCTGGTGAAAACCTCCTTGAGGTACTAGAAGAGAGAGAGATTGATTTTCTATTCAGAAATCTACCACTAGAAAAGACATCTATCTTGATCGAGGATATTATTCTAGTTAACTTGTCTACCATAGGAAATTTATAAATCACCTACATTGCTACTACCCTAAGTGTAGAAGAACAAAAACTGATGACTAAATTCTTGCATAAAGAAAAAATAAACTTTGCATAGACCTAGAAAGACATTCCTAGCTTAGACACATATTTGGTTGTACACCACTTTGCAGTGGATGCAAAGGCTAGACTTGTTAACAAAAGTTACACAAAATGCCTCCTATGATGAAACTCTTGGTAAAATAAAAACTACAAAAGATGTGAGAAGAAAAGTTCATATGTCCTATTGATTATCCTAAATGCATTTCTAATATTGTACCCATAGGAAAATCCTCTAGGGGCATAGAGATCTATTCAGATTTATGATATCTTAATCTCACATGTTAGACTAAGGATGATTTTTTGCTACCTAATATAGACATCATAATGGATATGACTTCTAGACATGAAATGCTATCTCTGATGGATGGTTTCTTAGGCTATAATGAAATTATAATTTCTCAAGAAGATCAACACAAAATGACCTTTACTACCCCATAGGTAACTTTTTATTATCAACTCATGTATTTTGGCTTGAAGAATACTGACACCACTTATGAACATATAATGACCACAATTTTTTATGATCTTCTACATGTACCCATGGAGGAATATGTTGATGACATCTTATGAAAATCAAAGACACATGATTCACTCATTGCTGTTCTCATCACAATATTTGAAAGGTTGGAGAAATACAAAGTATGACTTAATCCTAAGAAGTGTGTACTTAATCCTAAGAAGTGTGTCTTCAACATGCAACAAAGAATTTTTTTGGTTTACATTGTGTCACAACGAGGAATTAAGGTAGATCCTACAAAAGTGAAAGATATCTTGGAAATGACTCCACCAACTACATTGAAACAACTCCACAGTTTTTGAGGCTAACTATAGTCTATTAGGCATTTTTGTCCTAGCTAGTAGATAAAGTCCATTTGCTTCAAGATTTTCTCATAAAAGAAACTTAATTCAAATGGAATTATCTTCATCAAAAATATTTTGAATAGGTCAAAGCACATCTATCTAATACACCAGTTCTCATTCCTCCTATCACAGGTCGATGATTGATTCTATACATCTCTACTACTATAGTTATATTGGCTACTCTCCTAGCACAAATAGATGATAATGGAAATGAGAAAGTGATTTACTATGTTAGTCGAACACTAGTTGGTTATAAGTTAAACTAAACTCCCATTGTGAGAGCCTATTTGGTCATGGTCTTCTACATGCAAAAACTATGTCATTACATGCTTAATTATACTACTCAACTCATCACCAAGATGGATCCTCTCAAGTATCTATTATCAAAAGCTACAATCACTAGTTGTGCTATGAAATGAGTTTTGATTCTTAGTAAATTTGACATTGTCTATGTAGATCACAAGGCTATCAAAGGACAAGCTATTTATGACCAACTTGCAGATGCTCCTCTTCAAGGAACTCATCCTATCATAGCATATTTTTCTAAATGAAGCAATTATGACTATCTCCCCTAGTACATAGTGGAGCCTTTATTTCAATGTCTCTTTTATGTATAAATGATTAGGGATATGAATCCTGTTTATCACACCACAAGGAGACCTCATCTTGAAGTCTTACAAAATTTTATTCCCTTGTACAAATAACATATCTAAGTATGAAGTAGAAAGAGGATTTTGTCAAGCTATCCACTAGAACATCAAGATCTTACTTGTCTTTGATGAATCCCAATTGGTCATAAGGTAGGTTACAAATAGATATTGAATAAAGGATGAAAATTTGTTACCATATTGTAGAATGGTAGAGGATCTTAAGAAAAATTTCACTGAGATAATATTCCAGTAGATACCAAGAACAAACAACAAAGCACCATATGTAATGACTACCATTGCCTCCATGATTGCCATGCTAGCATATAGTCCCAAGTGTGAGTTTCTTGTCAAGAACCTTTTACTTCCTTATTACAAATGACTAGAATTAGAGTCAATGTGTGAAATTGACCTTGAGTCTTCATGATACTCTAAATTTTTTGCCTACCTTTTCCATAAAATTATCCTCATCACCCTTTCACCCAATCAAAGAAAAACCTTTATTTGTCGCATTGGCCGATATACTATCCTAGGTACACACTTTTTTGAGAACACTTTGATTGAACCCTCCTCTATTATCTCAATTTAGATGAAGCCCAAATGATGTTGGAAGAAGTACACCAAGGAGTTTGTGGACCCCATTCAAGTGATCTTACATTGGCAAAGAAGCTTGTCACAATGGGTTATCACTGGCCTACTATGGAGGCTAGTGGATATCAATTTATAAAAAAATATGTTCCTTGCCAACAACATGCAGATTTGATACATGCTCCTACACAAGAAATTCATCCCACCATCACACCATGACCCTTTTCCCACTGAGGTTTTAACCTTGTTAGCCAAATATATCCCAATTCTGCAAAGGACCACAAATACATTATTGCCACCATTGATTACTTTACAAAGTGGGTCAAGGTTATTTCATTAACCTACACCATGGGAAATTTTTTTTTGAAGTTTATCTTGAACTACATTATCTATCTCTTTGGCATTCCCTAGGACATAATCACTGATAATTTGACTCCTTTCAAGAATCAGGAAGTCACCACATTATGTAGGAAATTAAAAATCACCCAACATTTTTCTACCAAATATTTCCCTTAGGGAAACACTCAAGCTAAAGATGCCAAAAAAACTATCTTGAAAATTCTCAAGAAGACCATTGATGCCAGTGGTTGAAATTGGCACCTCTAGATTGCTCCTACTCTATGGGCATACCACACCTCCATCTATACTCCCACATGCACCACCCCATTTTCCCTTGTTTATAGCTCCAAGTTTGTCTTACCCATTGAAATTAAGCTCCCTTCCCTCCGAATATCTCTCAAGATTATGATGTCCGAAGAAGAATACCAAGTTGCTCGCTTGCAAGACATGTAACTCCTTGATGAAAGATGCCTCACTGTGTGTATCAACATCACCTTCAACTTGAGTTTCACAAGAAGGTTTGACCTCAAAAATTTGAGGTTGGTGATCTAGTATTGCAATATAACATTAAGAACCTCTAGAAATGAGAAAAAAAGGAAATTTCAAGCCTAACTAGCTTGCGCCATTCATCATCACAACAAAGTATGGTTCTAGGGCATATTAGATTGCTACTTTAGAGGGAGATCTACTCCCTAATCTTGTAAATATTCAACATCTCATGTCATTCTATGGTTGAGCTTGATAATTCCTTTACAATATATATCAGTTCTACAAAATTCCTAAAAATTCAGAAAATCAACAAAAAATTGAAAAACACCATAAAAAGATCAAAATAAAAAAACATTTGCAAAAAGATCCTGAAGAAAAGACTAAAAAGTAGAAAAAGTTCCTGAGAAAATAATCACTATGGTGAAAATTTGGTAAATAGGTGCCTCAATGATACCAAAAAAGTTCAAAAAGAGAAACAAAAAAGACAAAAGGAGAAAGACAAAAATAATTCATCTAGTAGGGAAAACTTGGTAATTCAAGCATGCTAGATAGGTACCATGGTGAAAATTTGTTTCAGGCACCATGTGTATAACTAGATCCATTTTCTATAAGGCTCACCTCATTTCCACATTTTCTTTCACTCACCCCACATTTGTGTTGGAGTCATCTCTGACTCACACTTTTTCATGCATCTAATAAAAGACCTCTAGTCTACGAGGCATTAATTCTACTTCATATTTGTCAAAGACCTCTAGTCTGCAAGGTACTTTCCCATCGCATGATCACAATAAGGATCTAATTTGTGTTAGAAATATGGATTATTAAGGGGGGGGGGGGGGGGTGAATCAGTAATCTACAAATTTTACTCACCAAATAGATATTATTACTTGCTTTAAACCATGCATAACAAAGCAATAAAGTAATGCTAAATAGTAACAATAGCAATGCACAAAGATAACTCATAACACCATATTTTGTTAACTAGGGAAACCTTGGCCGAGGGAAAACCCTAGTAGGGATGATACCCACTAGATAATGTACTAATATATAAGTTCCTTGTTAGAGGATGGACCCTGCTAGGAGTCAATGAGAAAATTTAGTATAAGCAATCTTTGTTAGGAGACTTTGAATCCCTATTAGGAGATTCCAAGCCTGTTAGGAGTTGTAGTGCAATGTATGCAAGATGAGCCCACTTTCCAAACATACAATTTCAACTACAAGAAGAGCTCATTGCTCAAACAAGTGATTTACTATTATTTTCCTTCCTAGTCTGATCTTTGATCTTCAACTTGATCTTGGATCACTAGATATCTCATACAAAACTTCATATATACTACTTTCACAAAAGTTCACTCACTTCACATAGCTTTACAATCACGATCACACATAAGTACTTTGCTTCCTCATAATATTAAGATATCACACTTCTTATTGCAAGAAGTCTTTTGCATAAATACCATGCCTTTACATAAGTTACTATTGGGTAAGCTAAGACCACAATTCACTTTTCCAAGTTAGATTAAACATATAGAATGTTGGCCCTAATTGGACAAGTAATTGTTTTGTAAACAAAATAATTCTTTCCTTCAAATCCACTATCCTAAATCATCAAAACATGATTATATCTATTCTATACAGTCTATAAAAACTTTTGAGGTTATATATGTCATCACCAACATGTATAATATCTCCATGTAACTTTTCTTGTCATAATATGATGTCTACAACATGTAATAAACAAAACAACACACTGCTGCAAATAGATTCTATACTTGGACACTTTTCTGATTACCAAATGCTAAGTATCTTTATTTCCAAGGTTTCCTGTCAACATGTACATCATGTGTTGCCATTAATGACAAAAATTACATATCAAAATTAGCCAATTCTCAAAAATCTCCCCCTTTGGCATTGATGGCAACAAAATAGGGAAAATTGGCTAAGTGATAAAACTTAACTATCAAAATAAACATTACATTTTTTATAACTTGTTCAACTTTACATATATGCTCCCCCTTGCAATCTACTTAATACTTTTACAATCTTCACATGTATTTCAACAATATCTCCTTTTGTCATGTATACAATTTTCACATCTCTCCCCCTTTGACATCAATGACAAATGTCAAAATGTCAAGATTCTATCCAAAAACTATTAAACTTGTTGTCCTTCATTATTCTGATATTGTCTTCATACAGTCATCAAAAATGGTCTTTATATTGTCCATACCTTGTTCCATGTTTCTTTGGTAGACTCAAGTAATGTGAGAATTGCACATAAAGCATATGATGCAATCTCAACTGCACTGATAGCTAAATACAAAAGGTTTTTATATGTGTCCTTGGCCTCGACACATTCCTTTATCTACTTCTCAACAAAAGATAACTTTAGAGAAATAGATTCTCTAAAATCAAATGTTCTCTTTAAAATTCATTCTTTCCAAAGTTCTAGTTTCCTGATTTTTCTATGAACACTGGCAACTTGACTCACAAAATCATCAACTTTGCTAGATGGATACTGGATCTAGCTGCATAGAGCATCTAGCTCACTTATCTTAGTGTCTAGATGATTGTCCAAATCTATAGTTAGATTGTATGATAAGGTACACTTAACATACAAGGCTTTCCCTTCCTGCTAACATTTTGAAAGTTCTTTTATGCATGTATCAAGATTGACTAAGTCATTCTTGATATTCTGGCAGATGGTGCTAAACAAGTTAGCATCATGGGAAATTTGAGCTTTCACCTCTACAACATTTAGTAAATTAGTAAACTCTTCATCAAAGGATTTTAGCACTACCTATACTCTCTATTCAGGGTTTGACTCAGTATGTTGTACTGTCAAAGTACTATGCAATCTATCAGTTACTTTCATTAATGATCTCTATAAAATTTTCACCATTTTATTCTTCTATAAAAGTTTAGATAAGGATGAAATCAGATCAGTTTGATCATCATCATCAGTAGCTAAACTAGCAAGAGAGAGTAGAGTAGATGAACTAGATGGTTTAGTCTCATCATCCCTTTGTTTCTTTGCTACTTCTTGTGCTCTTTTCTCTTCCTCTTCTTTCTTTTCCTTTTCTTCTTTTTCTCTCTTCTCTTCTTCTACAATATTTCTCTTTTCTTAATCTTCCTTTCTTTTCCTTTCTTCCTCAAGTAATTTCTGCTTGGCTTCCTTTATCTTCTTCTAGTAATGTCTTCTCTTCCTCTATTTGTTTCAAATTTTCTCAATATCTTTAGTATTAGGTACATTTGGTTCAGAACTACTAAATGGATTGGTATCATCAATGTTAAGAGTAACATTGATTTGATCAGTCTTTGTGGTGTCACCACTTACTAATACTTCTAATGTTCTAGGATCTGGAGGAGATGCTACCTATGACTGTGACATATGGTGCAAGGTTATTCAAAAATCTCTTATTTTCATCTTCATCATTAGTCTTACATATAGTCCTTAGCATACACTTTTGAAGTTCAAGATCTTCTTCCCTTGCAAGAGTCTTCTTATTTATAAGTCTCTCATAGACTTTCTGGTTCACTACTTGTTTGATATCTTTCATACTAAGATCATTTTCTATAATGTATCTCATAGTAGATATATCAATCTAATCCTTCTCAAAATTATTGTATAAGTCATAAAACTTGTTCATCTGGACAAAGTTTCCATCATTGGCAATTGCTATGTTAATCTTCTCAATCTTCAGCTTCTAAGGTTGCCAAGCTTTGCCTGCTGCTTGCATAGGTGGAGTCACCTTTTTAGCTTTTTTGGTTTCCTATTCCTCCTCTTCCTAATCGCTTGACTCAACTGTCAACAATGTTTTCTACCTCTTACCAGGTCATGTGGCCATCTGTTTAACTCTCTTTGCCTTTGAAGACACTGCTTCAACTAATCTTTTTTATTTTCTTTTTTATTCACTAGGATGAACATCAGATACTGCCGCATATGGTATGCTCTACTCTGAAGATGTCTAAACAACTAAAATTTACAAGGGTTGTATGTTTAATACACCTTTCTTTAATTTCTATCTCATGGCCTTAGATTCACTCTCTAACATTCTGACCTTAGATAGTACCTTCTTCATTATAGATTCAACCTTCTTGTGTGATGCCTTCTTTAAGGTTTCTTGATGAGCATGCTAAGTAATCTCATCATAGGTACCAAATCTATATTCTACTTTGTCTTTCTTTGAATTCATTAGCAAATAAATGTAGCTAACTACAACATCATCACTCAACTCATAGCTCAAGGGATCTAAAAATGTCTCTTGAGGTTCCATTGCTTGAATATAAGTATAACCTATATCAACCAATATACATATATCCTCCTTGAATCTATCCACAATTTTTGGTGAAATCCTAAATTTCTACTTTATCTCATTCTTAAAAGTCCTCATAATTAAGTTTCCATTGTCCAATATCTTGCCTGCAGGGTGCCTTCTACATACCTCTATGATCTTCTCCATAGTGCAACTATCACTACTCATTATATTTGTTACTAATAAGTAGGGAAATCTCTTTAGTACATGGAAGAATATGTGATTTATCAATGATTGGAATCTAAAAACACCATTCTTTGTTCTCATAATCTTTTCTAGGTTTTCCAAGAGTTGCATCCTCAACATTTCACTCAAATTTACTTGCTCTTTCTCTACACATATCTTATAAGCTGCATATATAAATCTAGCTAAGATTTCATCTATCTTAGAACTTGCACAAACTAAATAAGCAATAACTTTGCTAAGAAATCTCACATCATCTTGCTTGATGGAGCTGATTACCATAGCCTTCCCATTGTATACTACCTTAGTATAACTTTTTGCTTTCTTCTTTACGAGTTTATCACTTATGGTTACACTACCTTCTTTTCTAAGACTAGTTATGCCATATATAAGGTTGACTGATATTTCTACTACATTATCTTGTACCCAAAGTTTTCCATCATCTATCCTACTCAATATGATTTGAGTCCATTCATTTGTATCTAGCTCACGGTAGAAATGATATTTAAACAAGTCTAATTCTTTTAAGTGTTCAAATCTGGGCTTCATAGTCATGTCAATGTTAAATACTAGGTCTATATCCTTATTCATATATTCACTTCCAATTGATTCGAACTTGAAATTCAAATAACTTTCTATGTCTTCTAGATAAACTACATTGTTCAGAGTGATAGACAACACAGAGTCAAGGTTTCCTTCATTAGGTTTTATGGAAACTATTTTAAACTTAGGTCTATCTTTGTTCTCAACTCTATGTACTACTAAAATATCCATGATCTTTATCAAAAAATATCTTTTCCCAAACAAATTTTATGGAAAAATGAAAAAATACCTCTTTCCAAAAATAGGGTTTGCTTCGAAATCACTCTAACAAGTCACTTTAGAATTCTCTTTGCTTTGAATGTATTTGCAATGAAGTAAAATCAATTCTATACTCCTTTTATCCCTCAACTTGAACTTGCATTAATTGCATACTTTCACAAATATGAAAAAGCTATTACTTGCATTCTGCAATCAGTCAACTACTCAAGATCATCTATTCGATCTTTAGATGTCACCCGAGGTTTATTATAGCCTCCATCCATTATGAAAAATTCCTGAAAAACTTTGCATCATGAAATTCTCTACAAAAACTTACTTTTCATAGTCTATTATAGAATCAATTCTTACTATAGTACTAGTAACTCTAAATTATGTCATAACTTCTTTAGATGAGCTCCAAATCATAAGCAAGCTTAGATACCATCTAAACATAACTGAATACACCTTTTCCCATCTTTGCTACCCCCAAGTTTGGTCTCTGAATAAAGTTCTCAAATATTGATGCTGTGAATAAGCTTAATTCAACTTAATTGAATCAAACTCAATGATTGAATTCAATCTTCCTGTCTCATCATCATCTAACTTTTCTTTTGAGATGTCTGTTCCTTTCATAAGTGCTTCATTAAGTTCTTCTCAAAGTTCACTTATAATGTTTCTTTCTTCTTCATTGTCTTTGCTAGTTCTAGAGTTCCTTTCATGGTTCCTCCTATGATTTCTTCTATTCCTAAAGTTTCTTCCATTATTTCTTCTATCTCTGAAGTTTCTATCCATTCTACAATACTTTGCTATGTGTCTGAAGTTGTTGCATAACTGACAGATAGGTTCTCTACTTCTAGGATTTTGTTGATTACCAGGTGCATGAAAATTCCAAGAAATGTGTCCTAAGTTGTTACACTTATAACACATGCTCTATCTTCTATCTTCATAAGATCTTCCTTCTCTTTATGTCGTTTTGTTAGATCTTCTTCTATCAGTAGGGTTAGCATATCTAGACATTCTACTATTTCTCCTATTATTATCATACTTAGGTTTCATACAATCAATTGCATTATGACCCTTACCATGATAGTTATGACAATAAAAGTCCTTAACATGATTGAATGACTTATTAGTACAATCTCTTTTTATATGACCTATTTCATTACATAAAAAACACTTACCTCTAAATTCATACCTAGTTTCCTTAGGAGTTTCCACATGCTTAGTTTCATCCAAGATTTCAAATTCCTTGTTTTGCTTAGCTTCTTTAGGTTTCTCAAAAGATTGACTGGATTCAATCTTGTCATCAAATTTGTCTTTTTCTTTCAAGTCTAATCTAATCTCAAATTTCTTCGCAGACATGTTAATTAGATAGCCAAGACCAATCTTGTCATAAGAAGGTCTCTGTATAAACATTGAATCATCAATCTTTTCTCTACTAGAATAAAGTTTCTCAAGTTGCTATTTACATTGTGTCAATCCACCTTTCACAATAGTATTGCACTTAATGAGTTCTTCATCATCTTCTCTCAATGTTTGAAGTTTGGATGTTTTCTTTGCCAAACTTCCTCTTAGATTTGCATTTTCAGTCTTCAATTTAGATTTAATTTTGCTAGGATCATTTCTGTGAGTTAACTTCAAATTTGTAATTTTCAACTCATGCTTCAAGATCTTGTATTCTATCTTCAACTTTGAATAGTTATCATTAGTAGTTCTAGATTTAGTAGATTTAGGCTTGGATTTCAAATGTTCAATATTTTCCTTCAATTGACCAATGTATACTTTGGAATCTTCATAACTATCCTTCAACTTATCTCTTTCTTTAGTAAGGAGATCAATTTGTTTTTGTTCAAGAGCTTCTTCAATGTTCTTCTTCAACTGTTTCATATCCATAGGGATCTTACTTAAGCTGTTAAGCCTCTTCAAATTAACTGTGCTCTGATACCAATTGTTAGAAATAGGGATTATTGAGAGGGAGGAGTGAATTAGTAATCTACAAACTTTACTCGCCAACTGGATATTATTACTTACTTTAAACCATGCATAACAAAGCAATAAAGTAATGCTAAACAATAACAGTAGCAATGCACAAAAATAACTAATAATACCAAATTTTTTAACTAGGGGAACCTTGGCCAAGGGAAAACTCTGGTGGAGATGATACAGATTGGATAATATACTAATATATAAGTTCCTTGTTAGAGGATGGACCTTGTTAGGAGTCAATGAGAAAATTTAGTATAAGCAATCCCTGTTAGGAGACTTTGAATCCCTGTTAGGAGATTCCAACCCTATTAGGAGTTGTAGTATAATGTATGCAAGATGAGCCCACTACCAAAACATGTAATTTCAACTACAAGAAGAGCTCACTACTCAAACAAGTAATTTACTATTATTTTCCTTCCTTGTTTGATCTCTAATCTTTAGCTCAATCTTAGATCACAAGATAGCTCATACAAAAC
This sequence comes from Cupressus sempervirens, assembly GCA_028749045.1. NCBI lineage: Eukaryota > Viridiplantae > Streptophyta > Pinopsida > Cupressales > Cupressaceae > Cupressus > Cupressus sempervirens. The sequence continues at coordinate 889,461,165 of CM053785.1, read as the reverse complement.
TTCGTATAAACTGCTTTCACAAAAGTTTTCTCACTTTGCATAGCTTTATAGTCACAAGCACACAAAAGTACTTACCTTCCTCATAATATCAAGATAACACACTTCTTATTGCAAGAAGTCTTTTGCATAAATACCATGCCTTTACATAAATTATTGCTGGGTTGGCTAAGACCAAAATTTACTTTTCCAAGTTAGAGTAAACATCTAGGATGCCACCCCTAATTGGACAAGAAACTACTTTGTAAAAAAAACAATTCTTTCCTTCAATTCCATTGTCCTGCATCATCAAAACATGATTATATCTATTCTGTATAGTCTGTACAAACTTCTGAGGTTATAAACATCATCACCAACATGTAAACTATCTCCATGTAACTTCACTTGTCATAATATGATGTCTGCAACATGTCATAGACAAAACAATACATTGCTATAAACAAATTCTATACATGAAAGGAGAAGGTTGATGTTGAGAAAGTCAAAGTGCAGATGAACAAGACATGGAAGAAAAAGGAAGATTGTAGCATATCAAGTTTAGATGAGGTCACTTCATCCAATGGATTAGGTGATCACATCACCCCCAACTAGGAAATCAAAAGATATGTGTGGGACTGATATCTCAATGAATTTTTTGATTAGCAAACACTAACTATCTTTATTTCTAAGGTTTCCTATCAACATGAACATCATATGTTTCCATTAATGAAAATAATTACATATCATAATTAGCTAATTGTTAACACTTTGATCCCATTACATTGAGCTTTTCCCCGATAGTAAATACATCAAAACCTACACAAAATTGACACTTAGACTTAATGATTCTAGAAGTTGTTCTTTTAACAACCATTGCCAAAAAACCTTTACACTAAATATACACGAAAAACCTAGCAAAACAATGCCTCATAGGATGACTCCTTCCTACAATGACATTAGAAATTTTACCATCAGAATAAAGTTCATGGAAATAACTATAGATTGAATGAATACTTGGTTAGGAGGTCTTCTTGTTGATTTCATTTTTTGTGTGCTAGTGGTTGCATCCTCAAGTTTTCCTTGATCATTAATATCTTGGTAATGGTTAAATAGCTTCAATTGACTACATATGCCATTTGTGATATGATCTATTTTCCTAATTCATTAGCATATCTATGTTAGTTTCTGAGTTATGGTTATGTGTTTCCTATTAGGGGCAAAAAATTAGCACACTCTCCACCAAGATCCCTAAAAAGTCTTAAGGTGTGCCCAACCTCTCCAATGTGTACATGTCATTTATTCCATCATAGCTACAAAATATACATCTATGTTCTAAAGTCTCTACTATGTTTGAAAGTCTAGCCCATGTAAATAAACCTTGTCATTTGTGCTACTATATCACTTGATGCATAACTCCTTTGCAAAATCAAACTAGGGTGTGCTCTCCCATATGAACACAACTAAATCCCTAGGTATCATGTAGTTTGGATTCCTATAGTTTAGGATCCATTGCACTCTTCTTGAGACAAGGGTTTTGTTTCTCCCCCCCATGTCGACCACTTGATTCCTACAAGCTACTATTTGATGCATTTGATTTAGGGTCTCATGGTTAGAGTTACATTTTTCATGTTAGTTGTCACCATCCATTAACTTGCATTAGTTCTTTATTGACATTCATTTTGGTACATCTTGATATGTTACTAAAATTTCAAAATCCATTAGGTTGCATATATTTCACATTTTACATTAATTACATCTATTATTTCTTTATCACATATTCATTTACATATCATAACATTTTCATTAATCATTAATCATTCCTCGTTCCTCATTAGAAGATCTTATTTGACCACTGCATTTACCATTATTATCTATCATTACTCATTAATAAATATCCATTTGCATGATAAAATATATCCATATACATCCATACAACTTCACATATCAAATAGCTACATCATAAAATTGCATGACATAAGCATCATGCATATACATCTCATAATCACTAACATATAGTTCTTGCATCATCCACCTATTAGACATCACATATGCATCATAGAAAATCACATCACACACATCCTACATCACTTTTCCTCATATAGTTCCTGCATCATCCTACCTCTACCTATAGTTCGATGAACTTTGCCTGTAGATTGGCTATCTCTTCTTGTTCACTAATAGCCCTAATGGCCTCTTCCACCACCTATCCCTATAGTCAAGCCACTTTGATCTATAAGTTGTCATGGTTGGTCTTTAGTGTATCATAATCCTCTTGTTGGCCAGGAGGTGGTCCCTGTGGTACCTATGGGAAATGTTTCAATGGAGCTACTTGTTGTCCCTATCCCTACTAGCCTGGAGGGGGTACCTATTGTGGTCCCAATGTTGGTGGTGAGACTAGTGGTGCCTAGACTACACTTTATCAAACTCATCACCCCTAGCCCCTACTTTCTTTGACCCCTCCTCCATCTCCCCCATCTCATCACTCTATATCATCTCCTCCTTCTCGTGCCTTCTCTATTGGTGGTGGTAGCCCTGGGATAGTCAATCTCACTAGCTAGTGTGTTTTCCATCACTATATGTATGTGGGTGTGACCCCTACATCTTCCTGATCCCGAGCCCTCACCCATGGTACTAGTTGCATACCCCACCATGAAAATCTGGCATATTGGGTGCTAATCCCCCATCTCTATAGCCTCCCCAACTTGTCTGATACAACTAGATAGAAAAATTTGTCTGGTACAACATCTTGTATCTGCCCAAACTACTACTACACCCTAGAGGACATGTATAGTGTAACACTATGTATCATCCAATCAATCAACTAATAGTTTGAGTGTACCCATTAGAGGTAGAGATGGTCCTCTGAGTCATACTTCCCTCTTGCTGGTAGTGTCATACCCCAACTCTCACATTTATTGTATGGTGTCTAGTCCAACATTATGATCTCATCTAAACACCATTGCTAAAATCCTACAAACTCAGCGGAGGTATACTAGATGGGTGGTTTGTATTAACATACATATGAATCCTTGAGCTTTCATATCTCTCATTGAGTAATTGGCCTGGTGATGCTTATATGCTCCCATGACCATATTAGTAGCAATATCAGTGCTGGCCCCATGGTCCTCTCTATCTAATAGGCACACATATGTAAGTCATAGTATAAGTGTGCCAGAATCATGTAGCCCCAATGAAAAACTACTTTTTCATCCTATAGTAGAGGGCCCAAAACTCAAACTCAACCAATTGGGAAACCATGAACTACATGGTTTGGTACCATCCTCCATATTAATCTAGATAAGTACAAAGCTAGATTTGGTAGTCCCTAATCCATAGCCTCTCGCTAAGACAATCAGGTTTGCTAGATTAGTAGCCTCTGCCTTTGCCACCCAAAGAAGTCCCATAAGTAAGGGTTTATATTCTTGAGGACATACTCTAGATGCCTCTCCTAGATAGGCACCTATAATATCAGTCAGACATCCAATAGTATCATCATAGCCTCTCTTGTTGGTAAATGAAAGCTTAAGGTCAGTGTGTGCCACCTCTTGATCAACGTAGATAGTTTTGTCAAGTGTGCCCATAGGCCTAGCCACTCATGGACATGCTCAAATCTAAAAAGTTAAACATGTCCCCCCTCTACCTTGGTTAGTCAATATCTTAGTTCCATAGTTGATAGAGAGTGCTCCCATGATCGAAATATTGTCATCAACTCCAACAACATAAACATGTAGTGGTTAGTTCATGTCACTTTCTAACCTTAGTTTTTACCCTCCCAGTCTAGGGCATCAATGACCCCTCATCTCCTTGTCTGGGGCATCCTTTCTCCCATTCCCCTCATTAGTTCTAGAATATGTCTACCATTGATTGGTCCAAATCAGTGAAGCTGCAAATTAGTAGATATGTCAATCCATGTAGACACCAATCAAAGGAGACACAAATCAGCTTAGATGTTGCGTAGGTCCCTTGGAGGCTACACATGCAATAGTCATCTGTGCAAAATCCTTGTCCCCTCCACTCATCACATAGATGACAATATAAAGATTGTTATCTTTAATGACAATAACACTAGACTTATGATCTGTAGAGGTGACAATACAAGGTTTTTTGTTTGCACATACAACAATATGGTGACCATCACCTATGTGGAGGATGACTCCCTCTAATGTCATCTTTGCAGATGATAGTCTAAAGAATTGTCATCTCTAACCTGACCCACTCTTTCTCCCTGTTCCTACCCCCCAAAAATGATAATTTTGACAACAAAAGCAAGAAATTGACAAGTAGTGATAGTTGACTTATTAGTGGTAGCATCTCAATTGGTCTTTGGTGCACTCAAACATGCTCACCAAGTTGGAATAACTGAATAGGGTCTATCCTTCACTCTAGTTCTCTACCTTTTAGGTGTGCAAATGAACCACCTTTGGGGCCTTCAAGGCCTTATATAGGCCCTAAGGGGCCCCCTTTTCATCTCAACCCCCATTTTTCATTCTGCTTGATCCTGTTTATCCCACAAGTCATGCACAATTTTAATTAATGCCTTTTTACCCTTTTTCCTCTTCCTATGCATTTTTCAAGAAAATTATGCAAAATAGGTCTTTTTTGCCCTATTTTCTTGAGGGGATACCCTCCTCCCTTGTCGTCGCTACACCAGATTGTTATGATTTCCCTCTCCTCTGGGGCAACTTATATTTTTCTTTCTTTGATGCAATGTTATTCTCACATTGCATCAAAGAGGAGCAAAATGTAGATGCTTAAAATCATTCCAAATACTATATTAATTTATTTAATATTCCCTATGACACTTTAATTAATTACTTATAAGTTGATTTTATTTGTTACATTCTTCTATTTATTTAATTAAATAGGTTTACCTCCTTAAAGTATTTGAATTAAAATCAAATGCATCCCTCTAATGTATTAAATTTATTTAATACAAAGTTCTCCATAAGACCCCTTTTAAATAAATTGTATTGATTTAAAATCCCTACACATGATGAAATTTAAACCCACCATTAAATTAAATCCCATTTAATTTAATCATAAATCCTACCTAAAGCCTAGCCTACCACCCATCACTCTCATTCTTCTAAACCTATCCACTAGTATCTCATTTATTTATCATAAGTACTATTTTAACCCCTTTTTATCCCATAAGTAGTTGCTCACACATGTGTGAGCAACTCAATCCCAATGAGCTCCCATTTCATTAACTTCTCCAAAAGGTACTCTTACACCTTTGTCCCCCACTCTTTTCCCAAGGTTGCTTACATGTGTGTGAGCACACCCTAAGCCACTTGAACCTTAAAGGCTCTTTTTAACTTTTGCATGGCTTGTCCTTTAGCCCATGTGTTTCCCTTGTGGGGTAGGGCCACAATAATGGTTCCCACTTTCCATCATGGAAAAATTAGATGGAAAACAAGAATGTCATATTTTAGAGGCTTTGAATGAAGCACTACCTTCTAATGAAGGTCCCTAGGGGATTCATTTGAAGCCCTAATAATTGATGAAAAAAGTTTTAAATTTTCTATTTTACCCATTTTGTCTCATTCTTTCTTGTACGAGTTGGTGGACCATGCTATAGTGCCAGACCAAATAGTTTCTGCTACAGGAAGTTATGTAGAAAGTTAATGCAGACCAAATAGTTTCTACTGCAGGAAGTTATCCAGAAAATTAATGTCATTTTTTAAATTTTAATGTTTGTAATAAAGTCCTATGATGTGGTGGCATAAATGGAGTAGTGGTTCGATAAAATCTCCAAATATAGCCACTTAGGATAAAGCCAATTTTAGTTTTATGTTGATTTAGTTTTCTTTAAGTGTGTTTTTTGTGTGTTTAATAATTAGGCCAGCTAAGGAATTGACAGCTACAGGAAGTTGGCAGTAGATTCTGATATCTAATTTATCATGATTCAAAAATATATATTTTTTCTTATTTTGGGATGATGTTTCATATTCCCAATAGAAAAGAGGAGGGAAAGTACTTTAAAAAGTATATTTTTGGATGTAAAGGGGAAGAGATCAGATTTTAGCAAGAGCAATAGAAAGTTTGAGTTTTTCTGATTTTGGTGAATCTATGTTTTCGGTGTGTGATTTTTCCACATTGATGTTTTTGTTTTAGAACAATAGTACATTGAATGGTTTTGAAGATAAGTTAAATTTTCTATTTGAAATCTATTACACAAGAAATACGATTTTATGATTTAGTTGCTTGTAAATATCTATTGTTTTGAGAGTCATCTTCATCGATGGAAGTTCTATATGTTGAGATAATGGGTGTTGCACACATTGCATAATATTATTATTTTATTATTTTATTTTGTTATGTAATGTTGTGCCTAGATGGACGTGCAACATGTAAAGATTCCCATGGAATATTCTTGATGAGTTGTATTGTAACATTGTGAAAATATTTTATGTAATTATTTAATATTGGGGAAAAGAATTAAATGCCCAATATTAAATGTGAGGTCAGTGGGTTAGGTAGCACATGGTTTTAGCACATGGTTTATGTAATACCACTTGGTGGTTTTGTGGGACTTGCTACTATATAAGAAGCCACAAGGGTAGTTGTTGTAGTGTGACAAGGAGAAGAGATAGGCAAGAGTCAAGTGGGACAAGGCTTGACAGGTTAGCCAAGGGAGCATTTGTGAAGGTTGAAAGCATGGCATGGGATGTGTGGATTCATGCTTGTTCACATAGTTTGCTCGGTTGTGGCTATGGCCATGAAGGCTTCCATGGTTGTATGACAATGGTATTTTTTGTTGAATAATACATGGTGATGGATGCTTTTGGAGGTTGGGTTTTTCCCTCAATGAGGGTTTCCAAAGGTATATCTTGTGTCACATTTTGTGGGTATGTTGTCTATTCTCTTGCATGTGGATTTTAATTCCATGTTTATTTCAGATCTATTATGGGTATTGTGGAAACGGTTATATTCCTTCTTGCCAAGTTTCCTCACAAGTGGTATAAGAGCTATGGTTTTATTAGTGTAACCCTAGATTGAATCCATGGGAATGCATGAGAGGATAGAAGAAAAGGGCAAGATATATGAATGATTTATTGCAGATTTGAAGGTTTTGGGTTTGCTGTTATGATGGGATGTTAAAAGATTTGGGCATGTGAAATTGTTGGACAAAAAGATTTTTTCGGATGTTTCATTTAAATGAGGGTTTTGGGGGGTAGCATGCAGAAATGACCTCTTCGGTAAAAACAGACCTCACTGTTGGATCCGGGTCGACATTTTCATAAATTTTTGATGTATAATATGCCCTACTTTGGCCATGTTTAGAGGAAATGAAAGAGTTTTTTAGTTTCAGCCCGTGATGGCCGTCAAATTTAATCCCGTCAGAATTTTTGTCACTGAAAAAAAATAAAAATAAAAATGAAAAATCGTACTGAAAATGGTAAAAAGATTATCTTAGTAAAACGGCCATAACTTTCTCTCAGAATATTGGATTTTAGAGTTCTTACAGGCATTGGAAAGCTAATTCAGAGAACTACAACATGGTGTAGGTTTGGTTCTATGATTTTGATATTTTGTCAAGTTTTAAGAGCCCTAAAGTTAGATGTTGTTTATTTTGAACACGGATTAGGGCATAACTTGGGCATACGGAGTCAGATTTTGGACTTCAAGTAGTCAACGGAAAGCTCTTGGAGAGCTCTACACATTGGTTCAGATTTGGTGCAGATTTGGCATGATTTATTTGTTGATATATTGATCTAAATAGTTTATAGATATATTTTGACTATGGTAACATTGTGAGTTTATGGCATTGGAGATTTAAGATTTGATGTCATTGTATACTCAGTTCATATTTCAGATTGGTCTCATGATGATATGGTTATTAGTGTTTGGTTTGGATATGTATGATGACTTGTTGGATCTACAAGTTGTGCAGTGTTGTAAGCGGTCTATACTTATAGGTTGCATTTATAGCTTGGTTATGGGTTGTCTTTGCCCATTGATCTTTCATTATTGATGCATATTCAGATTGGTGGCTTGGATTTGGGTTGTCTATGCCCTAAGTCACATAATTTACTATTTTCTTCATGTAGAAGGGATGAGATGTTGTTACCAGGTATAGTCATGGTGGAGGATTGTGGTTGACTATTTTATGCTGACAGGTTGGACATATTGAGAACCAGATGCTCAATTCATGGATGTGATCATGGTGTCATGGATTTTGGCATGAAATGATTGGTTATACAGGTACATCCTTGATGTTCATTAGCTTGGATTTTTTGATTCAGTTATGGTGGTATATCTTTTTGGTTTGAGGATCATGGTTATTTGGTTTTTTTGAGGAGCTCATGATGTGCATTTTGAGTTCTTTGATGGTTTGATACCTTGGTTGATTCTCATGGTTAGAGGATGGTTATTTTTCATCATGATGTCATGGATAGCTTGGATACATGGTTTAGTGGGAGCTTGTGACAGTGTGGGGTGACAGTGCAGGATTAGTTCCTGATTTGGTTTGGATCTTCAAGTAGGAGATGGATTTTATGATGCCACAGGTGACTTGGTACCACGGTTAAGTGGGAGTTATTGGCATTGATATATTTATTGAGTGTTTGCAGATGTTGGAGGTTTGTCTTAGATCCTGTTGCTGCAGAAGCGTCTTTGACATTTGCATGGTGCACTTGTTCTCTTCATGGTGTGTGAAGATGGTTAGATCTTAAGGACTCATGGAGTTCTTGGTTATCTTCATGCTGTGTGGAGATGGTTCTTCATGGTATGTGGAGATGGTTTTTCTTCATGGTGTATGGAGAATGTTGCATCTTGAGGACTCACAGGGTTCTTGGAAAAGGTGTGGTTTATGCTTTTATTAGCATGTTATCCTTGGTATGAGGATGGTTTCATTATTATGTCATGGTATACTCTTGATACGCATTTAGAGTTGTGACATGTTATGGTGTGTGTTATCTCTTTAGTTGAGATGGTATGATCATGTTGTCATGTTTATGTTCCTGAGGCCATAGTTGGAACTTTGACATTGATCTTGGTTTAGTTTCTTGGTATTGAGTACATTGATCATAAGTTGGATACTTCATGATATTGCTATGTTGCATTTGGAGTTGCCATGGATTGATTGGTTGCAGGTGCTCATGGATACTTAGAGACAGTGGTGATGCTGATTTCTCTTGGATTAGAGAAGTATTTGTTGGGACGATTGATGGTTTCAGCAGGAAGTCCGAGGGGCAGTCACCTGATATGGACTTGAGAGGAGATTTTTCTTAGATGACTCTTGGTTGGAGACTTGGGTATCTTGATGAGCATTCTCATCCCCCACTCTTGGTCTACTCGGCGGTTTGTTGCTTGAGAGGTATAGCCCATTGTTTTCTCTCAGTTGCATTATATTTATGCTTGTCTTTCATGGATATGGATCTTGAGCTATGGTACATGAGTTAGTTCTAGAGGGTTCATTTGAGAGATGGTTTAGCATTGGTTATCTCCATGTACATATGTTGTTATGCTGGTTGAGTTTGGGAGATGGTTTTACATTGGGCATTTTTCCTTGGATTAGGAATGGTTATTCCTTGATTTAGGAATGGTTTATGAGTTTGATGTTCTTGTGAGAGGCTTACATCCATGATGAGTTATATGGTATGGTTTGGGTGTTGTTGAGGCTTCTTGTTGGGGTTTTATGGAGGAGATCATACTTGCACAGTTTACATCTAGAGGTGTGTGTAGAAAGACATGATATAGGTTATGATTTGCATGGTTTCTCTGGTCTTGGTTATCTTCCTGGATGTTCAGTTTTTCCTACATTGGATTTGAGATTGATTAGAGATTGTGATAACTGGTTTGTGCTCATGCATGTCATGTGAGAGATGCCATGGTTATTTCTTTCTCTTTTCTCTGTTGGTTGTGGAGAATTTGGGAGACTATTGGAGACTTGTTATGAGAGTTTTTTCTTGTAGGATATCAGTTTATGTATTATGGATGTCCTTGATACTACATGGATTCACTTCTTTGAGATGTGTTGAGTGGATTGGTTATAGATTTGACATTATCTTTTGTAGTGGGAGCTTCTTAGAATATATGTGGCAGGTATTGCTCTTGAGGCTTGTGATTGTAGGTTACAGATTGGATATGTCAGTGATATGAGATTCACTTGTTATACCTTTGAGGTATGGATAGTTGGATGGGTTTGGCACTTGCTGTGGGTGCTATTTCAGCTATGGATATTTTGACAACTATGGATACATGTGATTATCTTTGGATCAGGTTTTTTGTGCTTGGAATTTCAGTTGGTACAGGATTTTATTATCTTCTAATGTGACAAGTTGAGTGGCTTTCTCTTTCGATGGCTTCTATGTATGTCCAATGGTAGTGGCATAATAGGAGGTGAGATCATTCATGTTTTAGATGCTGAATACTTTGATTTTTGTTGCGGGTACCAGGATGGAGCACTTGGTGTATTTTGATCCATGATGGTGGATGTGCTGGGAGGGATTGTTCCCTTGTTTATTTATGTGGCTACAGATTGACCCTATGCAATGTATACAACAATTGGGAGATTGTTGAGATAATGGGTGTTGCACACATTGCATAATATTGTTATTTTATTATTTTATTTTGTTATGTAATGTTGTGCCTAGATGGACGTGCAACATGTAAAGATTCCCGTGGAATATTTTTGATGAGTTGTATTGTAACATTGTAAAAATATTTTATGTAATTATTTAATATCGGGGAAAAGAATTTAATGCCCAATATTAAATGTGGGGTCAGTGGGTTAGGTAGCACATGGTTTTAGCACATGGTTTATGTAATACCACTTGGTGGTTTTGTGGGACTTGCTTCTATATAAGAAACCACAAGGGTAGTTGTTGTAGTGTGACAAGGAGAAGAGATAGGCAAGAGTCGAGTGGGACAAGGCTTGACAAGTTAGCCAAGGGAGCATTTGTGAAGGTTGAAAGCATGGCATGGGATGTGTGGATTCATGCTTGTTCACATAGTTTTCTCGGTTGTGGCTATGGCCATGAAGGCTTCCATGGTTGTATGGCAATGGTATTTTTTGCTGAATAATACATGGTGATGGATGCTTTTGGAGGCTGGGTTTTTCCCTCAATGAGGGTTTCCCAGGGTATATCTTGTGTCACATTTTGTGGGTATGTTTTCTATTCTCTTGCATGTGGATTTTAATTCCGTGTTTATTTCAGATCTATTATGGGTTATGTGGAAATGGTTATATTCTTTCTTGCCAAGTTTCCTCACACTTTAGACTCTCTACGATCTATGCCTTAGGTCATAGAGGGGTGATGTATCATAGTTTTTTCATTTTCTTTTGCATTTCTATTTCAACGTTCCCTGTTCATGCCCGCACAGAATTCAATCTTTGATTTCGATAAATATCTTTTTATATTCATTGAGATGCTGAAATCACATGATTAATATATGATGATGGTAAGGTTTGGTTTGAAACATAAGTTTGCAGATTTAGAATTGACAATTAATGTCATGTTCAATGATTTGTATGTTATTGAGTTCTAAAATATTGTATATAGAAAAGGTGGTGCAGTTTGAGTATAAAAAATGCTGTTTTGTAGTGACTTTGCAGTCAATTTGATGTTCAATTTTCGATATTTGCATATGATCAAGTCATACATGTATTTTAATATAAATGAGGAAGTGGCCAATTTGCACTAAGTTGATGTAGGTAACCAAAATGCGGTGACAAGAGGTTAAGAAAGTTCATGTTGCATGTCAGTTTGCAGTGGGTATTGGAAATAATAGTTATTTAAAAAATCTAAAATAGGTTGAAGGTTGATCCTAGAAGGTGTATGTGCCCTTGATGTAACATAGTTGAGTGATTCATTTCCTCCTAAGTTTTTGAAGGTGAGGTTGTTGGAATTATAGATGGAGTATCTGATGGGGGGGTTGGTGAATCAGGTACCACAAAAAAAAATCCACAGATCCCTTAGATGTCTTAAATAACTAGTTACTGTTGTCACTCAGTAGCCACATAGAAAATCATTGTAACTCGGTAGATGAACTGTGTATTAACTTATTACTAATCTTTAAGCATTCATAATTATTAGTATGCATGCAAAAGGAAATAACATGAACATAAGAGACACCAGATTTAACATGGAAACCCAATATGGGAAAAATCACCAAGTAACTAGCTACCAATTTTCACTCTTCTGAAGTGAGCCCTATTAGGAGCCAACCTTGTTAAAGGTTAAAAAACACATTGTTAGGTGTGACCCTGTTAGAGGATTTATTCACACTGTTAGGAGTGGCCTTGCTAGAGGAGTTTAGAACAATTCATTAGAACTATCCACCTTGTTAGAGGATTTTCAAAAATGATTGCTAAACCAACTCTGTTAAGAGATTTAGAATACACTGCTACAATTGTGAGAAAGTAACAATGAGTGACCTGAATGAGATGCAATTCAAATTTTGTAATACAAATCTCTGTTCTGCTTTACTATATCCTCACTGATCAAATACACCTTTGCTGCTCCTCAAGGATATTTGGTCCTTCTTCAAAATTCTCTCACACTTCTTCTTTCCAATCAACTTACTTGCATGCTCATTCATTACAATTCGAATTCACAACTTGACCTTTTATTTATACATTACAAATTGTCAAGTCAGCTCATTTACAAGTTACATTTACCAATAAACAATACATTAGTCAGCTACAATCATTAGATGAAATAATTAAACTTATTTCCCAAAATAATGAAATCCTTCATTGGCTGACCTTGCTCAGTAAACACTACTCCAGAAATGATTTCCAGTGTTAACCAAGTGAAGCTCAATAAACACTGTGAATTCTACAAAAATCCTTTGGAGACCGAGTGAACTTGGTAAAAACTAATTTTCCTTCGCTAACCTTGTGAGCTTGGTAGAAACTAACTTTTTCTTTGTTAACCTTGGGAGCTTGGTTAACACTAACTTCTATCACAGAATCCTTTGATGCTTGAGTGAGGTTAGTAGAAACTATCTTCATAGTGCAGTATTCAGGAATGCTTGGTAGACTCTATAATTCACTTTGCTGACCTTTTGAACTCGGTAGACTCTATCTTTTGCTTTGCTAACCAACTAAGCTTGGTAGACTCTATCTGATAATTGATATGCCATTTTTGTAACATCAAAGACAAACACAATTGAACAATTGTATCCAAGAGAGGCTTTGCATCAAATTTTTGGTATTAGAGCTAAGTAAAAGATTTGGGAAGTGGAAGAGTTTTCTGATTTACTTTCTCTTAGTGGAGTTTTTATTGGTTGCTGATGTTTTGTTCACTCACTATAAGAGGTGGACATGGAGATCTACCATGAGGGCCTTAGGAGGAGGTCCAAGTTGTTTGCCAAAAGTCTTAAGGAGAGAGGCATGAAAGGAACTCCCAGGTGAGGCATGGAAGTTGTTTGTGTATGTGAGATGCACCACTGTAGAAGTGGACTTTTGGAGGCAGCCATTATAAATTTTAGTGATGAGAATCTCAGTTTGAAGAAATGGTCCAGTCGAGACATAAAAGAAAGTGAAGAGGAAGGGGTAGAGTTTCACTTTTTGCAAATTTCAGTCAAGCACATTTCCATGGGACATGGAAACTTTTCAAATTTGGGAGTATGGTGTAGGAGCACGTCAGCTATAGGAAGATAGCATGCAGTATTATTACTGCAAAACTATATTGTGACAGGAAGTCTGGTGGTGACAAGAAGGCAGCCTAAAATATTAGTAAAATGCAAAAGTTTCACGACAAGAAGTTTGTCAGCAACAAGAGAATAATATTATTAAAATATAGAAGTTGTATAATGTTGAAAATATTTATTTATGAGAGAAATATGTATGATGAATGTGCCAAATGTAATGAAAAATATTTTTTAACTGAAAGGGAATTCCAAGAGTCATTTGTAACTACCCAAAAGTAATTATAAAAGGGCATGAGTAGTTCAACCAAAATATAGTTCAGAGGGAAGAGCAAAAATGTAAAATCTATCCCCCACCCTCTGGCTATCGATAGTCATGGTGATGATTTCTGTTATTTTAGCATCTTCAATAAATTTTAGCATTTTGTGTTGTTATTTCATTTTTAGGAGATTTCAATATGCATTTGAGTCTTTCTTTCATATAGAATTTCATATCTTTGGTTTCATTTATCTCAATTTTATAATAGTTTTGCAAAAAACTGATTTCATACTGTTGATTTAATAATTTGATTCCCATTTCATAACATGAATCAGTTATTGGTTCTACATATGAACTGATCATATAGTCCAAACATCAATGTGACTTAAAAGAGGATGAATTAGGTATCAATGTAAATCAGCTTATAGTTGGAAAATATATTTCCATTACATGCAACAAGAAATAGACTTGGGGCTGAAAGGAAACCCGTTTGGAATTAGAAATTTAGGGAGCTCTTTGTTATTAAATTCTGATTTTTATATGTATATGATCAGTGGATCAATTCCCTAAATGCAGATTTTTCAAAGGACTTTAATTTTCTCAATGGAATCATTTCTTTATTCCAATATTCACACTAGTGTAGATTTCAGAATTAACAATACATTTATGTATTTTGGAATTTTTTTGGAATTGGATATTTGAAGGTGAGAAATCTGATTTTTTTCTACTATGAGAAAATTTTCCATACTTTTAAATATTTTTGGGATTCCATTTGGGGAGACATGGAAATGAGATATAAGGTTTGGTGTGAAGAGATTAGAAATTAAAATGTTTAAATGAGAAGCCTTGGAAGACTTTAGCCACAGGAACAATATAGAGTTGCCTCTTTCTATCTACATTTTGATAGTAAATTAATTGGAGTTTGTAGATTTGGTTAAAGAGCTCATTATGAATTATATTAAGATGTAGAATAGATCCACTGTTGAGTCCCTTGAGTGTTTAATTCCTTAAGGAGAGTTCAGTGTTGATCCCTCTACATCAAATTTTTGGTATCAAAAGTGGTTAGTTTGCACTAAGTTGATGCAGGAAACCAAAATGTGGCAACATGAGTTTAAGAAAGTTCATGTTGCATGTCAGTTTGTAGTGGGTATTGGAAAAACCAGTTATTTAAAAAATCTGAAATAGGTTGAAGATTGATCTTGGAAGGTGTATGTGCCCCTTGATGTAACTTAGTTGAGTGACTCATTTCCTCCTAACTTTTCCAAGGTGAGGCTTTGCATCATTTTTGGTATCAGAGCTTAGTGAAAGGTTTGGGAAAAAGTGGTTGTGTGTGTTTGTGTAGTTATAACAGGTTGAGAGAAGAATCTAAGAAGAAGTCCAAGAGACTAGGCAAAAAGAAAGACCCTAGATGAGGCAAAATGGAGCAAGGGGATGTAGCTTTAATAGCGGGGTTGTACATTTTTAGAAGGTATCAATAGAGAAAGGATTCATAGCTAAGGAGAGAGGAAAATAATAAAAGAGAAGAAGAAATGAGAAAACAAAGAGAAGAGGCAAGCACGATACAAGAGGAGATAAAAAGTTTGAGAAGAAAACTTGAAGAGAATGAAGCTAAGTTGAAAGAAAATAAAGTGTAGAAAGAAGAAGTGCAGAAAGTAACTATTGATGAGAGGAGTAATGAGACAAGTCCTATGGGATTTTAGTGCAAACAATTTTTGGTTGGAACAGTAACACGTCCTTTGAAAATTGAGAAGAGTACAATGTTGGAAGGTACTCCTATGAACAAGATTTTGGAGGAAAATGATGAAGCCTTAATATGCATGGTGAAGTGAAATGCTAAGAGGAATGGCATGAGGATGAAGATAAAGAATGTGCAGCAGTAGGTCATGAAGAAGAATTTGATTTATGGGAAGAGTTTACAGCCATCATGGGAGAATGGAAACGGAATGGTGGTAGTATGGAGACTCAACATGAAGAAGTTTCCAAAGAGAAGATATCTGATGATGTTATAAAAAAGAAGAGGAGGCTGAATATGTTTATGAGAAGGTAACAAATTCTGATTATGTTTATGACAAGGCTGAAGAAATTCAGATTGAGAAATCTGATTTGGTTCCAAGAGAAGAAACTATAGAAAATATAGTTATGGGTTATGAAAAGGATCAAGTTTTTGTGTATTCTCTATGTATGGAGATGCGATATGTTTGTAAGGACAAGAAAGAGGAATTTCATTGGAAAGTGTATTTTGTGGAGTCACAAATGCATGCAGTAGTAAAAGATCTTATATGGGATAAAGTTGTTATTGAAAAGAATGATCAACAAAAAATAGTTTTTATGTTATGAAAAAGAGATAAACCAAAGATTAAGATGAAGAAGGAAAGAAAAATACAATGGAGTCATGACAAAGAAAATACAAGATTGCAATTGGAAGATGAATATAAGCCTAAAGTAAAGATGAAGAAATGTTTTTCTTTTCTAATATTTTTTTTGTAGGTAGTTCTAAGAAGACTCCAAGGAGACAATATACTCAATATCCAGTAAAATGGAAGAACAACCCTGCAATAGAAGATATTTAGATGGATGAGGAATAGAGAAACAAGCATGGCTCATTACTACAACACCTCATCTCAAGAGGACTTGAGATTCATTCTATAGGGGAGTATGCTATAGTGGCAGACCAAACAGTTTTTTCTACACGAAGTTATGCAGAAAGTTAATGCAGGCCAAATAGTTTCTGCTACAAGATGTTATGTAGAAAATTGATGTCATGTTTTAAATTTTAATGTTTTTAATAAAGTCCTATGATGTGGTGGCATAAATGGAGTAGTAGTTTGATAAAATCTCCAAATATAGCCACTTAGGATAAAGCCAATTTTAGTTTTATGTTGATTTAGTTTTCTTTAAGTGTGTTTTTTGTGTGTTTAATAATTAGGCTAGCTAAGGAATTGACAACTACAGGAAGTTGGCAGTAGATTCTGATATCTAATTTATCATGATTCAATTTTTTTTTTTTTTCTTATTTTGGGATGATGTTTCATATTCCCAATAGAAAAGAGGGGGGAAAGTACTTTAAAAAGTATATTTTTGGATGTAAAGGGGAAGAGATCAGATTTTAGCAAGAGCAATAGAAAGTTTGAGTTTTTCTCATTTTGGTGAATCTATGTTTTTGGTGTGTGATTTTTCCACATTGATGGTTTTGTTTTAGAATAGTAGTACATTGAATGGTTTTGAAGCTAAGTTAAATTTTCTATTTGAAATTTGTTACACAAGAAATACGATTTTATGATTTAGTTGTTTGTAAATATCTATTGTTTTGAGAGTCGTCTTCATCAATGGAATTTCTATAGACTCTCTACGATCTATTCCTTAGGTCATAGAGGGGTGATCTATCATAGATTTTTCATTTTCTTTTGTATTTCTATTTCAATGTTCCCTATTCATGCCCATGTAGAATTCAATCTTTGAGTTCGGTGAATATCTTTATATATTCACCGAGATGCTGAAATCACATGATTAATATATGATGATGGTAAGGTTCGGTTTGAAACATAAGTTTGCAGATTCAGAATTGACAATGAAGGTCATGTTCAATGATTTGTATGTTATCGGGTTCTAAAATATTGTATGTAGAAAAGGTAGTGTAGATTGAGTATAAAAAATGCTATTTGGTAGTGAGTTTGTAGTTGGTTTGATGTTCCATTTTTAGTATTCGCATACGATCAATTCATACATGTATTTTAATATAAATGAGGAAGTGGCTGGTTTGCACTAAGTTGATGTAGGAAACGAAAATGTGGTGACAGGAGGTTAAGAAATTTCATGTTGCATGTCAGTTTGCAGTGGGTATTGGAAAAATTAGTTATTTAAAAAATCTAAAATAGGTTGAAGATTGATCCTGGAAGGTGTATGTGCCCCTTGATGTAACTTAGTTGAGTGATTCATTTCCTCCTAAGTTTTCCAAGGTGAGGCTTTGCATCAGACCAGGGGGCTTAGAGTGAAGTCCGTGACATCATAGCTCGCATTAACTTCTCCTTCTACCATTTTTACTTATTTGGAGCATTCATGTATGTATTTTCTTCATTTTTGTGCTGTTTATGAATATTTAGTTAATTTTAATGAATGTTTAGTTATTTTTTAATGTATCTTAATTAGTTTTATGCTTAGATGTTTTTGTAGTTAGTTTTATGTAGATTTGTATTTTTTTATTATGTTAGATAGTTTTTAACACAACAATAGTTAGAAAATATTGAAAAAACATAGTTAAAACTATAGTTGGAAAAATAATAGGTTTAGAAAATGAAAAACTCTAGGTCTACATAGAAAACAAAAAAATAAAAATCTTGTACTAGGTGGATAGAAAACAAAAAAAAATTGAACTCTCTCTCTCTCCTCACTTTCCTCACTTGAATCTCTCTCCTCACTCTCTCTCTCTCATTTCTCTCTCCTCTCACTTTGTCTCTCCTTACTTCTCACTCCTCATGCTCTCTCTTTAGTCTCTCTCTCCTCACACTAGATCTCTCCTCTCACTTTCTCTCTTGTTACCATCTCCCTTTAGTTTCTCTCTCCACTTTCTCTCTCTTCTCACTCTCTCCTTACTTTTCTCTCCTCACTTTATCTCTCCTAACTCTCTCTAGTTTCTCTCTACTTTTTCGCTCCTCACTCACTCTCCTCACTATCTCTCTCCTTACACTTTCTTTGCTCTCACTCTCTCTCCTCACTTTCTCCCTCATTATTATCTCTCTCCTCTCACTCTCTCTCTCTCCTTAGTTTCTCTCTCCTCTCACTTTATCTCTCCTCTCTCTCCTCACTATCTCTCTCCAATATCTTTCTCCTCTCACTTTCTCTCTCCTCACTCTCTTCTTAGTTTCTCTCTTCTCTCTCCTCATTCTCTCTTCTCACTTTTCCTCTCTCCTCTCTCTCCTTAATATCTCTCTCCTCTCACTCTCTCTCCTCTTACTTTCTCTCTCCTCACTCTCTCCTTACTTTTTGTCTCCTCACTCTCTCTCTCTCCTTACACTCTCTCTCTCCTCACTTTCTCCCTCCTTACTCTCTCCCCTTTTTTCTCTCCTCTCTCTCCTTACTTTCTCTCTCCTCACTCTCTCTCCTTTCTCTCCCCTCACTTTCTTGCTCCTCACTTTTTCTCTCCTCTCCTCACTCTGTCCTCTCTTCACTCTCTCTCCTCACACCCTATCTACTATTAACATCTAATTTGACCTATTAACACCTAATCTAGTCACATCAACACTTAATATGACCTATTAACCCCTAACAAAACATAGATTAAGATGTAATATGACCTATGTTCCCTTAATAGAATAGGTCTTGGGGCCTAATAAGACCTCTTAATTTAAATAACATAGGCCTAATATTCAGCCTCTTAAGTTGTAATAGGATAGGTTTTAACATTTAATAAGGCCTAGTTAATGTTTAATTTGCACATGTTACCCATGTAGAAGGCACGACACGATAGAGATCAGGGTTAACCACACGATAGAGATCAGGGTTAGGGACATGATCATGGTAAACCTCAAGATCAAGGATAGGGATAGGAATAGGGATATGGATAAGATCATGGGTATAGACATGGTCAAAGACAGGGAGAGGGAGTGGGAGAGGGAGATAGACAGGGATAGGGAGTGTGTGTTCACTCTCATACTCCCAATATGGACAATATATTCGATTTTGCATCTATGAGATGGCATGACTTAGAGAGTCAATTGATAGATCTACTAATCACTTATATAGAAGTATTTGTGAGTAGATTCATATGAGTCTTCGATAGGATTTTTGTGGAGCTCAGAGGAGAGGTCTCAGGTGATATGTCCTTAGCCTAGGTTTGGACCTTGGTCCCTAAGGAGATTATCAAATGAGAGGTATTCTCATATTATGAGGGTCATACCTAGGTGAAGGGATGTCAAGTTACGAGATGTGTTATGCCATATATTACATGTATGATATACCCTCAATTTCTCACAACACATGGTCATTATCCTAGTAATGACCAAATACCATCATATTTTGCCCAGTAGATGTATGCAAAGATCTATTTGGGGTACATCATCAACTATTTAAATCCTCCAGGATATTATGGTTAGGGATGTGGCATAGTTGCAGATCTTTATTTGTATCTCTAGATGGTTGACCTTGACGTGATCCTTAACAATTGATGGGTCAAAGGGCTCCAATTGTAACCCCAGTGCTGGCTATTACTACAAATAGAGTAGTTATTACTTCTAAGAGGGAAACAATTGATAGGATAGGACACATTGTAGATGCAACTAGTAGAATTACATCTAACACTCTGGGTAGACATATTGTGAGTAGACCTAGTCGACTAAGATCATCTTCAGAGGCATTATCTAGTACATCATCTACTATGTTGAGTGATGAGTTTTATAGAGCTATACATCTTCCTACTCTAAGATATATATGTGACCTTAGTGGGGAGCACAACGGTATGGATATGGCATTGTATTTTTTAGATGTTCTATTACAAGCATGTTCATACATTTTTGATATTCAGAGGATACCTTTACATGACATTATAGATAGGAGTAGAGATACACAACATGGTGCACTGGACTTTACTGATCAACACTCTGCACAACACCTGACACATCTATCATCTCAACTTAGTTGAGAATCCATCATAACACTAAACACAACACTCATATGCACAATAGTCTATTACAACTCTAGATAAGGGGATACAAGTTACAAATGCTACTATTACTACTGGTGGATTGGACATTCTTGAGGAGTAGCTATGAGAAACGAATCAAATGGAGGTTGGCACTAAGATGTGATCATAGATGGAGAAGATATTTGGTCATAATACCACTGACTCTACACCACTTCCGTCTTAGCTGGTTACCCCTTCACACTCTTTATTATTATAGACAATTGACATGATTGGAGATTGAGTTTCTATTGATGACACTATAGTGCATGTGATGGATGACCTTTTTCTCCTCAGATCCAGGTGCCTCTTTTTTTTTTTTACAATAATTCAATTCTATACTCAAGTATATATACATGTACTGATATTTGTGAATGGATAATATTTTTTCTAGACACAGTTAGTAGAGCCTAATTCTTCCAATGTAGGACTTGATCATGAAGGGAGGAGATCACTTATTGATATGACACTTACTACTAGTGGGAGTACAAATATGATGGATGTGTGCTCAGGTGAAATTTTAAATTTAGACTTTTAAATTAATTTAATTTTTACACACCCACATATATAGATAGATGTATGTCTAATGAATTGTTATACACTAAATTTTTAGGGTTTAGTTAATATTTCACAAGCACATGATTCTCATTAGTCTCACTCAGAGGGTCAGTCTATTCGTATGCACCTGAATGACTCTCTAGTTTAGGATGTATGTACAATATGTTTAGTTTATCATTTATCTTTTGAGCAAGACATATACACATGTTTATAATTTGACATGTGTATATGCATTGATATGTATGTACATGTTTATGGTCCATTTAAGATACATAGCATATTTATATGATTCATATGATTAGACATTTTATATATATTTCTAGTTTATGCTCCATGTGATATATCTTTGTAGTTTATGATTAGACATGTGATCTAGATCTATATATTTCTACTTTATGATTACATGTGAGTGATTGAATTACATGTGATTGATTACATTTGTGATCTTGATTGAATTACATAGTTTAGATATTAGTTACATGTGATTGATTACATGTGTGGTCTTGATTCAACTTAGGTGATTCAAAATTTTATAACTTGAATATGATTAATGAATACCTCCACATTATTAATTAAATTAGATACTTGTCTATGATAATTAGATACATGAAGTCCTAAACATGAAATGAACATGTATACATATATATGTACACATGTGATTGGTTCAATTTAGGAAATTCAAAATTATAGCACTTGTAAATTAATTAAAATGATTGATTAAATTGAAGATACACATGTACATAAGTGGACTAAACATGAAATAAACATATATGCACACATGTATAAGTCCTAGCTTGTACATGTGAAATGAAAAGAATGCACATTAATGTCCTCAACATGAAATAAGCATGCACACACACATATAAGTCCTAAATATTAAATGAATACATATTTAATACACATTTAAATTTAAGTGGACTAAACATGAAATGAACATAAATACACACATGCACATACACATATAAGTCATTTAAGTTTTACATGACATGAACATGCTCATACACATATAATTCCTAAATTTTGAATAAATACATATAATACATGTGAATTTAAATAGGACTAAACATGACATGAACATAAATAGACACGTGTATAAGTCCTACGTTGTACATAACATGAACATGCACATGTACACATGAAATGAACATATCATATTACATATAAGTCCTAAGTTACATATGAACATGCACATGTACACATGCAAGTCCTAAATGTCAAAAAAATTTACATATATATACACATGTATATTTGTGGACTAAACATGTCATGAACATAAATACACACATGTATAAGTCCTAAGTTATACATGAAATGAAAAGAATGCACATTTATACCTTAAACATGAAATGAAAATATCATATATATACAAATGTAATATAAGTGGACTAAATAGGAAATGAAATGAACTTGAGCATCTATGAGTCTTAAACATGAAATGAATGTATGTACATGTGTACATATATGTTCTAAAATGAAATGAATATACATGTGTACACATACACATATAAGTCCTAAAGGTGTTAAATGAATATACATTTAAAACATGTCTTGAGTGAAGAAAAATATGAAATAATTGTAACAAACTTCCTAAATATAAAATATCTCAAGTGGTTCCAAGTGGCTCCACATGTTGTTGGAGAACATTTAATATTCTCTCATGGTCCTCACTATCTAGTCTCCACTTGCAATGTCCAGTTTTATATTTAACCAGATGTAGATAAATGGAGGTAGCAATAACATGGTGACTATATTGAAGAACCTTATTATCAGGTTTGTAATTACCAAAGTGAATTTCATGTTTCACTAATATGGTTTTCTAGAGATATGTTCCCTCCAAAACTACCGAACCTACACACACCATGCATTTAAATGTTATTTAAATGTGAACACATACATAATAAATAAATTCATTATTTAATAATTTAAGTTACATGTAATATATATAATTTTAAAAATAAACCTGTAGGGAATGACATTCCATCACCTTCTTCAGGTTTAGTTAACTTCATCCTTTCACTAGTGCAACACAATAAATAGCAACTCACTCTTTGTACATTGCTAGGCTCAACAATAACTACAAAGACTTCCCCTACACACAAGAAATACATACATGTACACATATGTGAGCCAAATTATTCTATATAAATATTTAATAAATTTTAAATTAAAAATAATTACCAATTCAGACTAGTCCACATATATGGTTCTAATTAGAAAAAATCAAAGGGATGCCATCAAAGTTTTCATGTTCATTTCCATTAATTCTATTAGTAACAAGAAGTGGCACCAAAGTCCATGGAGCTATATATCCATGATTTTGGTTGATGCATTCAAAATAATTCTCATCAATGCAATAACAACAAAAATATGAATAGTCTCTCGTGTACAATGTCCAATTTCAATATTGGTACTCATAATAGAATGTAAGGATCATGTTTTTTCTATCCTCTTGCAACCAGAACACAAATATTTAATATATACATAAATATTAGAGACAAAAATATACATACATACATGTATATAGCTTAAAAATAATTGTCAAATATATACTTGTGCACACATGTGCATGATATCTTCCAAAAGACTCTACATGGTACTGATTGACTCATTCTTGATGATGCACCAACCTCATTTGATGCAAAATGTGTCTTGCACCATTCAACAACATCATGTGCACTATTTATATGAACTCCCTTATAATTCATTTGATACTTTCATAGAGAACATTTGATGCAAGCTCCTACACCACCATCTTCACCTTTTCCATACCCATTTTCAAAGAAACTCCATACATGCAGTATGTTTTCATTACAATGATATCAAAAAAGTGCATAAAATGGTCTAGATGATTTGAATTCTAAAACACACCCATCTGACCATACATAATGTTTATCAATACTTATGCTCCTTTCTTTCAGATATACAATAAAGTTCTTGAGATAATGTTGTACATAATGAATGTCGTGTTCTTTATCATCAATTATGTAGAAGTGATATTCTTTCTTGATGACTTGTGCTTCATATGTGTTTTGAATACCATCCAAATCTAACTATGAATGATGATAAAATACTTGTACCATAATAATAACCTAATCTAAAATGTAGTAGTCTGATTGAATAGCCTTTTGATGAATGAAATAGTAGTTTTCTACAATGGCAACACCTGATAAACCAATTTCAAGTGGAAAATTATCTCTAAGTGTTTGAAATTTATGTGCTTGTCACTTTTCAAAAAAGGAATGATGAATATATGGCTGAATCAAACTTTTAAATTTGTCCATAAAATCTTCAATAGTTATCTCCTCTTCAGCATATTCTCATATCTTTGTTTCTTTCCCAATTTTAGTGTCATTCCTTACATACTTTTAACACTTGCAATTTATCATTTCTGTGACATCAATATCTTCATTCTTCAAAGGAAAAGAGCCAAATTAGCACATGTATGTTCCTTAAATGCAATTAATATGACCAACAAGATCATTTATGATGAAATGAACCAACTTCATCTACTAGGAGGAGCATTTTTATAAACAAAAGTATCTTCTACAATTTTTTGATAAACCTAATAGTGGAGATCAAATTCAATATGACAACGACAACAAAAAGTTTTAAACACTTTGTTTCTCCTTACATAATATGGCTTCAATCTCTCAAATAATGTATGTCCAATCTTTATATTAGGATTTGAACTACAAAATGAGACATACATTTCATGTTGTGTTATGTCCAACCAATGTTTTGTATGGTGTTCATAATTATTAGCTCTAAACCTATATCTGAGAACATCTCTAGTGTTTGATGAAGGACGAGTATTATAATTCCAAAATGATATTACCAAAATTTTAATTCTATCATCAATCCTATCACAATGAGGAGCTCTACACATTAATTCCCAATTTCCTTCCAAAGTGCTACCATCCAAAACCATTCTCTTCTTAACATATATTGATATAATTTTTCTACTCAAACCAATCTGTGATGAAACTGAAGATACTTGTCTATTTTGAGGTACATTGCTACTAAGAATAGATGTCAACATTACTCTTCTTGTCACTATCTTATCTTTACTTCTAGTTGTCTTCCCTACAGAGCTCAAACCTTTCTTAAGATTTTAATAATAACACTTTGCATGTTAGAAAATTTTCTTTTTTTGATGATGTGTCTACACCCAATAATTTTAATGGCTCTTGCAAGTTTTTTTCCTAGAAGAACATGAGAAAGTACTTGGGATTTTCCAAGTGTTTCCAAATTATCATATTTATTTGTTATTTATTTTACTATCTTATTCAAAGCTATCTTTTTGGAAAGATTTAACAATTTAATGTCAACAAGTGATTTCAATTTATCCAAATCCATTGCAAGTAAATGATCTAAATTTCTATGCATGATATTTTTATTTACACTTATAGCTAATATTAATTGTTCATCCATACCAATCAGAGAAACTAATCCTGACCCTTCTCCAATTTCCATTGTTTCATGTGCTGAATTTTCCTGTACTAAATTTTCATGTTTTGAACCTTCCTCAACATTTATTTTCTCATATTCTAACTATTTGTTGTAGGCTACAAGTACATAAATGAATGAGATTACAATACTATTTAGAGAAAATTAAAAATACAGAAAAATATGAATGTATAGGTACATACCTTCTCTCTTTCAATGATAATTTTCTACTATTTTTTCACGATTTCTTTTCTCTACATCAACTGATATGTTTCTTGTCAATTTACTTTTTCTTCCTTTCTTTTTTCCCATATTCATTCTTCACAAAACTATCAAATTACCTTCAAAATGAAAAACTCTTATATTTTATACTTGTCTTCTTTCTATTTCTTCCAAAAAAAAAAAGGAATTTGGAGATTATTTTCTATGATTTAGATGCTAATTTTTTGTGTGTATTTATATACATAAAAATTTCTTAAAGAAAAAAAAACCTAGAGTGATAGGGCTTCCAATGAAGCCCCCCTATTGGCTTAGGGGTCTTCAAATGAAGCCTCCTAGGCTGACATGGGCTTCATTTGAATTCCCCTAGGCCAATCCCCGACCGGTAAGAAACTTGTTGGGAATTGCCAAGGGGGCTTTGAATGAAGCCACCTTGCTGCCACATGTTGTAAAAAATTTGAAGATGATGTTAACTAGTTATTTGTGACATTTTTAGTATAGTTTCTAACATTATTTTAAGTTTTTTTTTTCGCAAAGTGATTGAAGTCCATTTTGTTTTCTCCTTCGAGAAGTGGTATAAATGAAAAATCAACATTTTAAAAGAGTGATGGTTGTTTTGATCAACATAAATTTTTTAAAAAAATGATACTGACAAAATTCTTTTAAGGTTAGAATGGTAACATCAACCTTGGCACTTTAGTTGGTTTCGTTCAATTTCATTAAAAATTATAGATTCTATTCAATGGAAAAGTGACATTAACGATAGGCAAGAGCCTACAACACATTGGTAAATTGTGAGCCTCTCACGAGAGATGTCTTGGGTTTGAATCTACTCGAGATTAACACATAAAAATTATTATTCTAACAATAATAATAAAATGAATAATAAATAATCTAGGCTTCGACCAATTACCTATTAAAAAAGTGACATTAACGATAAATTAGACATAGGTTGATTTTGATCAATATAGTTTTTTCTATATAAATTGAAATGAATTTTTTCTTATTTTGCTAGAAAGGTAACATACATACCTTTGTAGAACATTTTTTTCAATATTTTTTCTCATTTTCTATTTTCCCTAAAGCTTCAAACTAAGACTTTTGAGATGGCCAAACAACCTAAATTTAATAAAGCTATGAATAAAACACCATAATAAATAAATTGTATAATAAAAGTATAGTCAAAGGAAAACTTATTCGGAGTAGAACAAGGTGTATATTTAGTTTTAAAAAATAGGCCTATTTAGCCATTGTTTGAGCCCTTAGAAGGGAAAAATTTGAGAGAAAAACTACTTACTAGATTCATAGATTTCCGATGTTTGCTTGAATTGATTCCCCAAAAGGAGATAATAGTGGTTGTGGTTAATGTTCTTGGTATCCTTTTTGTGAATTCTTAGGTTCCCATCTAGTGTCAACAGGTTTGCCTCCTACATGGATGACTCATGGTTCAACGTTATTTAGTTATTCTCTCTCTAATATTGTAATTGATGTATATATTTCTATTGTATTTAAGGTGTAAAACTTATTTAGAGCCTATGAATTTGAGGGAGCCTTTTGTAATGGCTATTTTATAAAGCCATTATTTTGCTCTTCTCTATGTTATTTAGTATAGGGTATATTATAAGGAGTTTATTTAAGTATATTAGGAGATATTCATATCACCATTTATTTGGTCATTTTTTGGATTTTGTGAATTTTTTTTCTGTATCATACATACATATACTAGGCTTTCACTTTTGCAAAAATAAAAATAAACACCCACACCCACACACACACACACACACACACACACACAAGACTTCAATTTTTATAAAAATAAAATAAAAATAATGTCTAAATAATCATGAATAATATAAATAGGAATATACAAATCTTTTCCATTTGCATGTTGATAATATTTGTATTATATTAGGATACTATCCAATCATTGATGTGATTAATATCAACATTATCTAATTTTAAAATAAAAATAATGTTTATAATGTCCTTGCACAAATATTTGTGCGATTTTAATTTTTCTTAGTGATGTCACTTAAACTGAAGTTAATTTTTATGTGTTAATTAAATTTTCTATTTATAGTAACCAATAAAAAAATAGATTTTAATAAATAATTAAAAATTAAAGATAAATATAAACTTTAAGTTTTTTTTAATAAAAAGATGTTAGCTCAAAAAAAAGTTTATTATTTTAATGTGAAAATTAATTTTTCTACTTACAACACCAATGATTAAATAGAAAAAGATTCCTTTTTTTGGTTTTGTTTTGGCAAAAGTGGGTAAGCCAATGAATATATTAATATATTTATAAAAAAAGACTGATTCAAAAGCTCAACCAGGAATTAACTAGCAAGAAAACTTAGAATTGTTGCTAAATACAAAAGTTTGAAATATCACAACTTACAAAAAGTAACCTCAATGAGGATACATAAGTAACTATTGGAAGTATTTAGATAGGCAAGGTTATTGAGAGGGGAGGGGTGAATCAGGAACCAATAAAACTTTAACTTAATTCACCAATTAATCCTTCATATAATATTTTGATCTAATTGCATGCATGAAAGAATGAAAGTAGTAAAAAATTCATAACACTTTGACACAAGATATGGTGACCTAGAAACCTTCCAAATAGAAAGTAAAACTGGGGTGGAGATGATACCCACAAGCTTTAGTATTGTAGTATAAAGTTGGTTAGTTAAGGCTTACAATTGATCACTTCTGATGATCTGCCCTATTAGGAGCAATTAGGACTACTAGGTCCACCTTATGAAAGGATTTACAAAACATACAATGAAGTATGCACTCGGTAAAGAGAATTGTCAAAGACTATTAAGTCTACCTAATTAAAGGATTTAACTAATACACCTATTAGGATGAACTAGTGGCTAATCTCCAATCTACAACTTTGATTTTCTAGGTAAGATTCCTTTGAAGTGTAAAGATTACCTTGTTGTTGATAGATAAATCTATGATGTCCCTTAAATATTGCTTGTAGCCTTCACAATTCACACTTTTTCTCTTTATATTTTCTTCATACTTTCTTTGTTATTTGGATGTGATAAAATACATTAGATAATACCAATCAAAATCATAATTCATCAAAGTCGGCTACAAAATAGGTTTCCATCAAGATCACAAAGTCAACCCAACTACTGGCACTCAGGTTCTGAAGACAAACTCAGTGAGGTTCTAATACTTGGAAACCACTGTCAACACTAGACATCATCATGCACTTGATAGACGTAGAAGCTCGATTCATACTAATCACTTCCAAGTAGCTTGAACTTGGTGAGCACTTGCATGACTCGGTGAGTACTATGAAACTTGACATATAAATTGAATCACTTGGTTGACACTCCATGGCTCGGTCAACACTAAAATTATGATCTCGATATAAATTGAATCACTTGGTTGACACTCCTTAACTTGATCAACACTAGATTTGAACATCATTGATACTATAAGCTCAGTAGATATTGGAGACCATAGTTGATACTGTGAAACTTGGTAAATACTATGAAGCTCGATTAGCACTGTCATTGATCAACTCAGTAGATACTGCTCGTCATGAACTCTATAATGATTCTAGAATTTGGTAGCAATTATATTTACTCAATTAACACTGTAAACTGCAAGATAAGTGTTGTGGTGTCCACAACACATGCCCCATTCCTCAATAAGAATGGGGAGCCCCTATCTTTTTTCAACTCTCGAACTCATAGTTCGAGATTCGGGAGAAGAAATTTGATTATAGTTAGAGTGTTAGAGTTATAAAAATAATATAATAATAATAATAATTAAATAAAATTTTTGGGCTGGATGTACGCTGCGCACTGATGCGCACGTCGAGGCACGCTGCGCACCCGGCCTGGCACAGGGGTCCATAAAACCCCCCTCTCTTCAAACTTTTCATAATTGTTTTTCATTTGTGACATCACAAGGTAAGCCCGCTCTGGTGTTTTCTTTGCGTGGCACAATGTGCACCCGTGCTCATTTTTGTTTTTGTGAGGCCTAGTTTGTGCCTCCGCCCACTTGAGATCTATGTGGTGCACTGCACCCATCCACACCCACACCGGTGTTTTCTTTGCGCACTGCAATCCACCAAGTGCCCATCCACGCTCACCTGCACTCACTCGTGCCCATCTGCAAACCATCACCACCATTCTAGCATGTGTGTGCCCTACTAGAGCTGCATGTGCTCACCTAGCATCGTGCGCTCACACGTGCATGTCCACTATGCACCCCTATTTTTCCTCTAGTGCCGCTCACTTTTGTGCTGCACACCCATGTTTTTTGCATCCGCATTGGCCCCACTTGTGCCTCTTAAAACTTGATGCCATGCGCCTCTTCAAAACTAGCACTGTTTGCCTCCGCTTTGCACCACAACACCAAGTAAAACCTCTATGCACTCACCTTTGACTGTCCTTCGTTGTGTGCAGCCTGCACCCAAATGTGCCCCACGAATGTGTGCTATGCTCTGCAAATGCATGCACACGCCCCACATAGATAATATTTTTATTTTATTTTATTTAGTTTATTTTAATTTTGTTTTAAAAAAAGAGAAAATGAAAAAAAAATTAAAAAAATTAAAAAAATTAAAAAATACCCAAAGGGGACATTTTTTTAATGCTTATTTTAGTTTAATAGTTTTTTTACGTCTTATATTTCGACTAATAAATATTTTTCTCATTGTGTGCAAGTGATTAAATGGAATCCACATCTAGAGTAGCACCCAAACCAGTAGTCTTCAAATTCCAAGGCATACCATCCAAATTGAGATTTCATGATGATTATGCAGAAATTAGAGATACTAACCTGGGGCACACAAACATAGGAGAATTCCTAAAAACCTATAATAAGCCAACTGAGAGGTTAGATTTGGTATCCTCCTTGATATGTTCCAAGTTGGTGAATGCAACATGACATTGGCACAACATTTTGTTCCTGATGAGAGAGTGGTAAAAAGTGTGATAGGAGAAGTGGTCCTTGATCTACGACCTGACAAAATTGAGAGAGTCTTCCATCTCTTGAGAGCGGATCAATTCATTAGGTTCTCCTATGAATCAGCAGAGAGATGGTATAGGGAACATATGAAGTAGTCGAAAGATATTATATAGTCATCTTATCTCATTGAGAGACCTCCTCAAGGAAGGATAATAGGCAAAGTGGATATGACTCAAGGATATATGAAGGAGGATATTGGTTACTCCATCATCCTTTTGAGCAGAGTCATAGGTTTACCTACAATAGGTCACCTCAATACCTTCATGATCAACTTTATTGAGACCATCAAAACATCAAAGATACCATTGGACTGGGCCACCACACTAAGTGAAAAATTGTGTGAGCAATTGAGGATGGTGAAGGACAAGAAGAAGTTTTATATGATGTCTTACATAGTATACCTGCTTGCAGCAAGGGCAACAGATTATCCCAAATTGTATAGAAAGGGAAACATGCAGGATCCCAATGCCTGGCCTTACATAGCCTACCCTCAACTGGTGAAGAAGAAACTCTCTACTCAAAGCAAGGAATATAGAATCGTGAATGATGCGTTCATTTTTGTGATCATTTGATTCATTGAAGGAGATTATGGAAAGAGGCTATCTGATGAAGCAAAAGCACAGATAAAAACTCTTGGGGCCTATTTCATTTACTTTAAGACATTCACATACCTGCAAGTAGGTGGTGCCACTATTAACCCCAAGAAACTCCCCAGATATCCGAGTGACAAGCTGGAGCTATTAGAGATTTCTCGGCAGATTGAATCTGCATATGAAAGGGTGAAAAGACAAAGAAGACCTTGTTGGACATGGCCTCTTATCATTGGGTCATACCAAGTGAAGCGGAAGCAAGACATCCTGAATTTTGAATGGGAATGGGAGAATTATCCCCTTGAGGAGTACAATTCCCCTAGGATAAATTTTGATAATTTCGGGAAGGTGGAGAGTATGGCAAGTAAAGAGTTTCATCATGTAGATGCTATTGAAGATCATTGGATGAACACAACAAATGACTACGATATCTGCATATGAGATTATTGTAGGATGACTTTGTATCTGGTAGAGAAGACCCTCAATCTCAATATTATAGAGGAAATAAGGCAACAATATTCTAAGGAGTTATTGGACCCCCTGTTCAATTTAGAAAAAATTGAAGAAAGACCCATTATGAATGCGAAACTTGACAGGGAGGAGGGTGATGATATTAATCATCGGGCAAGACATGTGGTTAGAATGACAAAGGAATGGATCAAGAAACCTTTTCCACTTGATCACATACCTGACACTATAGTCTTCCATACTCAAGCCCACCCTGAGAAAGGTAGAGGAAGGAAAGTTACAGTTCCTACTTTTGCACTCCAATCTCCCATCAAGCCAAAGACAATATACCAACTTGACCACCTAGTTGGTTACTATCATCCTCTAGAGAGGACAAGAAAGAATAAAAGGAAGAGGACTTCCCCACAAAGAATTCAAGCTGAACAAGGTGAAGTACAAGCACCTTCCCATCAGCAACGAGAAGAGGTACAACGATGTGAGGATATCAGAGCTGCTCAAGTCCAAGATAATCCTCCACTACCTCCCTTTTTGCCTACCCAATCAGAAGAGGAAGAGAGTTAGCAAGTTTCTATCCCTCTAGCACAAGAAGAACAAGCTTCCCCTTCTGCCTCTATAAAAAAAAAGAAGATTAAGATTCAAAAGAAGAAAAGGAAAAGGGTGGCTAAGAGAATGGTGCCTTTTCCTTCTGTTCCTAAAATCATCCTAGAAGAAGAAGAATAGGAAGAAGAGGAGACAAATGAAGAGGAAGAAGTGCCCATACAAAGAAGAACTCGACTAGCTAGAGCCATGGAGGAAGAAAGGAGGAGTACCTTGAGAATATCACCATCCACTCAGGCAATACCCTTACAAGTCTTTTCTTGAGAAGATGAAGTGCAATAGTGGGTAGATGAGCAAAGTGAAGAAGGGGATGATGTATTTAAAATGTTTGATTTTGACTTCATGCCTATGTGAATGATGTTAATTGATGGAAAGATTAGGCATACTCCTACAAGCCAATCTCAACAAGAAGGCTAGACACAGATACCACCAGGCACACAAGGTCCCAATCCTACTCACCCATCTTCACCAGAAGCTACGATGGTAGATAAGGGTTCAGTTACTCCTCCACTTCCAAGATCAGAAGAACAAGTTCAGAAGGAACCATCGCAAGAGGAGGAACCATAAAAAAGGGCAACCGATGATGCATCAAAGGAGGGAAAAATAGTTGAACATTCTTAATCACCTCCCCAAGACACTAAGGTGCAAGTTTTCAGATCCACTGAGACTGAGCAAACAAAAAGAGAGCCCTCACAGACAGAAACAACTTTGAGGAGGAGTGATAAGGGGAAAAAGTTGCAGAACATACTCCCTCATCTTCAATTAGAAGACCTTTGACTGAACACACTCCAAGGTGGCTACAAAAGGAAGTAATAAGAAGCTTTAGACCCAAATTCCAAGCCTCGGAGGAAGATATTTATGAGATTGCAAAATTTTTGAATAAACTTGAGTCAACGACACGTGAGGCAATACCATTGGCATTCATTACAAGTACATGAAATAGTTTGGAGTTTTTTGCACAGGTAGCTATTCCTCCTAGAGATACAGACATAGAAAACCTTGGTCCCAAGGATTATGAATTGAAAAATGTCATGTTGGGAAAACCCACACGGGATGCATCCTGATTAATGGTGACCATGGGAATTAAGGAAATCATGAAGAACATGGGGGAGGATGAGATGAAAATCCAAGCAGTTCAAAAGTAGGTTGAGATCCTAAAGGGATATTTGGCCAAAGTCATTGGTCCTCTTGATCTCGAGTGCTCTGAGGAGACCTTGAATATTGTTCTTAGAGAAGGGCGAGCAGTCCATATGGATCCATTTTTTATAGCTTGTCAGCAATGTCGGGAGAGTTTTGAGGAAAAAGGAGTCATGATTATCACATCAAACCTAAAGATGCTGCAAGCTACATAATAAAATGTGAATAAAATGGTGCCAATTTTGAAGTAGGACTTCAACATTATTGATGAAGTATGGGCATGGAGCAAAGATTTACACTCTATAAGCCATAAAGGGACAAAGGTACCAAATTTTGATTGATGTATATATGGGAGATGAATTAGATATGATTGATGACTGGATAGAAAAGATAGAAAATAGCAATAAAGTAATGGAAACATTACATGATGAAATTCATTGGCTCAATGATCAAACCTGAGAGAAAATTTGGGAAGCAGAGAGGCACTATAGTGATGCCTGTTTGGATATTTTTGAAGATGAGGAATGCGAGAGATTGCTACCTATAGATACAGTAGTGGATAATTTTAAGAATTTTTTTGTGCAAATTGATGATGAGGAGGACATTTGACAAGCCTTCAAAACTAAGGAAGCATTGTTAGAATTGGATACCAAACTTGGGGATTTTCTTGATACCTGAATTGAGGTAGACAATTACAGATGAAAGGTCAAGTAAAAATATGAGGGTTTGGATTTTCTAGATATGGAAAAAATCACTAAGATTTTAGAGAAATTCAAGGGCAAACATCCAAACATACCTTTAGGATGAAGAAGAACAAAACCCAGATGCCAGAATTTCAGTTTTGACACTTGGTGAAATTTTGAGATTTTTTACCCTGTCAAGGTCCGCAACTTCGTAGATCTGCAGGTCCATAGCTATGCAGCTCTGCAAATTTGCAAATATGCAGGTCTACAACTTTGTAGCTCCATAATTCCAGAGGTGTGCCAACAATTACCTACTAGTTCAAAAAATAGAGCTTTTCATGCATCAAAAATGTATTCTGACTGCAGTTTAACTCCGACTAATGCTCTTTGAAGGATTAGCTTCTAATTTTGGCATCTCCAGACACTTTCACTTTGACTCAGAGCTTTTGCATGCTTTTCTCTCATAAATTCTTTATTTTTTGACATGTAAAGACTCATGCATTCGATTAATGGATATAAAATGGATGGAGTCCTACTAAGCACCAGTTAGATAGGTAGTTTGTATATAATTAGTTTGTTTTATTATTTTAAAAAGCATCTTATTGCATGAAGATATCTCTCACTCTCAACACAAATTGAGGAGATGATTTCTTATAAATACCCTATTGTAATATGTAAAAAAGGGCCTCCATTATTATGCAATAAAGTTAAGCTTTTGGTGCTAGCATTCAGAGTGTAGTTATTCTTGCTTTAATGTGTCATTGTTTTGTGTATTTTATTCATGAGATTGTGATTGAGCCAAAGGTTTATTGCATTGTTTCTGGATGTGCAATCTTTTAGTTTTGGTGTTTGCTACAGATATATGAATTCTGTCGACATAAGGAGCTTGAGAAGAGATCACCCAATTGTGTTTGCATAGCTTTTTGTCTTTCATGAGTGCACATTCCATGGCCTTTTGATTTGATGAAGAGTGAAACATCATTTTATTTGTTAAAGATTCTCACCGACGATTGCATCAATGGATTCTAGGAAGCCCTGCTCCTATTTTCATTAATTTCCTTCCAATTTCTTCAAAGGTTTAACTCACAGCGTGTTATGTCTTGTGGCTTATGTTCGTTTAGGAATTTCAATTTCAAAGTCATTTGATTTCATGTTATTTACTTTCAATTTCATTATTTGATTTGCTAACCCCTTGTTAGAGTAGGACCTCATACTAGTTGCATTGTTAGAATTGCATACATTGAAAAACAAAAAAATAAAAAAAATATTGTTCTTTTGGTGTGATATTTTGAGATAGCGAACAGATTTTACTCCAACTCCAAGATAAAAGAGTTTTTTTAGAACCAGCAAAGGCCTCCTTGTGAAAACTCACATTTATCTTCTATTGAGCAGATTTTGGTATGTTGCAAGACAAATATTGAACCTTGGAGTGGATCCGTAAAAAGATTTGCTTTTCAAGAGAGGAATTATGCAATGGATTCCTGCCATTGACCTCATGCCGTTGACCTCATGCAAAAAGAACGCCCAATAGAAGTGGCACTAGAAGGAGGGCCTACCTTTATGATTTTCGGAATAAGAGAAAATTTTGCCAAAGTTTCAAAATTCTTCACTTTCTTGCAAATTCAAATTTTTCCAAAGTTTCAAAATTCTTCACTTTCTTGCAAATTCAAAATTTTTCTAAGTCTATCAGAAAGTCCAATATGCATCTTCCCAGGTCTACAGCTACATAGGTCCATAGCTACGTAGATCCATAGGTACACAAAATTCTATAGTGTGCTTCTTTTCGTAAGAAAGTGTGCTTCTGTAGAGGTGCACTTTTTCCAGAATTGATGCAAACTAGAGGATTTTGATCCAGAGTCCCCATTTCAACAAGCGTTAACATCCTCACTAACCACAGATGAGTTTGTCAAACTTAACCATTTTCGTAAAACACATAGTGATAAAGGAATCCCCTAGGTTCAACCACTTCCATTTGATCTTTCATCATCTTCTTCAGTTCTGCGTCCACTCCAACCACCTGGTGGACCACCACATATTCCAACAGTCCCACCATCGCAACCACCACCATTAGGCCAGCCAAATCCTCCAATGGTCTTTTTTGCAAATGCTGTAGATTCACTCATCAACTTGAGAGGTGCACTTCATGACCTTCCCAAGAATCTTGATAAGTTTTTCCCAAGGTTCATTTATGGAGAAACACAAACTGCCAAAGATCACATCAAAGTATTCAAAGAAAGTTGCAACCGAAAGTAGATTACCAATGAGGATGTGGTTCTTCATTTATTCCCTTACTCTTTAGGGGAAATTGCCTTCAATTGGTATGTTAATCTACCACTTGGATGTATTGGAGATTATGACACCTTCAAAAAATTGTTTTTAGAACAATTCAAAACTTTCATCAATCCAGCTATGATACATCAACAATTCATATATATAAAAAGGACCCAATCGACATAGTTTCACGCTTTAACCACCGCTTTCATATGGCATACCGCAAGTTAGAAATGCCATATACTATACTAGAACTAGTTGCTATCCAAATTTATTTCAATGTGATGGACCATCTTCTAGCTATCTTTCTAAGAAGACTTCCTATAGCAAATATTGACACATTGGATAAAGTCTTCATAGAAGTGATCACCTTCACCAAACAAGCCAATCCCAATGGAGGAGGATTGATGCTTCCTACACAAGCTATTATAACAACACTGACATACCTAGCCGAGACACCCACGATGCCTAGCCAATTCACACCCATGAATCTAGTTCCACTATAGTAGATGCTTGCTCCATAAAATTTGACTTTGACATATCCAAGATATGAACCCTTAAAAGCTACTTTCTTCAAACAAAAGACAACAAATCTAGCTGAGGTAGACAACAGTTTCACCTTCGAGTTTTGCCAGATGAAAAAGACTATGTCACAAATGAGCAATGAGCTAACTCGCTTAAGGTTGTTGAAAGGACAAAATAACAACTTTAAAAGAAACAACACTAGTTCTTACAACAACACCAATTACAATCAGAATTACAATCAAAATTTTGTCAGAAATAACAACAATGTAGGAAACAATAATGGGGGAAACAACTTTAACAATGGCTTCCAAAGACAACTGATAGTGGAATACATGTCTAAATAATGGAAGAATTCCTATAGATAACAACAAATATAATGTTCAATATGCTGATATCAATCAATATGATGACAGTCAAAATGCCCTAGACAGTGATGGTTCTTGCTATAACAGAAATGAAGACATGATTCATAATCAACAAGCAAATGATAATGTCCTTCCTGTGTAGTTTAATGCTATGCTATTAGATTCTTATGAGTCCACACAGAATGCATTGGTTGAACCACCAACTCATGAGGAATTATCTTTTCTATTTAGCCAAGAACTAGATATTCAACATGATGAGATGTTTGGTTTTTGCAATGATAATCAAAACACCTACAATTTGCAAAACAGAAAAGAACCTTTAACGGATGGGATTCCTCTAGGACTACAATCGACTCCTCCCAATCTAAGAGTGAGTAATAATCTGATGCCAGTTAGGCCCCCATATGGAGGACAACTGAATCAGAATCAAATAATGGTTCCTACAATATTGAATAATCCAGCGTGGTCTACTGAGAAATACAATGTAGTAGAAGATTTGAAATGAACTAAGGCCAACATGTCTATGTTTGACATGTTGCAAAACTATCCTCAACAATGGGAAGCATTAATGAAGACCCCAGATCATATAAAGGTACCTCAAAACATGAATACTATTTCTCAAAAAGTAGTACCTCAACAGGTCAATGGTTCAGAAGCAATGTTGACTATGTTTAAGGACAAAGTTGAGGTGCCTCCATTTTTAAAAAGTATCAGAATATATGGGAAAAATATTCACAATTTCCTAATCGATTTAGGAGCCTCATGTAATGTGATGCCACTATCAATAGCACAAAGGTTGGGAGTAAATCCCCAACCTTCCAATCAAATAGTAATACAACTAGATAAGACTGAGGTGAAAGTGATTGCTATGCTAAAAGATGTCCGCATACAGTTGACAATCGACCCTAGGATTTGAGATATTATTGATATTCATGTGGTTGATATGCCTGAGATGTACAGATTACTACTAAGCAGGGAATGGAAAAAATGCATGAGAGGATGGTTCTCTATGAACTTCACTTAGTTATGGTTACCGTGGAAAGGGTTGAACAACCAAATCAAGATAGATGCAAAACCAAAGTTAAAAACTATGATTACTGAATCTAATGCTCCTAATAAAGTAGCATTCTTGTAATTAGATTTGGGTTCTTATAAAGTGATGGCTTTCTCAACCAAAATATTGGATGATCAAAAGTCCAAGGTTTCAATTCCAAGGCAAGAAGTTGTAATGCAGTTTGTAAACAACATGGTGGCTAATCTATAATGTTTAGGAGGGGAAGCTGACC
Organism: Cupressus sempervirens; assembly: GCA_028749045.1. Lineage (NCBI taxonomy): Eukaryota > Viridiplantae > Streptophyta > Pinopsida > Cupressales > Cupressaceae > Cupressus > Cupressus sempervirens. The sequence goes on along the minus strand of CM053785.1, from coordinate 889,422,509 downwards.
CTAGTATCCTACTTCTCCCAAGATTTTGTCGATTGCATAAAGAAAGCCATTCAGAGTTCAAATATTCATCATGCCAAGAAGCAGTTGCTAAGGTATTGACATAAATGATGGAAGCCAAGAGCAATAACACACTGAAAGATGAACCCATGGAAGATCAAGCCCCTGTAAACATATTTGAATCTATTGAAAAAGTTGAAGAAGAAATCAAAGACTTGAATGTATCATATAGTGATACCTCTTCAGATGGTGGAGGTTTGTCTTCTCCTCCACTAGGGATGATCAAAATCAAAAGGAGAAGATGGTACCTAAAAGGGAAAGGATGGACATTAGTAGTTGTTCATCCAATAGCCAAGGTAGATGAAATCTAGGAATTGATAGGGGAAATCAAAGATAAGCAAGAAAAACATACACTCTTGAGATCAAAGAGTGACAATGGAAAATCGGTAAGTCCACCCTGAGAAAGATTAAAGTGGGTACCTAAGAGACAATCTTTTCAAGCCCAAGTAAAGGAGAAGATGAGAAAAAATAAACACAAAGTTAGAAAATCCAAAGAATGCCTGATATGGAGACTTTTCTTTGATCGTTCTAGATGCAAATCGGGAGCTGGCGTGGGTATTGAGTTGGTCAATCCTAAAGGCAAGTCTTTCTATGCTGCATATCAATTACAATTCAGATGCATTAATAATGCTACAAAATACGAAGCATTGATTCAGGGACTCCTTTTTGCTTTGGAAAAGGGGGTTAAAGCTCTCATCATCAAGGGAGATTCTCAGTTAGTGGTGAGACAAGTAAAATTGTTATACTTTTGCAATGATAAGAGGCTGCTTGCATACAGGAAAAGAGTATGGGATTTAATGGATGATTTTGAAGTTTTGAATGTGAGATCTATTTTGAGAAGGAAAAACATGGTAGTAGATGCTCTAGCTATTTCAGCTAGTGCATTAAAACTAGTTGAAAGAACCAAATTGAAAAGGTTTTCAGTCAAATTGGTTGCTGTTCCATCCATTCTAGATAATATCACAGACTTCCAAGTATTTTAGAATGGTCAACATATATTCAAATTTATCATGAGCAGTGGCCACTTTAAAGGGAAAGAAATTGATGACACATCAGACGACAAACCTGAGAATGATGAAATCAAAGATAAGGATGGGATTATGAATTTAAAGACCAACACTATTCCTAAGGGGATGGTTGAGTTGGAGCACATCTTTGATCGTGACAAATCAACACTTAATAGAAGAACAACTGAAGAAAAAGGAATAGAGGAATATGATTCATACAATTTGGGCACTAAAGGTGATACTAAAATGGTAAGGGTTGGGAAAGCATGCACTTGACAAGAAAGAGAAGATATGATTAAATTACTCTCAGAGTATAAATATGTCATTGCATGGAGCTATGAAGAGCTAAAAACATATAATCCTAAGATTATGACACATGACATTTCGTTCCGTCAAAGGCAAAGACCTATCAATCCTATAATCAAACCATTGATAATGAAAGAAGTTTAGAAACTTCTCAATGCCAAGATCATTTTACCTATTCATCATTCCACATGGGTGGCCAATTTGGTGCTTGTATGGAAGAAGACTAGAGAAATTTGTCTTTGCATTGACTTTTGCAACCTAAATCTGGCATCTCAAAAGAAAAATTATCCTTTACCTTCACTAGATGAGGTCCTAAAAATTGTAAATGGTTCAAAAATGATGTCCTTCTTGGATGGATACTTAGGATACAATGAGATAATGGTTGACAAAGAAGACAGACTAAAGAAAATATTCACAACTAAGTGGGGAACTTTCGCCTACAGAAGAATGTCTTTTGGGTTGATCAATGCAAGGGCTACATTTGAATGAGCCATGGATGAAGCTTTTAAAGGATTGATAAATAGATGTATAGTCATCTATATGGATGACTTGATAGTATTTTTGAAATATTGAAGCACTCACATTGCAGATTTGAAACAAGTATTCAACAAATGTTGCAAGTACATACAACATATCTCTTAATCCTAAGAAGTGTTCCTTTGGCATCACTAAAGGAAAGCTCCTAGGTCACATCATTTCTGAAGAAGGGATCTCCATTGATCCTGATAGAATTGAATCTATTCTAAAGCTATCACCTCCGCACAGTCGAAAGGAACTCAAGTCTT